>JAVIAB010000092.1:21960360-22467860 GCA_032433765.1 Megaustenia siamemsis | reverse complement strand
TCTGTGTGCATTCCTCTTAGGTCTTGTTTGCTTTCCATAGTTTCTATTTCTCTACATTTTTGGCTGAGCCAGTCTTCTTTTGCCTTTTTGCACATTTTGCGTATCTCATTATCTATTTTATTGTATTGGGCAGTGTTCTTCGCTTGTCTCCTTTCTTCCATTTTTTCTAAGATGGTGTTAGTTATCCATTTTTGTTTTTTGTTCTTTTCTCTTTTGGGTAAGGTGTCGCAGGCTTTTTGTATGCTTTTCTTTATGCATTGCCATTTGGTTGTTATTTTTTCATCAGGATTTTCTCTTCTGTATTGTTCAATTCCTTCCTCTAGCAGCTTCTGGTATGTGTTCTTTACTTGTATTGTATAGGTATCTTTAATATCTTTTTGATTTAAAGCTGTTATGTCGAGTGGGTTTGTTGATGAATCAGATTTTTGCTTGTTTCTCTTTAGTTTGATTTTAATTTTAATCATTACAGGATTGTGATCAGAATTAATATCTGCTCCTGGGTAGGTTTTGGCTTTCTTTACGCTGTTACGGAACCTTTCTTTTATCATTATGTAATCTATTTGATTCCTCTTCCTATCTCCAGGGCTTTTCCATGTGTATAGTTTCCTTTTCTCTTGCTCAAAGTAGGTGTTACATATTATCAGCCTGTTTTCTTCACAGAATTGTATTAATCTTTCTCCTCTGTCATTTCTTTTTCCTAAACCATGATTTCCTATAATTGTCTTATATCTACCTTTTCCTACTTTAGCGTTCATGTCACCCATTACAATCAAGATGTCTGAAGATTTCACTTGCTTCATAACTTTATTTAGGTCTTCATAGTATGCCTCTATTTGTTCATCTGTGTAGTCTTGAGTAGGTGCATATGTCTGTATTATTGCTATGTCGAATGGTTTTGCTTAAACTTGAGTAGTATAATCCTATCACTGTATGTCCAGTGGGTACTTATATATTTTTGTAGCTCTCTTTTTATCAGTATTCCTACCCCCCTTTGATGTTCTGTTGTGTTTCCTGAGTATATAAATGTATATTTTTCGTCTTCAATGTACCCACATTCCTTCCATCTAGTCTCTGATATGCCTAAAATATCTATATTCATTCGTTCTGCTTCTTGAATTAGATTTTCCAATTTCCCTTGTTGATATAGAGTCCTAACATTCCAAGTACTTATTTTAAGATCTTTCCTCCGACATAAGTTCGAATTTCTCCGACTCTCCATGGCTTCCTCTGGACTGGTACGTGATGAGGCTCCAATCTCTTTCACGGTGGTCAGCCATGTTCGTCTTTCGTGTTCTGAACATGCCTCTTGTGTACCACACACTTTGCTGTTTTCGCTTTCTGGGCCGTTGATCATTCTTGATTCCTCCGCCTCCATCCACCGTCACAGACTTTTCACATAAGGGTTGAACATACCCGTTTTTCCGTTGACATCTTTGTCAAACCATGTGCTTGCCTATCGAACCGCGAACACACAACACAAAGAAGAATAAATCATATTCCACTTAAATATCGGCAATCACAGTCCATCCCCACGTTAGAAGTAAAACATACACCAAACGGGAGAATAGCAACACATAATTTCACAACTAGACTGTCGCGTAAATCATTTAAATATATCAGCAAGAGCCGAATTATAAAAATCGACTACACGAAGCCGCCATGACACCGGAAAAAAAAAAAAAAAATTCTATAATAATGGGAGCAAATATTCTACTCTAAAATTGAAATATTCAGTTCATGCTTGTGCTATGTGCGCGCGTTAGTTTGCCTGCGTACGTATATCTAGTTAGATAGGTAGATAGATAAACAGTGGATGGAAATAGAAGTATTTGCTTAGAAATATGGATATAGATTTAAAAAAATAAAGATGAAGTACATATGCACGTCAGAATCGGAGATAATGTAGGTTCGGTTCTAGATCACAGCAATAAAGCATGATGTTGCAATTAGTAATATTATGTAGTGAACTGGAGTTGTTTAAGTATTAAATAATACTATGTCTTTAAAAAAAAACACACATTATAGCTTAGTTACAAGTAACTTTTTGTTGAAAAACAAGATAGTCATCGAAGTGTTGAATGCGTTGTGAAGAGCTTCCATTGTGAAAAGTTTGACTTCAGCGTTACCATCTACCGAGTGATCAGCGTTACCATCTACCGAGTGATCAGCGTTACCATCTACCGAGTGATCAGCGTTACCATCTACCGAGTGATCAGCGTTACCATCTACCGAGTGATCAGCGTTACCAACTATCAAGTGATCAGCGTTACCATCTACCGAGTGATCAGCGTTACCAACTATCGAGTGATCAGCGTTACCATCTACCGAGTGATCAGCGTTACCAACTATCAAGTGACCAGCGTTACCAACTATCAAGTGATCAGCGTTACCATTTACCGAGTGATCAGCGTTACCAACTGTCGAGTGATCAGCGTTACCATCTACCGAGTGATCAGCGTTACCAACTACCGAGTGATCAGCGTTACCATCTACCGAGTGATCAGCGTTACCATCTACCGAGTGATCAGTGTTACCATCTACCGAGTGATCAGTGTTACCATCTACCGAGTGATCAGCGTTACCATCTACCGAGTGATCAGCGTTACCATCTACCAAGTGATCATCGGCGTTACCATCTACTGAGTGATCAGCGTTACCATCTGCTGAGTGATCAGTATTACCATCTACCGAGTGATCAGCGTTACCATCTATCGAGTGATCAGCATTACCAACAACCGAGTTATTAGGACATTGCTGAAGGTTGGTGCAGCAGTGACTTTAAATAAGTGAAATGTGCCGCTACTGATTTCTTCTTTTGCGTTCGTTCGACTACTACTCTTGAATTTACACCCTTAAAAGTACGTTAATTTGGTGTTGATGCGTTGGGCTTTCCAGAAAGCAGTATTTTCTGCGTTTTTTAAACACAACACTCCCATCTTCATGATATAATTTTAGATACAGGATTGCATTCTCTCTTCGAATCTTCCCCATTTGTGCAGGCTGGTTAGTTTTCTGTCTGGGTTCATCACTGGCAGGTTTAGTAGGATCTTAATCAATTTACTAATGCTGACTTTAGCAACCACTTACCGCAGCGCTACTGCCCGCTTAAGCGCAATTGCTGTTGTCCGCTTTGGATTTGCTACAATGTATTAATCTTCTCATTAATTTTATCATTTCACAGTTTTACATTTATAATTAGAGAAGACACCGGTTCTCTACGCATCCAACGAGCACCAAGTTATGTGACGGCTGCTGACTTTTTCCAATCGCCTGGTGACCGTGATTCATAATTTGCAAATGCTAATTGAAAGTGATAACATCTCTCTAAAAGTAAACTTGGAGGGGAAAATACAGGGTAAAAGAGGCACAGGCAGACCAAGACTAACATGGACGAATAACACCAAAAGATGGACAAATGAGCCTATGAAAACCTACACCATCAAAGCAAGAGAAAGAGCAGAATGGCGCTCCATGGCAGCCAACCTTCGTTACGGAGATGGCACTCGATGATGATGATGATGATGATGATGAACATCTCTCTCTCTCTCTCTCTCTCTCTCTCTCTCTCTTTCATTCACTCTCACACACTCATTATCAACCAGACATAACTACTTGACTGTAATAAAGTGTATTTCCAACATTGCTTAATGGAATTGATTTATATTTGGTGTATATATACAGTTCGCTATTTTGTACAAGAATGCAAATATTATTCATTCGTAATTGGTACACTATTTTCCATTAAATGTTTCATTGTATTCTATATGCATTATTAATAAAACTCACTTATAATTTACATTGAAGCGTAAATGAAATGTGTTCGTTTCAACACAAATACTAGCGATCAGTGAAGCGGGAGCCTTTCTCTTCCAATTTCTTTTCTGCGGTGATGCGAAACGTTACTCGGTCTCAGTTAATTCAAATCCGGCGTATATTTTTTTTTACTTTCTAACGCTGATTAATATTGTTTGAAACTGGTGTAAAATCCATCGTTTCTTTGCGTTTATTTACGGTGACTTGATTAATTGTGGTGACCCCCAGTGCAGGTCATTCTAGCAGAAGTTGATGCATTACATGTGTGGTCGTGCCTGTGCGCTAATTACGAGATCTGATTAGAGTATGTAATCATACCACTAATGTAACCACCACACTATGACACACACATACACATACTTCACAAACATACATGCACACGGCTTTAAGATTCCATAAAAACGCAGATATGAGTGAGGTTTGCTTTGTTGGCGCGTCTAACCTTCAACTCAGATTTCTTTTTGGTGTTTTATTAATCTACTCCATGACTCCATTTCTTATTCATTCATTGATAAAGCATCATCACCATGTGGTGTACCTTGTTGCACCGATAATTAACTCAATTCACAGCCATGCGACTATTAAACATGTCAGTACCCATATTGACTTTTGTTTTTCTTCCAACTTCTGTGTAATTTCCTCGAAATAATTATTTTCAAAATTCACACTTTTACTGTCGCATGAGTTCATTTATTTGTGTATTGTCCTTGATTGGCATCCGTAGAAGATAATTGATTCTCCACAATCACTGTAACGAACATCGATCTTTAAAATCGAGAGACAGATTTATTATTAATAATAAAATGCTATCGCCGTAGCTTTATGACTAGAGATGATATTTGTTCTCCAATGTCTGTCCCAGCGAAGGGAATGAAAGCGCATTGTAGTGAGAAAGAAGAGGATAAGACACTTGAGTTGAAGTCGATATAGTCCCCAACTCAACGGCCGCGGAAAGAAGGCACATTAACAAACCTCTCTGTCTGTTTTGTCAACCATCTTTTCCATCTGTCAACTATTGCTCATTCCTGCCTTCCACGGCTTTTCTCTCCGTCAATCGTCCTTGTCCCAACTTTTCTCTCCGTCAATTGTCCTTGTCCCAACTTTTCTCTCCGTCAATCGTCCTTGTTGTCCCAACTTTTCTCTCCGTCAATCGTCCTTGTTGTCCCAACTTTTCTCTCCGTCAATCGTCCTTGTTGTCCCAACTTTTCTCTCCGTCAATCGTCCTTGTTGTCCCAACTTTTCTCTCCGTCAATCGTCCTTGTTGTCCCAACTTTTCTCTCCGTCAATCGTCCTTGTCCCAACTTTTCTCTCCGTCAATCGTCCTTGTTGTCCCAACTTTTCTCTCAGTCAATCGTCCTTGTTGTCCCAACTTTTCTCTCCGTCAATCGTCCTTGTTATCCCAACTTTTCTCTCCGTCAATCGTCTTTGTTGTCCCAACTTTTCTCTCCGTCAATCGTCCTTGTTGTCCCAACTTTTCTCTCCGTCAATCGTCCTTGTTGTCCCAACTTTTCTCTCCGTCAATCGTCCTTGTTGTCCCAACTTTTCTCTCCGTCAATCGTCCTTGTTGTCCCAACTTTTCTCTCCGTCAATCGTCCTTGTCCCAACTTTTCTCTCCGTCAATCGTCCTCGTTGTCCCAACTTTTCTCTCCGTCAATCGTCCTTGTTGTCCCAACTTTTCTCTCCGTCAATCGTCCTTGTCCCAACTTTTCTCTCCGTCAATCGTCCTTGTTGTTCCAACTTTTCTCTCCGTCAATCGTCCTTGTTGTCCCAACTTTTCTCTCCGTCAATCGTCCTTGTTGTTCCAACTTTTCTCATCTTCAACATTTTTTCTTACTGATTTACCTTGTCATCGTTCTCACTCCGTTCGAGATTAGGAAAAAAAACAGTTAAAAGCGAAGTTGCTTGATGAAATCGTGAGTGAGTTAGATATTCCAGCACATCCATGGCCTCCATGATTTTTTTTTTAATAAACCACCCCTTGATTGATGAGTCATCTCAAGAATTTCTGTTCATTAATTACCCTAAGAAATCTTGTAACGAAGTTACCATACGATGTCTCAAAGAACTCTAACGAAGTCACCATAAGAATGTCTCAAAGGATGCCACCGAAGTCACCATAAGAATGTCTCAAAGGATGCCACCGAAGTCACCATAAGAATGTCTCAAAGGATGCCACCGAAGTCACCATTAGATGTCTCAAAGAATGCCAAATTCGAGAATCCCCGTGGCACACAAAGACACAGTTGCCATGATAAGTTGGCTAGTTTGGTTACACTGGTTCTCAAGCTAATGATTACGTTAGCTCAGCAAGTATTTACTTCACCGGAAGTTGCCATATCTTATATAGATTTACAAATAAGCTTCCGGTGCCTGCTAAGCACTAGTCAACTCCTGGGTGTGCCCTTATTTGCAGTTTTAATTGGCCTAATCTGATGGCAATATTAGAGACCACTAGCAAAGATCGTACGTTGTTGTTTACAGCCACAAGCACCGGATGGAACAATGAGTGATTTAAAACTGCCTTAGAACAAACCCGGGGAGAGCAATGAAGGGCTTCACTGATTGTATTGTGTGTTGCTGGTATACGCATGAAATATGTGGTTATACTGCATGCACTGTCATGAAAAAAAAATGACGTGTTTTATTCGGTAACTTACAGTGTGTTGCGACTTACGTTACGTGTTGTGTAGTTGTAATTGTATTGAAGTGCAAATGAAATTGCTGTGATGTGGATGAACTTTTACTGACTTCTTTTAATATCTTATGGAAGAACGTATTTGAAAAGACGACGCCATTGATATAGATGTTGCAACTCAACAGTTTGTTGCTGTTGCAAACCATTCATTCACACTCCACACTTCAGTGACTTTTTTTCTTCTTCTGGAAATGTTATCTTTTCATGCCTGAGCCCTTAGTTTGTTCACGAAGTTACTGAGCGCTATCTCCTTTCTGTGATACAAATGATATGATTTAACGACGATTATTTTTCAGAAGCACTTAAAACATGCACAAATAATAGAAAAGTCAGGAAGAAATATTCAAGCCACGCAGCTTTAGAGTCATTTATACACATCTACGCCCTGCTAGATATTGCTGTAAATTGTGTCTTCTACCAGCTAATCATTGCATACTTTGTCCCTCAGGGCTCAACTTTAGTCTGTCATTACTCAGTATCGTCAGCTGGAGTTTGTCTACTGCCTGCGTTTTGAGTGTTCGTGAAAGTACGTGTTAATCATTATTGCTTGGATTGTCTTGGAATTTAATATCTTATATTAGTGTCCATGTTCTCTCGATCGCTGAAAAAAGTGCATCCGATGTCTGATTAATTTCGGTTCTCCATCGCACTCCTATGCGTTAAGGTCAAGATAATGATCTACTTATTACATCTGCGCTGATAAAACAATGTCGTACGTCAGTAATATTCCATTTTCGACAAATCAAGTGTTGGGAATGCGACCTTCCATCGTCTAGGCTTGTTCTGCGCTTTATGTCACATGGTGCTGTTCATGACCGTTGTTGGATTTGCTTGACGCAAGTTATTTCCATGTTACTTATTAATGTGAATTGCCTCGTCAGCCGCAGTTTTATCTCTTTAGGGAATTTGAACCGTGTTCTGTTCGTCGTAGACTACATTCACTAGAGTAATCAGGATTCTAAATGGCGCGTCATTGAGTCGGATATTGTTATGTGTGCTACGTCATTGTAATGGCTCATCGTAAATCCCTGGACCGGCGTTACGCTAACCTTACGGTCTGTTGTTTGATGTGCGACGGGGATAATCTGACGACTAACTGTGTGTTTCGAAATTGGAGTCAACAACGATGGCCTAACATCATCAAGCGCTATGCATTTTTAAAGAAATATGACGATCATCACTTTCAGGAGGACGTGAACTTCTGGTATATGGTGGATAGGCGGCAGGAACCATTGCAGGCTATGCATGAAAAGTGTTCCTTGTTGCAGTTTCTTCATATTCCAATTTCATGGGGGACTGGTTGGTCTCGAGGCAAGACGCCGGCCTCTGGAAAGAGAGGTTGTGGGTTCAAATTTCGGCTACACCAGTTGGGATTTTTATTTTTGATTTCTCTCTGCGGCAACCATCCCTGGTCTCAGAAGCGAGGCCCGGCTTGAAACGTCAGTTACTCATCGACGGAAATAACATGAGTACCTCCGAAGTAGGAGTTATCTGCCTGTGCGGCGAGGGACCCCTGTGCACACGGCTGCCAGGGAAAAATGGATTAATTCGCAAAATTCTGTTCCTAGTCTCTAGGGACTTCGTCAGAGATGAAAGCTGGCGAACGCAACAACAACAACAAATTAGTGTACTTCTGATAATCAGAAGCCTTGTTTAGTGTGCGTTGTGTGGGCTTAAAGAAATACTTATAGCTCGTTTCAAATCATCTGCCCAACTTTTAAAATCGATATCTTTTTAATCTCTTTTTGTAATTTTTTCAAATTTTGCATGTAAAGTTATAATGATTAGAACCCAACAGGGAATTAATTTCATAAAAAAAAACATTTGGTTATTATTGTTGCTTATTTTATTTATATAAATTTATAACGACCCATTGATGTAGTCAAAACTTAATGTTTACAGTATTTTAAGTTAAAAATAGCGATTAAAAATCCATACACGGTACAATTGACGTTTTTGCACATTTTCCACGTGGGCTTTCTGACACAATTAGACACTTGTAGAAAACACGAGGCATTGTGTGTTCCATTTCCGTTCATTCATAGGTGGAGACGTGGAACAATAACATTTATCATGAGTCTTAAAATGAAATTCTGCAGTTTACAAAACATCGCAATAAAAATGTATGACTATTTTTGCAAAGGGGCTAAACGAGGAAGATTATTTCATTCTTTAGAAAACCATGAGAATAGGACAAGACACATTTTGGATTTATCTAAACGGTCATTTAATCGCTGGATTCAAGCACGTGACCGTCAATGTTCAAAATATACAAAATCACAAGGAAGAGCAAAAATGTTGGATAATTTCGACAGTGAACTTATTAGAAGTGAAATTCGCAAAATGTTGGGTATGAATGAAACTGTTACAATATGAAAATTAAAAGTATCGCTGAAAAAGAACAACAGTATTGAAATATCAAAGTCTACATTATGGAGGAATGTGAGAGCTGCAGGCTTTACATTCAGAAAGTATTCCAATGGACGAAACATCATCTGTGAGAAGCCACATATAGTAGTCATGAGAAGCAAGTACTTACGTGAAGTAAAAGAGGTGCGCAAGCAAAGTTATGATATTGTGTACTTGGATGAAACATGGATCAATGCTCACCACACTAACCAAAGGGAATGGCAGTCATCAGATGGAAAGATTAAGAGATTAATACCTAGCAGCAAAGGACAGCGCTTGATAATTGCTCATGCAGGTAGTCGACAACATGGACTAATACAGAATGCAGAGCTCATTTTTCTTTCAAAATCCATAGACAATCGGAATTATCACTCTGAGATGAATGGTCACATATTTAGAGATTGGATTGAAAATTCTGTTCTCCCATCACTAGATCGACCATCTTGCCTAATAATGGACAATGCAGCGTACCACAACATTGTTGCACTTGAAGATAAAGTCCCGACGTCATCCAGTACAAAAGATGCTATTAAGATATGGCTCACAAAGGAGCACATACAATTTAATAACATGTACTTAAAACCTGAATTACTATCTCTAGTAAAGCAAAAACAGAGGACAAAGATTTTTCAAATAGATAAGATTATCCAAGAGCACGGTCATATAAGTTTGAGGCTGCCACCTTACCATGCTCATTTAAATCCAATAGAACTAATCTGGACAAAATTAAAAAGACAAGTAGCAGACGAAAATACAACATTCAAAATATGCGATGTAAAGACTCTTGCTAATCTCGGTTTATTAAATATAGACAAAGATTATTGGGCTAAATGTGAAGACCACGTCTTAAAACAGGAAGAGGAATATTGAAAAATGATGGTTTGTGGAATGTTCAACCCCAAACAGTTATTAATCTTTTAGACTCGTCTGATTCAGAATGAAAGTATATAGCCAACACAATGTTGGCCCCTATATTACCTTAAATTAGTTCAACAAACGGTCCTTTTCAGGACCACACAACTATGAAAATTGGACATACAGGTATACCTTGATATTATCGTCCGTCCTCGAACTGAGCAGACAATAATTCTCCTGGTGTTTTGTTTTATCCAGTTATTTCCCCATTAGGCCACGCTTTTACCTAGTGAAAATTAATCATAGACCAGCAACTACGGTAACTTCTATTCTTTAGGGCTTCACAATTTACAATTTTGACAAACATCAAAGAAATATCGCCGCTTTAAGAAAACTGCAGCTGCAAGATATTTGTTAAATATACATTTAAAGGGTCTTTTGCATTCTAATAACATTTGGAAAATTTCAAAAGTTTTTAACAAACGGTTAGAGAGTAATAGCGTTTTGAAGTTGGGCAGATGATTTGAAAGAGCTATAGGTGTGAGATTCTGTTGAACAAATTCATGCTTGTTGATGAGCTTTACGTGGAGTTATACTGTGGCTCTTCTTTTGATTATATCGTTCTGTTGCTTCCTGTGACTCTTCTTTTGATTATATCGTTCTGTTGCTTCCTGTTGCTCTTCAGTAACTGGATAATGTCATGTTTCGATTATGCATTAAATGTTATGTCTATTCTTGTTCTATATGCACACCAATGTTAGAACTACTATCCATAATAACTAGCGTTGACTCCGACCATTTCCTGAAGATAGTTTGCACAATACAAAAGAGAGTTACTACCCATTAATACAATATATGGGCCTCGGTAGCCAAGTTTGGAAAACCACCCGACTGGACTACCGACGTTCGGAAAACCCTTGTTCGATTCCCACTAGAAGCAGTGTGAGTTGTACTCGAGGTTAAAATAAAAATACCCCCGCGGTCGACCCAGCCGCTGGCAGAAATGTGTTCCAGTGTAGTAGTACTATGGGAAGGTGAGGAATGCCGCCTCGCATCGTGAGTTTCAATGCTTGAAACGACACTATCTAGAAGTCTCCGAACACTTCTTGACAGGCGGCCGAGCACATATGGGTGAAAACTCGCGTGCTAAGACGCCGATTAAAGTCTCGTACTTTACCTTTAACTTAATACAATATAACGACCGCATACTAAAAAACAACTATAGCTCACAAAACACTACAGAACTACCTCTGTACACTACCTCTACCACGTAATAAGAACTACCATTCACTAACACCACAAATATCATTCACTGAATCCATCAAATGCTATTCATTGCATATTTGTTTTTGTCTCAATGTCACCTGTAGTGGGGCATTCCTGTAACAATTTCGGTGACTTATATTTGCTATTTCTATATACTATACACGCACGTAAAGACCACTGGTATAAGTCTTCGACCTTCGAAAACAATTATTTGAGTGTAGACTATCTATCTGCTTGATTCTCTGGTTCCGTGGTAGTTTCCAGTGCCTCAACTCTCGATGTGTTCCTCATTATATTTTCCCACTCTTATCCGCTCTACAATAGTCTGCGAGTCTGATCGAGTGTTTTTTTTTCCCGTCTAGTCTATGGCATCGTTTATTCGTTATTGTCCTTTGTGTCTATATCATGCCTTTCACTACTTCCTTAAGATAGACCTGACCAGGACGTTAAATCTTTTGGCGCTCTATCACGAACGCTTCTTTTCTTTACAGATGCAAGAAGCTAGTCATGTCGACCTGATGATAATTGTATTAACTTCCTTGTCTGTGATGGGATCTCCATGACATGTTGATGATCGCGTAGAAAAAAAAGTAAAGAGCCCCCGTCACGCCAAGTGGCGTATAGGGAATATGGTGTTAGTGACCATACATTTTACAGACCTTCAGCACATAATTTTTGGGGTAATGTGGTCGGTATTACTCCCGTGCCGCTTTACTTTCCCAGAAAAAAAACTGGTACCCATTTAAGGCTGGGTTAACCCGGAGGCCGTCGATTGGGATCGAACCCTACCTCTTGTCCAGTTCACTAACCACTGAGCTGTCGCGGCTTCCCGATGGTCGCATGGGTCATAGTAAAACGGGTCATGTTAGTAGCATCAGAAAGATGCTTTTTCAGTTATGTATATAAGGCCATTACTTTTTTTTCACTATAATCAATGACAAGGCCATGCAATCTACAAACCCAAGGACGCTCTCGTCATCAGGATGTGCCGGTATGTTGGGTGTTTAGTCTAGTAGAGGAATAATGGCTTAGTGTGAAGTCTATGTTATTATATTTGATGAACTTTTCAAACTACTTGTTATTATTTCTGTGAGGACTACACTTGAACGTCTGTAAACAAACTCATAATATTGGGTCGGAAAGTAACAGCCCCTATGTTGCTCTCACTTGTTCTTTTTTTTTTACATCACACAACTTCCATGCTACTCTCACGTGTTCTTTTTTAAATCACACAACTTCTATGCTACTCTCACGTGTTCTTTTTTTAAATCACACAACTTACATTCTACTCTCACTTGTTCTTTTTTTAAATCACACAACTTCCATGCTACTCTCACTTGTTCTTTTTTTAAATCACACAACTTCTGTACTACTCTCACGTGTTCTTTTTTAATAAATCACACAACTTCTATACTACTCTCACTTGTTCTTTTTTAAATCACACAACTTCTATACTACTCTCACTTGTTCTTTTTTAAATCACACAACTTCTATGCTACTCTCACTTGTTCTTTTTTTAAATCACACAACATCTATGCGACTCTCATTTGTTAAGTTTAAAGCACACACCTTCAATGCTACTTTCACTTGTTCTCTTGTAAGTATATTTATTCGTGTAAGTTGTACTGTTTTACGCGAGAACGTGATAGTTAGGACAGTATCATTTTTATGAATGTATTGGTCCACATTGTAGCGGTTGTAATCAAATAAGAGACTATACAGTGCACACGCATAACCTCTGTACACACATAATGTTTGCTGGGGTCAGTTTATAAATGACTTTATAAGAAAACCTCACTCGTGTCATTAGCTGCAGGCCTCATCGCCACACAGTCATAATTGCTGCTAATAAATAGGATATGTGGATATAATAATGTGTAGAAAGAAAACATGTTGAGATTTAACATTTTGTTGAATCAATCATTAGGTCACATTCGCATCTTTCATGATTTATTTTTGTGAAATTTCTAATAATTGGATTTTTGGAAATAAGGATTATTTTCCCACCATCTAAATGGATGTAACACAAGGTATGTAACTCTTACTGACTCTCATATTTGTTGTCTCGCCAAAATGTGTTAGAATAAATTATATTGGTGGTATCGTGTTCAACAATTAGGCAGGTTCTACGTGCTGTAATAACAAAGCTGTTATTGTACCGATCTATACTTGTCACACTTTGTGTCCATGATTTATTCTCACTATCCTTCTCCTTGTCTCTTTCACACTTAACTCCCCTAACGGACACAAGAAAAATGAGTGTCTGGATATTAGCATTGACATAACGATCATTAGCACACATCCGAGCGCTCTCGAGTTCTCTATTCTCTTGGCACTTGTTGATGTTTGAAGGCAAAGTAACACACACAGGATCTACGACAGCGCTGACAGATGACATGGTACGGGCGACAGCTGAAGAAAGCGCGAACAGGCGCCAGCGGGAACTGCTTGTGGGAATCTTGTTGCCGGATGGTCTGGTAAACTGCTTCTTTCAGTTGGCGAATATTGCGTTTGCAGTGATGGCGGTTCGTGGGGAGGTCATACCCTCGATGGGAGGTCCCGCGAGAGTTGGACGTTAATATTAGTGTAAAGATTAAAAGATTGCCTAGAACGAGACGTTACTAAAGAGAGAGGTAACATACGGGTAACTACAACGAAGTTATCTACTCCCTCTTGCCTATAACTCGCACGTACTGTGTCACTGACTATCCCTCACCTAGCTCCCTTTTAAAGAAATACTCAGCTATTCTTTTCAAACACTTTCCTATACACTATCTCTCATTCTCTCCTCTCTCACCTTACATCGTTCATTTATTTTTGTCACTCTCTCATTCTCTTCTCTCTTTTCTCACCCGTGTTTTTTTTTTTCATTCTATCACACTTTCTCTCATATTCTTCTCTCTCACTCACGTTCTCCAGTTCATTCTGTCAGAATTTCTCTCAACCTCTTTTCTCTTACTCACGATCTCTCATTTCTCTCTCTCTCTCATCTCTCTCTCGTTGTTACATATTGTTACATTTTTTTCACCATATTCTCTACCACATACGCTCTCTCAGCCCGTCACACTTTCACTCATCCTATTCTCTCTCACCCATGTTATTTCCTTCTGTCACTCTTTATATCCTTCACCCCTGTCTGTCTGTGTCTCTCTCTCTCACACTCTCTCTAAAAGCGGTCCTCACACAATTACTCTCACAATTACCCATCTCGCAAATAAGCTCCAAATTCCAAGAATTATGAATTCACGTATCCTTGTAACAACGACCTTGACACCTCCTTCAGCAGGAATCCATAGTTTGCACGTCAACTTGTCAACTGTTATCAGTGTAAGTCTTCTGGCTGTTTCACCCTCTTCTATGTACCAACGTCATCTAATATTATCTAGGATTATGACTTATCTAATATTCCATCGTCCTGTTGCTGTTATGAGACATTCTTGTGATACTATCATTTTACAAGTTTTCTGACTTAGTCATTACTGCATTGCTAACTAATTTTCTTATATTAATTAATTAGTTTCCTTACTTGAGAGCCCCGATAGCTCAGTGGTTAGTGAACTGGACTACAAAGGACAGGAGGTAGGGTTCGATCCCAACCGACGGCTTCCGGTTCGCCCAGCCTTAAAGGGTACCGGATTTATTTCTGGGAAAGTAAAGCGGCAAGAGCGTAATACCGACCACATTACCCCAAAAAAATCATGTGCCCAAGGTCTGTAAAATTTATGGTCACTAACACCATATTCCCTATACCCCACTTGTCGTGACGGGGGTACTTATTTAGTTTAGTTTGCTTACTTCGTTTTATTACAATGCTCTGCCATTAACTACTATATTACTGCATTTGTTAAGTAGTTTTCTTATTTAGTATTATCACTGTACGGTTAACTAATGTTTTTGTTGAATAAATTAGGGTTACAGTGCCATTATTTATTTTATTGAATACTCATGTCGCATCGCTTTATCTGAGAGTCTTCTTGTATTGTTTTATTATCTTAGTTTTTTTCTTTAAATAACTACTCTCATAGTCCTTGCAACGACATCTTTCTGTTAAATAGTGACTCTCATTGTCATTCCAACTACGTCTTTCCGTTAAATAGCGACTCTTATAGTCCTTGCCACCATGCCTTTCTGTTAAATAGCGACTCTTATAGTCATTGCAACGACATCTTTCTGTTAAATAGCGACTCTCATTGTCCTTCCAACTACGTCTTTCTGTTAAATATCGACTCTTATAGTCCCTGTCACAACGCCTTTCTGTTAAATAAGGACTCTAGCAAATCTTTCTGTTAAATAAGGACTCTAGCACATCTTTCTGTTAAATAAGGACTCTAGCACATATTTCTGTTAAATAAGGACTCTAGCACATCTTTCTGTTAAATAAGGACTCTAGCACATCTTTCTGTTAAATAAGGACTCTAGCACATCTTTCTGTTAAATAAGGACTCTAGCACATCTTTCTGTTAAATAAGGACTCTAGCACATCTTTCTGTTAAATAAGGACTCTAGCACATCTTTCTGTTTAATAAGGACTCTAGCACATCTTTCTGTTAAATAACGACTCTAGCACATCTTTCTGTTAAATAAGGACTCTAGCACATCTTTTTGTTAAATAACGACTCTAGCACATCTTTCTGTTCAATAGCGAGTCTAGCACATCTTTCTGTTCAATAGCGAGTCTAGCACATCTTTCTGTTCAATAGCGAGTCTAGCACATCTTTCTGTTCAATGACGACTCTCATTGTCCTTGCCATTACGCCTCTATATTTAATAATAAAAAAAAAGTAAAGTGCCCGGTTACACCAAGTTGCATATAGGGAATATGATGTCAGTGATCGTAATTTTTTTTTATAGACATTCAGCACATGATTTTTGGGGTAAAGGGGTGGGTATTACGCCCTTGCCGCTTTACTTTCCCATAAAAAATCCTGTACCCATTTAAGGCTGGGTGAACCGGAAGCCGTCGATCAAGATCGAACCCTACCTCTTGTCCTTTGTAGTCCAGTTCACTAACCACTGAGCTATCGAGGCTTCCTTTATGTTCAATAGCGACTCTCATAATCCTTGCAACTACAATTATCTGCTAAATAGCGACTCTTATTGTCGTTAACTGCGTATTTCTGTTCAATAGCGACTCTTAAAGTCGATGCCACTACGTCTTTATGTTCAATATCGACTCTTAAAGTCGATGCCACTACGTCTTTATGTTCAATATCGACTCTTAAAGTCGTTGCCACTACGTCTTTATGTTCCATATCGACTCTTAAAGTCGATGCCACTACGTCTTTATGTTCCATATCGACTCTTAAAGTCGTTGCCACTACGTCGTGCCGTTCAATATCGACTCTTAAAGTCGTTGCCACTACGTCGTGCAGTTCAATATCGACTCTTAAAGTCGTTGGCACTACGTTTATCTGTTCAAAAGCGATTCTTAGTCGTTGCAACTACTTCTTTATGTTCAAAAGCGACTCTTAAAGTCGTTGCCACTACGTTTATCTGTTCAATAGCGACTCTTAAAGTCGTTGCCACTACGTCTTTCTGTTCAAAAGCGATTCTTAAAGTCGTTGCAACTTCTTCTTTATGTTCAAAAGCGACTCTTAAAGTCGTTGCCACTACGTGGTCCTGTTAAAAGAGACCACATGTTAGGTAACAAGACCACTTAACGTATTGCATCACCACAACTAGCTAAGTAACATTTATTTTACGTCCCCGTGCTCAAGTATGTTAAGTTCATTGTTTGTTCACTGTTTAATTGACTGCCAATGGAGTAGTGTTGGTTGTCGAGCAGCGAAACAATTTCAGACAGTAATTGTAGTGACCGTTGATGGGTATGGCAGCCATGTTGGTAATGCAGAGTATCACACACGCACACACACACTAATATCACCACGTTGGCTGGGATGCCTACTTGTTTTTCGTCACGCGTTGTAAATGTTTACTTCTTTGTGCACACACATTTGCGAGTATTATTGTATTGGCTCATAACTGTACACTTACCGGGACTGTTGGTTTACTGCTCATTGCATTTCTTTTTATAGTATTTACAGGTGAGTTGACTAAACGTTTTTTTCCATTCTGTTATTATTCTCTCTCTACCAGAGTCAAGGGCACATTATTACATCATCATGAACTGCTGCAGGTAGCCGCGATGGCTCAGTGGTTAGTGAACTGGACTACAATGGACAAGAGGTCTGGTTCGATTCTGATCGACGGCTTCCGGGTTCACCCAGACTTAAATGGGTACCGGATTTTTTTTTTCTGGGAAAGTAAAGCGGCACAGGCGTAATACCGACCACATTACCCCAAAATATCATGCCGAAGGTCTGTAAAAATTATGGTCACTGACACCATATTCCCTATACGTCACGTGGTGTGACGGGGCTCTTTACTTACTTAATGAACTGCTGCGTGTCTGTCCTGAAACGAACTCTCAGTAGTTTGAGTGCGAAGCCTATGCTAGTCTCTAAGTTAGTCCAACATAGACTTCAAGTAATATGTCTTTCTTTCTGACGTTCTCTCAAAGACAACTAGTGAAATTAATCTTTGTAATTAGCTCCTAAAAGGACGTTAAGAGAGCGTACGTACAATGTGTTGTATCTATAATCAACACCTTACAGGAATAATCAGTTGGCTTACGCTTCGTGAAATGCTGGGATGGACGATGGAGCGGATATGGGGATGCCTCGATTGCGGTGAAACTGATTCCACCGCTGTGGTTCACAGCCAGGCGTTGATATTTATACCTTTCCTCCCATCACATCAGACTTAAACACATTTTTTTGAGTACCGGGTGACCCTTAGTCTTCGATCTTTACTCGCTTGACCAAACTGACGAATCTGTTTCCGGGAGCGCTGATGGGACATTGAACAGGGTCTTGATCAGTTCTGTGTCGCTCACCACACTCAGCTCAGTTGATGGATGTGCATCTTGGCCCATAACAAATTAAGTAGGAGGGACGAAACTAGTACACTCAAAGGTAGTATACTACTGAACATCTATGAGTCATGATGGCATACGCTAGTCAGTAGGTGATGGCACACGCTAGTCAATGGGTGATGGCATACGCTAGTCAATGGGTGATGGCACACGCTAGTCAATGGGTGATGGCATACGCTAGTCAATGGGTGATGGCACACGCTAGTCAATGGGTGATGGCATACGCTAGTCAATGGGTGATGGCATACGCTAGTCAATGGGTGATGGCACACGCTAGTCAGTGTGTGATGGTATACGCTAGTTAGTGGGTGATGGCACACTCTCTAGTCAGTGGGTGATGGCACATTCAGTCAGTGGGTGATGGCACACTCTAGTCAGCGGGTGAAAGCACACGCTCGTATTTGGTTGATAGCACACTCTAGTCAGTGGGTGATAGCACACTCTAGTCAGTGGGTGATGGTACACGCTATTAAGTGGGTGATAGCCCACTCTAATCAATGGGTGATAGCACACTCTAGTTAGTGGCTGATAGCACCCTCTAGTCAGTGGGTGATAGCACACTCTAGTCAGTGGGTGATGGTACACGCTATTCAGTGGGTGATAGCCCACTCTAGTCAATGGGTGATAGCACACTCTAGTCAGTGGGTGAAAGCCCACTCTAGTCAGTGGGTGATAGCCCATTCTAGTCAATGGGTGATAGCACACTCTAGTCAGTGGGTGATATCACACTCTAGTCAGTGGGTGATAGCCCACTCTAGTCAATGGGTGATATCACACTCTAGTCAATGGGTGATAGCACACTCTAGTCAATGAGTGATAACACACTCTAGTCAATGAGTGATAACACACTCTAGTCAGTGGGTGATAGCACACTTTAGTCAATGGGTGATATCACACTCTAGTCAGTGGGCGATGGTAAACGCTAGTCAGTGGGTGATGGTATATGACAGTCAGTGGGTGATTGTATGTGCTAGTCAGTGGGTGATGGTATGTGCTAGTCAGTGGGTGATGATACACGCTAGTCAGTGGGTGATGACACACGCTAGTCAGTGGGTGATGACACACGCTAGTCAGTGGGTGTGCATAATGAAGGTAACTGCACCAAAACTGTCTGCCATAAACTATGACAGTTTTACTAAAGTTTTCTTTCAGTGAGTGACATATTTTCTGCCCTTCTTTCCTCCTCGGTCAGTCGCGAAAGGAGGTAATCCCATGAGACTTATTTTATGAACCAGTTGTATATTTAATGGTCACGGAAGTGCTGGTCGGAATGGCGGTTACGGTTGCACGGGACCACTTTGTCGCTCTGTTGCCAAACGTGGATGCAAAGAAACAGTTGATGTCTCGCTGGATGTGGGCACACGCTAGTCAATGGGTGATGGCATACGCTAGTCAATGGGTGATGGCACACGCTAGTCAGTGTGTGATGGTATATGCTAGTTAGTTAGGTGATGGCACACTCTCTAGTCAGTGGGTGATGGCACACTCTAGTCAGCGGGTGATAGCACACGCTCGTATTTGGTTGATAGCACACTCTAGTCAGTGGGTGATAGCACACTCTAGTCAGTGGGTGATGGTACACGCTATTTAGTGGGTGATAGCCCACTCTAGTCAATGGGTGATAGCACACTCTAGTCAGTGGGTGATAGCCCATTCTAGTCAATGGGTGATAGCACACTCTAGTCAATGGGTGATAGCACACTCTAGTCAATGGGTGATAGCACACTCAAGTCAATGGGTGATAGCACACTCTAGTCAATGGGTGATAGCCCACTCTAGTCAATGGGTGATAGCACACTCCAGTCAGTGGGTGATAGCACACTCTAGTCAGTGGGTGATAGCCCACTCTAGTCAATGGGTGATAGCACACTCTAGTCAATGGGTGATAGCCCACTCTAGTCAGTGGGTGATAGCCCACTCTAGTCAATGGGTGATAGCACACTCTAGTCAGTGGGTGATAGCCCACTCTAGTCAATGGGTGATAGCACACTCTAGTCAGTGGGTGATAGCACACTCTAGTCAATTGGTGATTGTACACTCTAGTCAATGGGTGATAGCACACTCTAGTCAGTGGGTGATAGCACACTCTAGTCAATGGGTGATAGCACACTCTAGTCAATGGGTGATAGCACACTCTAGTCAATGGGTGATAGCACACTCTAGTCAATGGGTGATAGCACACTCTAGTCAATG
This sequence comes from Megaustenia siamemsis, assembly GCA_032433765.1. Classification (NCBI taxonomy): domain Eukaryota; kingdom Metazoa; phylum Mollusca; class Gastropoda; order Stylommatophora; family Ariophantidae; genus Megaustenia; species Megaustenia siamemsis. The sequence goes on along the minus strand of JAVIAB010000092.1, from coordinate 22,447,695 downwards.
GGTGATAGCACACTCTAGTCAGTGGATGATAGCACACTCTAGTCAGTGGGTGATAGCACACTCTAGTCAGTGGGTGATAGCACACTCTGGTCAGTGGGTGATAGCACACTCTAGTCAGTGGGTGATAGCCCACTCTAGTCAATGGGTGATAGCGCACTCTAGTCGGTGGGTGATAGCACACTCTAGTCGGTGGGTGATAGCACACTCTAGTCAGTGGGTGATAGCACACTCTAGTCAGTGGGTGATGGTACACGCTATTCAGTGAGTGATAGCCCACTCTAGTCAATGGGTGATAGCACACTCTAGTCAGTGGGTGATGGTATATGACAGTCAGTGGGTGATGGTATGTGCTAGTCAGTGGGTGATGACACACGCTAGTCAGTGGATGATGGTATGTGCTAGTCAGTGGGTGATGACACACGCTAGTCAGTGGATGATGGTATGTGCTAGTCAGTGGGTGATGACACACGCTAGTCAGTGGATGTGCATAATGAAGGTAACTGCACCAAAACTGTCTGCCATAAACTATGACAGTTTTACTAAAGTTTTCTTTCAGTGAGTGACATAATTTTTTGCCCTTCTTTCCTCCTCGGCCAGTCGTGAAAGGAGGTAATCCCATGAGACTTATTTTATGAACCAGTTGGATATTTAATGGTCACGGAAGTGCTGGTCGGAATGGCGGTTACGGTCGCACGGCACCACTTTGTCGCTCTGTTGTCACTGAACCGTGGATGCAAAGAAACAGTTGATGTCTCGCTGGATGTGGGCTCTCACACCGTGGCGATCTGAGAGATAAACCTGTAAAGAGAGAGAGAGAGAGAGAGAGAGAGAGAGAGAGAGAGAGAGAGAGTTTGTGTGTGTGAGATAGAGAGAAGAGAGGATCCGCTTTTAGTGATAGATTCCCTCGGTTCGGACTTTCTCATCCATTGGGCATCATCTTGTGTCCACAATTTCCCCGCTGACCAAGTTGCTTGTGTCCACTGCTTGATCACGACTTCTTCTCCGCCATCACCATGACACGTTTTCCTTCTTTCTTTTTGTACATTCACGTACTCCTGCTGAGTTAACATGAAGCATTTTGTATAAAATGAACAAAACTCCCTCCTCCCAGTACGAGAAATTTGTTTGTCTTTGTTGTATTAACATTCCTTATTCGGTTTCAAAGACTTTGTACCTGTGAGTTATTCATCTTCTTTGGTGGCTTTAATTACTTGTTTCGTCTCTGCATTTTCCTTTTTCAAATGTATTGCTGGTTTATTTCATTGATTTAAGAATTTACGTTGGTATGTTTGGAAATGTTTGATTTGTGTCCTTGGTTTACCAGTGACTTGTCTATTCAGAAATAGAATGTCGGTAGCGTAATGGTTTAACAATAAAATAATCGCTGTTCTTCTTTCCCATCCTGACCATGTAACAAGCAAATAGATCACTGTTCTTTACTCCAAGCCTGACTCTTTATAGTTGACCCAAATTGGAAACGAATGGGTTCCTACCTACTTCGCTGAGTTTTGAAAGGCAGACAACGAGGAAATATCCCAGCCGACATCCAAACCTATAGTATTGTTCAATAAAAGCGTTCCCTTCATTGTTTTACACTTCGCGTGCAGATAATCTGTTATTTTTATTTTTATTTCACAACGTGTTATTATTTAAAGAGAATAGAAAGATAAATGCAAGGCTGCGGTAAAGCTGGTAACAGGAACAAGTGGTGGGGTGTAACATACACTCCTAATTTCTATTGTCCTTTTTTTGCAAAACTGTCACCATACTTTATAGAAGTGTATATTACAGCCCACCACTTGTTCTCTATTATTGTTTAAACCGATTGTCTTCAGCTGTTCATCTGTCACAGAAGACAAACATCTATGCACATCTGTCGCATGCATATTCCAGTGTTTGGAAATGAAAGATGCAATTGCTGATCACGAAATTTCTCAAAAGCGAAGCCTTAATGAAGTCAGTGATGCGTGGTGCTGGTACACATTAACAACGTGAAAAAGGAATACACACCAGAAAAATATAAAAAGCGCTCATATTTCGATTGCTCTGTGGTCGAGCCTGGTGATTGGTTACTTTCCCCCACCTATGGTTGCAGATACCTGCTGAGCAGCTCTTTGTACAAGTAATACGATTTTCTTATGAAAATAGAATGTTCGTCTGATTTCATTATTTTAAATGCTGAAGATGTTTTTTTATAAATGTCTTTTTATGCTCATAGATGGTATATGTGCTTTCCTGTTAAGATTTTAGTGAACTATATTTCTGGTTATTTATGTGTAGCAATGAATTTATTTTGCAGAAAGTAGAATTACATTTACTCTTTTTTCCTATTTAGTCACTACTGAAGATATACTTAAGAAGCTTTCCTTTGTAAGTAATAATTCAACATTTGCATGTTTTACAGTGTCAGTAGATGGTATTTGTTATTCTCTGTTTCAGTATTCATTTACAATTTTTCATGAGTTTTTGCTCTCTAGCAAATGTGTGATGTTACCGTGTTGTTGAAACATCTCTTTCTTGTGTGTGTTCTTTACGTTCCCACTTTTAGCCGGTTTGAACTTTTACAGTTTTTGAACAGTTACTGATCCAGTAGCGTGGTTTCCTAATCTCTTTCTTGTGTGTGTTCTTTACGTTCCCACTTTTAGCCGGTTTGAACTTTTACAGTTTTTGAACAGTTACTGATCCAGTAGCGTGGTTTCCTAATCTTCGGCTGAGTGCCATATAGAATGACGCTTTCTTTGCTGAGGTGAACACCAGCAGTTAAATCTACTTGACACTCAACCCCTGGATCCTCCAATGAGAGGAGATGATTCAACTGGCACGGGTGGTTGAGCTATTATGGATTTTAATTCGTTTGCAGTGATACCGGGCCTTCGACCGACTATAACATAACTCTAACCAGAAAAGTTTGAGTCTACTTTGGTTAACATATCGTTCGTTGTCATCCTCTAGCATTGAAAGTACAGCCACACCGTTTTTACATTCGATCCTTTTTGTTTATGATTGATCAAACCTTAATGTAACACCGAATCAAAGAAGGCGTTATTTATCCCAGCATTCCTCACAACGATCTATTTTTAGTGCCACACTTAGACGCTAACAGCCAATGCGTAGAAACAAATCGTCACATTTGAAATGAGATGCCTATGACAAGAATGTGACAAGAAGAGAACAAATCAGAATTGACGATATCAGGAAAACACTTGGTGCCGATCATATATAAAGAATAAAACAAATGTAACACATTGACTAAAAGGCAACAGAAACAACAAAGAAAGGCAAAGAAAGACCCAGCAGCGTATTTTTTTGTCGTTGTCTCTTTACGTTTCGTTTCTCTCCAAGTTCCTTCTCTTACCACAGACTGCATACATGTTTTAGTCTGATGACGATCAGCTAGGGTTTAGTCTAATGAAGGTCAGCTAGGGTTTAGTCTAATGAAGATCAGCTAGGGTTTAGTCTGATGAAGATCAGCTAGGGTTTAGTCTGATGAAGATCAGCTAGGGTTTAGTCTAATGAAGATCAGCTAGGGTTTAGTCTGATGAAGATCAGCTAGGGTTTAGTCTGATGAAGATCAGCTAGGGTTTAGTCTGATGAAGATCAGCTAGGGTTTAGTCTGATGAAGATCAGCTAGGGTTTAGTCTGATGAAGATCAGCTAGGGTTTAGTCTGATGAAGATCAGCTAGGGTTTAGTCTGATGAAGATCAGCTAGGGTTTAGTCTGATGAAGATCAGCTAGGGTTTAGTCTGATGAAGATCAGCTAGGGTTTAGTCTGATGAAGATCAGCTAGGGTTTAGTCTGATGAAGATCAGCTAGGGTTTAGTCTGATGAAGATCAGCTAGGGTTTAGTCTGATGAAGATCAGCTAGGGTTTAGTCTGATGAAGATCAGCTAGGGTTTAGCCTGATGAAGATCAGCTAGGGTTTAGCCTGATGAAGATCAGCTAGGGTTTAGTCTGATGAAGATCAGCTAGGGTTTAGTCTGATGAAGATCAGCTAGGGTTTAGTCATTGTCGCTCTCTGACAGAAGTGTACAACCGGACGTCTTCCCGCGTACTTAGATTAGACGCCACTGGATGTTTTGTTGTTCATGTTCGAAATGTGATTGGGCACTTGTTTTCAACTGCCGAGAATTAAAGGATTTGTGTGGGGACACAAAAAAAGATCTGACTATTCAGAGCTCAAACAGCGCATTTTCTAATGTAGCAATGAGCGCCCAAACCTGTCTGCCATGGAGACCTAGGCATGTGTGGGGTTATGTTGATGTTATTAAAGATGACGACCCGTGTGTACATTGTTCCGACAATGTTATCGGATGTACGTATCAAGAAATGGCAGTTTGTTGAATCAAGTCCAGAGTTCTCCGCTCCTGCCAAGCAAAGCTGTTACGGGTTCCTGTTTATTTTGTGATTACGGACAGATAACTCTAGCGAAAGCGCTTAGTTCCTTTTCCTACGCCTAAAACATCTGTTATGGTGCTGAGTATGGGACTGGGTTAGCGAACCTGCTCAGTCTGTGTTGGACGAGATGTTGGTACAAGAATGTCCTGTGAGAACTGGTTGCTTAGATAATTTACTTAGTTTTTGTGACAAAACTGTCTGGAAATCATGATGGAGATAACACAAATCACTGATAGCTGGAACGAAATTGAGTAAGAAAAAGAAAGTAACAAATAAGTTAAGACATAAATGACATAAAACTATTAATAAACAAATATAATGTACAAAAATATATAATTACATAATATAAATCTGAGACAAAAAATAGTGAAAATATATAACATTATTTTTATTATGTTTTGGAGGAAATGAAGAGATATAACGTGATATAAATCCCTTATTGAGGAGCACAAAGATTTTCTATCTTTTTTTAGCTCCCAGTGGAGCATAGGTCTTCAACAAACATTCTCCAAGTCATTCTGTTTTTTTTTGGCCATTGTTTTAAGATAATTCCACGTCTTCCCCATCATCTTCATCTCTGCTTCTATTTGTCTTCTCCAAGAATTCATTGGCCTTCCTCTTTGTCTTTTCCCCTGGGGATTCCAAAAAAAGGCATGTCGTGTAATACTCTCAGTTAGCTTCCGTAGTGTGTCCTATCCAGCGCCATCGTCTTCGCTGTATCTCTTTATCCACTGGTATTTGACTGGTACATTTCCATAATTCTATGTTAGTGATTTTGTCCTGCCATTTCCATCCTTTTATTCTGCGCAAGCATCCATTAATGAAAGTCTGTATCTTCGTGATTGTCAATTTTGTTGTTCTCCATGGTTACAGCCATATAATAGGACCGACTTAACATTTGAGTTGAAAATTGTTATTTTTGTATTATATTTTATTTATGTATAGATTGAGCACAAAGATAGTGAACGAATAATGGTAGCGGGACGAGACTGTGAAAGGTGAAAGAAATATCAAATTGTTGAAGGAAATATCAAGGAGATCTGTAAAAGGTAAAATGTTGCAAATCGACTCCAGCATGTACCTTCCAGCGTATATATCTCAATAAACAGCACGTTGTTCATGACAGAAGCTTGGACAAGATAGTCGAGGACAAAGCGATTTTCTGACAAGGAGCCACTAGTGGGCTGTAACGTACACTCCTACAAGGTATGGTGACAGCTTTACAAAAAAATGGGATACAAGAAAATACTGACGTTTCGGCCTACATGCGACCTTCTTCAGAAATTGAGGACAGCGACAGTAAACGTTAAGGTATCTATTACTACATATAGGATGATTAAGTTAAGAAGAAGTGGACATATAGGATGATTAAGTTAAGAAGAAGTGGACATATATATAAGCGAAGGGATAATGTGATGATAAAGAGATATGTTACATGTTAGAGGATAGGTGAAATGTAGAGATATACAAATATAAATACAGAGAAATAATTGTATAACAAAAAATAAAACGTCCACTACTGGCTCCTTGCTACCAGCATTGCCGCAGCCCCCCACCTAGAAATGAGTAAATACGTTGTGTCTGTGCTGTACAAACACCAATTTCTTTGAGGCAGCCCTTTAACAGATAATAGCAGTAGTGATATTTTAGTACAGAAACAATATGGTTGGTTGGTTGCGTTCGCCCGATGACTAAAGTATTCTAGAGTATCATGGTAGACTAGAATATTCCTCTTCATCATCCGCCCTTACAAGAACGTAGTGGACTTGTCTGCGTTGTGTTGTGGTTTGCAGTATAACTGTTATATTTCCGCCTTTCGGCCCAACACATCCGACTTCAGCACGACATTTTTGAGTACCGGGTTTTTTTTCCCTCTTCGATCCCTGCATTCTTGGCCAGACTAGACAAGTTAGTCTGTTACTGGAGGCACCACGGAGAGGTGGAGCAGGGCCTGGATGGATTTGGTTCACCGATCCTGGCGCAAGCCATCTGCTGTGGGTCGCTGACAACTTCCAGCTCTGGTGCTGGGAGGCGCGCCGTCTCCTCCAGAAATGCTGAAAGACGATCATATAGTCTCTGTATATTTATATTCGTAGTTAGGTATAGCAATAACTACGGAAGCAAAAAAGGGCAATATACAAATCAATTTTTCTACCAACTCTGAGTTATCAGTGCCAGAATTGGACGCTGGACTCTAGAACAATAATAAGAAAAATAATGACCACCGAAATTAAATGTGTCAGAAGGATGACAGGAAACAGCTTAAGGGACAGAGTGAGAAACACAGACCTGAGGAAGAAACTCGAAATTGAACCAGCCATCGATTACATACAGAAACAACAGATAAATTGGTTCGGCCACATAACAAGACAAAAAGAACTAACAATGACTCAAAGAGCCTTAAATAAGCGCTACGAAAACGCCAGATTAAGAGGAAGACCGAGAAAGAGATGGATAAAGGGAATACTAGAGTCACTAGGAGGGATATCATCAGAAGAGGCCAACAGAAGAGCAAAGAATCGCAGATTGGTTCTCCCCTCGAGGCCAACGGCAGCAGAGGAAGGATAGAAGAAGAAGAAGTAGTTAGGTAACTGTTTATGTAGAGCAGACTATAATTTGTTACATTCATTGTACGCTTTGTATTGCGGAAGTGTAGGTTCTGGGTGATCTACGGGCTAGGCGTTTGCCTTACAGTCATTGGGTAGAGAGTTCCGAATTCTAGTCATCTCGGATAACACTGAAAGAACAGTAGGTCATGTGTCCACAGTCCACACGTTAAGGAACCGTTGGCACTGGAAAAAAAGTCAAAAACAGTAGGCCAAAATGGCTACTCTCCGGGAGAGAATTGTTAGGCAATTAAAATCTACTGGAGACAAATAATAATAAAAGAATATTATTATAGAGGGAAACTTCCGAGGCGATAATTCAGGAATCATAAGAGGAAGAGGTATGTATTACAACACTCAGAAAAAATGACAAATAAACAACAGAAAAAAACAAATAACAACATATGGTCCGAAGCTTCGGACCATATGTTGTTTTGTTGTTTTTTTCTGTTGTTGTTTATTTGTCATTTTTTCAGAATTAAAATCTACCCTTGCCGTAGAATGTGTGTGTGTGTGTGTGCGTGCGTTTGTGTGTTTTTATGTGCGCGCGTGTGTATGTGTGTGGGTGCGCGTGTGTACATTTGCGCGCGCGCGCCGAAAGACGCAGATATAGCTTGCTGTAAAATTATCGGCACAAAGCTTGAGCGATGGAGAAGAAGAAATGAAGAAGAGGTGGAGGAGGAGAAGAAGAAGAAATGATGTATGTTGGGCACAAGAATTTCCGGTTATTTGTATGTCGCGTTTTATGTTAAGTTCTTGTTTGAACCTCCACTACCACGCTTATTATGTATATATGTCGTCAAATAAGATCTTTGTATATGCGCTGTAATGGTAACGTCGATTACAAACACACACACACACGCACGCACACTGTTGATTTTATTTGTTCAACACTAAACAAAAATTGCCAGCCAACTGTTGTTTTCTCGTTTATTATAGCGGTCGGTCATCATACATAGACAACTGTTGTTTTCTCGTTTATTATAGCGGTCGGTCATCATACATAGATAACTGTTGTTTTCTCGTTTATTACAGCGGTCGGTCATCATACATAGATAACTGTTGTTTTCTCGTTTATTACAGCGGTCGGTCATCATACATAGACAACTGTTGTTTTCTCGTTTATTACAGCGGTCGGTCATCATGCATAGATAACTGTTGTTTTCTCGTTTATTACAGCGGTCGGTCATCATACATAGACAACTGTTGTTTTCTCGTTTATTACAGCGGTCGGTCATCATACATAGACAACTGTTGTTTTCTCGTTTATTACAGCGGTCGGTCATCATACATAGACAACTGTTGTTTTCTCGTTTATTATAGCGGTCGGTCATCATACATAGACAACTGTTGTTTTCTCGTTTATTTTAGCGGTCGGTCATCATACATAGACAACTGTTGTTTTCTCGTTTATTACAGCGGTCGGTCATCATATGTAGACAACTGTTGTTTTCTCGTTTATTACAGCGGTCGGTCATCATACATAGACAACTGTTGTTTTCTCGTTTATTATAGCGGTCGGTCATCATACATAGACAACTGTTGTTTTCTCGTTTATTACAGCGGTCGGTCATCATACATAGACAACTGTTGTTTTCACGTTTATTACAGCGGTCGGTCATCATACATAGACAACTGTTGTTTTCTCGTTTATTATAGCGGTCGGTCATCATACATAGACAACTGTTGTTTTCTCGTTTATTACAACGGTCGGTCATCATACATAGACAACTGTTGTTTTCTCGTTTATTACAGCGGTCGGTCATCATACATAGACAACTGTTGTTTTCTCGTTTATTTTAGCGGTCGGTCATCATACATAGACAACTGTTGTTTTCTCGTTTATTACAGCGGTCGGTCATCATACATAGACAACTGTTGTTTTCTCGTTTATTACAGCGGTCGGTCATCATACATTTAATGTCATTCTTTCTTCAGAACATGTCTGAATTAAAGTGAAAAAATGTATATGCATATGTATGTGTCAGTGTGTGTTTCAGATTGTGTGTGCCTGTGTATAGGCATGCTATTTATTTACATGTATGTGTGTCTATGTATTTGTGCAAGCGTTTGTGTGTATTTTTGTGTGTCATATTTCTGTGTGCGTGTATGCCTGTATGTATGTAACTGTGGCACAGTGTGTATATAAAGGCATAGGCAAAGTACCAGACTATAATCGACGTCTTAGCACACGAGTTTTCTCCCATATGTGCTCGGCCGCCTGTCAAGAAGTGTTTGGAGACTTCTGGATAGTGTCGCTTCAAGCATCGAAACTCACGATGCGAGGTGGCATTCCTCACATTCCCAGAGTAATACTCTGATACCCATTTCTGCCAGCGGCTGGGTCATTTTATAACCACGAGTACAACTCACACTACTTCCAGCGGGAATCGAACACAGGTTGTCCGAACGTCGGTAGCTCAGCCGGGTGGTTTTCCCAACTAGGCTACCGAGGCGTCCCCCCCAACCGATATGTATGTATGTGCTGAAAGTGTGTGCGTTTTAACATCAGCACTAAATCAAATTGTGTGCACACATAGAAAACGTGCATATATGTATATATATATATACTCTGACATATACACTATTTTCTTTATTGGTGTTAATACATTTTTGGACATTGGTGTGTTTTAAAAAAATAATAAATACCAAATGACAAAATGCTGGCTGCCTTGTGTACATGATTTCATTGTATTAAATAAATAAACACAGGACATGAACATAATAAATACGATTACTGGTAATCGATGGAGATGATATTCAGAATGTGACTAATCCCTTGCCTTGAGGAAGAAATATGAAATTCTACGTCACAAGGCAAGTCTAAGGAGAAAAATGAGGCTTGTTATTGAAGCGTGGTACGAGAGATTTCTTGGATTGGTTCCTTTATAACCATATTTAATATAACAGCATTACTGTCAGTGCTGGCGTGTGTATAACGTGTCAGAGCTAAAGAGATATAGTTATAAATAGTTGTGTTGGATTCTCCACATTAAAAGTTGCTTGTAAAGAATTCTATTACATCGTTTGATACAATACATTTGTAAACGTTCGTGGTAATACAACACCAAGAACAATAAACACCATGGCGTAGATATTTATGTTTTTTTTCTACATCTTTTATACCTTCACTTGCTATCATTTCTGTCGTTTATTTCCTTCTTTGCCATTCGGGTTAACTGTCTGTTGTAATTTTTTTCCGTTGTTTCTTTCTCTACCTCCTTTGAGTTTTCAGGTTGTCACAATATGTTCCAGCATTTTCCTTACGTGGAGAGAACCAAATAATGATTGTTTCTGCCTGGTGCTAGAAATGTACTTTCTTTTTGCCTTTACCTTTTTTTAGAACATAATTGTTTTATCTTTTTTTTTGCAGTTCATACTGTTCTCAGTATTTTTCTCTAAAACCACAATTCTATGTTCTCCATTGATTTTATTTGATGTTGTTAAATGTTTTCATTTAAAAGTAGCTCTTTATAATCTGTGCCAGGGTGCAGAAACACTGCGATTAAGTGGATTCCATCTCACCGCAATGTTCGTTAAAATTATGAGGCAGACTAGTTGGCAAATAGAGGGTGGTAGATTATACTAGGCAGATACAAGTACAGCCCATGGAGAACTAACATGTATGCAAATGAAAAACTGAATGCCAGGGTTACCGGAACAATTACGCCAACTACCAGCTCAATAGAAAAGAGCAAGTAGCAATTCTTAACTCCGAACATGTCATAACAGATTATACTAAAGATAGGGACATGTGATGAATGTGCTGACAAAACGACTGCTGAACATCCACTAAAATCATGCCCAACATAGGACGAGAAGTCTCTTGTGACTTTCACCAGTACCATACAGTGTGTTTTAGATCAGCTGTATAGAAATGGAGCTCATAATATAAATAATGTAAGGTATGCTGATGATACAGTCTTAATCGCTAAGTGTGAAAATGAGTTACAGGAACTGTTTGACATTATAGTGAAGGAAAGCAAAAATAAAGGACTCAGCTTTAATACTAAAAAGACAGAAGGAATGGTAGCAACAAAGAAAAAGACTTTACTGCAAAGCGAAATAAAGACAAGTTGAACGATATTAAAACATGTAAAAGAAATTCTGGGATCAATGTTAACCTCAGATGGCAGATGTACAACAGAAGTGAGATGCAGGATGGCTCAGGCAAAAGCAGCTTTCCAAAGCATAAGGAAGATACTGTGCAATCCGTTTTTGACAATAGAAACATGAAAATGAGTTCTTAAATGTTATGTAAAGCCAGTCTTTGCATATGGGTGTGAATCATGGACAATAGGGCAACAGACAAGAAAATCACTGGATGATGTAGAAATGTCGTTTTACAGAAGAATGTTGAGACTATCATAGACAGCTAAGAAGAGTAATGAAAACGTTCTGAAAGAGGCCAACGCAAAAAGAGAGGGATTATCTATTGCATTAGGACAAAAATTAATTTTTTTTTTGTTATGTTATGAGAAAAGAACAACTGGAATATATTTGTAACAACTGGAATATATTGTAACAACTGGAATATATTTGTAACAACTGGAATATATTGTAACAACTGGAATATAGTGTAACAAGTGGAATATATTTGTAACAACTGGAATATATTGTAACAACTGGAATATATTGTAACAACTGGAATATATTGTAACAACTGGAATATATTTGTAACAAATGGAATATATTGTAACTACTGGAATATATTGTAACAACTGGAATATATTGTAACAACTGGAATATATTGTAACAACTGGAATATATTGTAACTACTGGAATATTTTGTAACTACTGGAATATATTTGTAACAACTGGAAAAATTGAGGGACGATGAGATAGAGTGAAGTAAAGAGAAAAGATACCACAGCTTAAGAGAGGTAAGGTAATGTAAAGTACGAGACTTGAACCGACGTGTTAGCACGCGAGTTTCCGCCCATATGTGCTCGGCTGCCTATCCAGAAATGTTTGGAGATTTCTGGATCGTGTCGCTTCAAGCATCGAAACTCACAATGCGAGGCGACATTCACCTTCCCAGGGTAATGCCCTGGTGCCCATTTCTGCCAAGGCTGGGTCGACCGTGGGGGGTATTTTTTTTCTTCCAACCACGCGTACAACTCACACTGCTCCCAGCGGGAATCAAACACAGGTTGTCCGAACGTCGGTAATTCCAGTCGGGTGGTTTTCCCAACTAGGATACCGAGCCCCCAGCTTAAGAGAATGTGTTGGCAGAAGGTCAACAACAGAAATGATACATAACTGTCGAGATCGAAAGTTTTGGAGAGATATCATCACCTTCGCCAGCTGGCATGGCACTTGATGATGATGTATAGAAATGACACGAGCCTTGAGCTGACATTGTTCTCTTCGAACTTATTAACATTGAACCTTCATTGAATATTATCATTTCTTGATGATAATATATTTAATCTTTGGCGCTTTGCCTGCTTCACATGAAACAACACGTGTGTCACTTTTAGCATGTTTTCATGTGTATTCATAAGAAATATCTCAGTTATTTTCATGCTTTCTTTTCGGGGTTAGTTACATACAGTGTCTTGTTGCAACGTGTCACAGCGCTCTACAATAATTATTTCCGCCTGACATGTAACACTGTGTCATCACTAACTTTTGGACCAGGTTTGTCATTCCACTCCCGTTTTAAGTATACTAGGCAAGGTTTGATATCATTACCAATTAACCAGGCTTTTGAACTTGTATGCTGAGGGTCATTGTCTGCTATGGTTCACTGATCCTGTCGCCAGCAGTCACTAAGTCCCTAACTCTTGTCAGCTTGTTCATTGTACATCTGCTGCACCCTTTTAATTATTTTTGTTTCATTTTGTCTCAGTTAAACTCAACTTCATCCTCATTGAGTGCCGACTCTGCATCGAAGGTTGGCTACCATGGAGCGCCATTCCACTCTGTCTCTTGCTTTGATGGTGTAGATTATTAATGGTTGACTTGTCCATCTTTTGATGTTACACGTCCATGTTAGTCTTGGTCTGCCTCTGCTTCTTTTACCTTGTATTGTCCCTTCCAATATTACTTTTATTAGGCTGTTGTGTCTTTTAACATGCCCAAAAAATTTCATTTGTCTTGTTCTAATTGTGTTTAGTAGTTCTCTTTTCATTTTTAGTTGTTTTAAAACTTCATCGTTTGTTTTCTTTTCTTTCCATACAATCAGTTAACTTGACATTGTTAATTGTTTGCATTTATATCCATTTATGTATTATTTGTTTAGATAACGACTAACTCCCTATTTCTAGTTCTGTCTTTCAATTCACTTATGTCGTGTCACTGTGAAATGGCGATGAATTGATTATCTATATATAGCAATTCTATTTTTGATTGTTAAAAAACAAGTGTAATAGTTCATGCACATTTGCTTAAATATGTTTTGCCATTCACTATAAAACATTATTCATTACTTATATTATTTACTGACAATATTTGCCAATTTCCGCTTCAGTTTGCCTCAATGAGTTGGATTACATTTATTGTTTACGTGGAATTAATGTACTTGTGTCTCTGTGTTGTTAATAAAAAGTCACACAACTATGACTGCGCACATATTCTTTGTCTGTCCGTATGTGTACTTCGAAGTTATAATAGTAATGTTTCTCTTCATAGTAAAATTAGATTTTAAATAACTGGAGACATGAAACTAAACACAGATACACAAGATATTTTAAAATGTGGATTTATTACACAGCATTCATTATTTTGTAGAGGAAAGTCGGCAGCACAGTGGTTAGCCCGGTGCTTGACGATAATGTGAACATAGGTTCAATTCCAGTCTGCCACTTGACATTCGACCGGAAGGGGAATGTGCCTATCTGGTCCACTGAATTGAGAACGGTAGAGGTACATAGTTACGAGGTAGATAGTTACGAGGCAGATAGTTACGAGGCAGATAGTTACGAGGCAGATAGTTACGAGGCAGATAGTTACGAGGTAGATAGTTACGAGGTAGATAGTTACGAGGCCGATAGCTACGCGGCAGATAGTTACGAGGTAGATAGTTACGAGGCACATAGTTACGAGGTAGATAGTTACGAGGTAGATAGCTAAGAGGCAGATAGTTACGAGGCAGATAGTTACGAGGCAGATAGCTACGCGGCAGATAGCTACGAGGCAGATAGCTACGAGGCAGATAGTTACGCGGCAGATAGTTACGAGGCAGATAGTTACGAGGCAGATAGCTACGAGGCAGATAGCTACGCGACAGATAGTTACGAGGTATATAGTTACGAGGCAGATAGCTACGAGGCAGATAGTTACGAGGCAGATAGCTACGCGGCAGATAGTTACGAAGCATATAGTTACGAGGCAGATAGCTACGAGGCAGATAGTTACGAGGCAGATAGCTACGAGGCAGATAGCTTCGAGGTAGATAGTTACGAGGCAGATAGTTACGAGGCAGATAGTTACGAGGCAGATAGTTACGAGGTAGATAGTTACGAGGTAGATAGTTACGAGGCAGATAGTTACGCGGCAGATAGTTACGAGGCAGATAGTTACGAGGCACATAGTTACGAGGTAGATAGTTACGAGGCAGATAGTTACGATGTAGATAGCTAAGAGGCAGATAGTTACGAGGCAGATAGTTACGAGGCAGATAGCTACGCGGCAGATAGTTACGAGGCAGATAGCTACGAGGCAGATAGTTACGCGGCAGATAGTTACGAGGCAGATAGTTACGAGGCAGATAGCTACGAGGCAGATAGCTACGCGGCAGATAGTTACGAGGTAGATAGTTACGAGGCAGATAGTTACGAGGCATATAGCTACGAGGAAGATAGCTACGCGGCAGATAGTTACGAGGTAGATAGTTACGAGGCAGATAGTTACGAGGCATATAGCTACGAGGAAGATAGTTACGTGGCAGATAGTTACGAGGCAGATAGTTACGAGGCAGATAGTTACGAGGCAGATAGCTACGCGGCAGATAGTTACGAAGCATATAGTTACGAGGCAGATAGCTACGAGGCAGATAGTTACGAGGCAGATAGCTATAGTTACGAGGCAGATAGCTACGAGGCAGATAGTTACGAGGCAGATAGCTACGCGGCAGATAGTTACGAGGCAGATAGCTACGCGGCAGATAGTTACGAGGCAGATAGTTACGCGGCAGATAGTTACGAGGCAGATAGTTACGAGGTAGATAGTTACGAGGCAAATAGTAGCGAGGCAGGTATTTACAAGATAGATAGTTACGAGGGATATAGTTAACATATCTCACCTTCCAATACTGTGCTGTCACTGTGACGTTTAAACACCCTCCACATACACACTACCCCCGCTTTTGTTTCGATCTGTCCTTTACTTATTATTTATTGAATATATGTTCAATGCGTATTTTTTTTTACTGAAACTTAATGCTGATTATATACATAGACATTCCTCCCTCCCCAACTCTCACTCTTTCTGTGTGTCTCACACGTTCACGGAAAAGAGATGAATATGATAATAGATTCCTGTTTTTGGGTTGACACAGACAAGATCGAGTTGTAATTGTATGCTGATCGATTTAAACGACTCTTGATGTTGAAGAGTTATGGCTTCGTGTGTTGTATTGTGTTCACTTTATTTACGGTAATGCTGCGTAGTCACGTGTCGTTTTGGCGGCTTGAAGTGCTTATATTTATAACAACAGCTCACAATCACATTTGGTGATCGTCGACGGGGGCAAAGGTCGGGGAGGTGATTCCCGTGTATCGAAACGAGGATAAACAGGGGAAATTATTGGAAACGTCTGACAGGATATTAAGTGCTTTTCCCCTTCCTAATATGTTTGTGTGTATCTCAACGTGTATAAGTGTACCTTTTCGTTATCCGCATGTGTGTCATTCATTGCATGTGAGTATAGTATTATTGTTTCATGTGTGTGTATTAATAATTGCGTCATCGTGTACACAACTGCAATGACACGAATGTGTAATTCATACATGCGTGTTAACAATTATTCTGGATTATGGTATATTCCTATTAGTATTAAGGGATTAAGAGAACAAACCCAGTGAGTCATGACGCCCTTAGGTGTTCAGACTATTATTTGGTGGCTCATCATCATCAAGTACCGTGCCAGCAGGCATCGGTGATCATGTCTCTCCACAACTTTCGATCAGGACAATTACTTATCATTTCTGTTGTTGACCTTCTATCAAGCCATTCTCTTAAGCTGCCTAGTATATTTTCTCTTTGCTTCCCTCTATCACTTCGTCCCTCAATTTTCCCAGTTGTCACAATATATTCCAGCTGTTAACTTCTCATTAAATAGCCAAAAAACGTTTATTTTTTCTCCTGATATTGAAAATTAGCTCTCTCTTTGCTTTGGCCTCTTTCAGAACATTTTTATTACTCCTCTTTGCTGTCTTTGGTACTCTCAACATTCTTCTGCAAAACCACATTTCTAGGAAGCTATTTAGTTTTTCTGTTCACTTTTTTTTTATATAACGCTTAGGCAAAGAGAAAACTACAGTTATTTTGAATAACTAGTAGCTCTCAATTGTTATAAGTTAATTTACACCTATGTTAAGTGTTAGCCTTCTTTTTTCTCCACCACATCCCGGCTCTCTCTCTCTTTCTCTCTCGAAATATCCGACAATAATTTTACTGATAAATTTCTCTCTCCCACTCTCTCTCTCTCTCACTTCGAAGTTGAACCTGACTGAATCTTCAAATAGTTTTATGATAATTCTATCTGTCTGTCGATCCATGTAATCTTCAAGACCAGTCTCTCTCTCTCTCTCTCTCTCTCTCTCTCTCTCTCTCTCTCTCTCCTCTCACACTCTCAGCTCCAAATATAACTTTATTGAGGCACATCTATCATTAATGCCTTTCATCTAAATATCATTTTGCCTACCTACCTACTACTACCTACCTACCTACTACTTACCTGTTCTGTAGGCATATATAAATATGTCTTATCTGTCTATCTCTGTCTCCAACATTCTAGAATATCCATTGATATATTAATTCCAACGCAAAAACTGGAACATCTGTAGCAAACATTATACCAGATCTGGATAATTCTTTTTAGCAGTAACAATGCACCTGCAGATAACAAAATATTCTAGTACCAGAAAATCCCGAGACATTTTTCTTCAACTTAATATACACCCAGACAGCAATATAAAACCTTACTGTGCAATCCCGCGGCATTTTCTTTAAGATTGAACTTAATGTTTTATTTCATTTACACCATTTCTAACACCTTATTTTTTCATAGTTTGGTAAACTGCACATTGTTTGAAGAAAACAACAAACAAACACACATACAATTTTCTAGCCTGCTGCTCTTACAGGTAACACTATACGTGACCTAGCTTTCATGGCCTTTCACCAGCGTAGTAGTTCAAGGACACACTTGCATTGTACTTATGTCAGACTTGAATAGTTATTTAGGCGGTGAAATCCAAGACTTTGATTTGGCTGCCAGACGCTCTTGTTAGTTAACGAAATTGCGATCCAAGTAAAAATATGTACCTCACACCTGAATAGTAATGGGACACGAAAACCAGCTTATCGTGCACAAAACAGACATGATGGAAATATATATTTGTCTGTCTTTTCCTTTCTCCGGACGCGTAACGACTTGCAGGTTATAAACGTTGCTTCTTTCTGCTGTAATCATTTATTGCTTAAGGTCCCGTTGTTCTGTTTGAATTCTCTGCTTGGTTCACTGGTTCTATTGGTTCACTGGTTCTATTGGTTCACTGGTTCTATGGTTGGCTGGTTCTATTGGTTTGCTGGTTCTATTTGTTTGCTGGTTCTATTGGTTTGCTGGTTCTATTGGTTCACTGGTTCTATTGGTTGGTTGGTTCTATGGTTTGCTGGTTATATTGGTTTGCTGGTTCTATTGGTTAGCTGGTTCTATTGTTGGCTGGTTCTATTTGTATGCTGGTTCTATTGGTTTGCTGGTTCTATTGGTTCGCTGGTTCTATTGGTTTGTGGTTCTATTGGTTCGCTGGTTCTATTGGTTTGCTGGTTCTATTGGTTCGCTGGTTCTATTGGTTCGCTGGTTCTATTGGTTGGCTGGTTCTATTGATTGGTTCGCGTGTTCTATGGTTCGCTGCTGGTTCTATGGTTGGCTGGTTCTATTGGTTGGCTGGTTCTATTGGTTGGCTGGTTCTAATGGTTCGCTGGTTCTATTTGTTTTCAGGTTCTATTGGTTTGCTGCAGTAAAAATGTAAAGTGGAAGAAGGGCCTGAGAAGGTATACATTTTTTACTATCTAACTAGTATTTTGTAAACGCTTCTTAAAAACATTGATTTTCTGTATTTTTGTACTTACGAAAGCACACATTTGTTACAAAGATATTGCTTTTTATTTTTTTAAATACTGTTCATTATCATCATCATGTGTCATACCGGTTGGCGTAGGCGATCATGCCCCTCCACAATTCTGTATGAACCGTGCACCGTAACAATTCTGTTGTTGACTGTTTACCATGCCATGACACCAAGCTATCTAGTATTTTCTCTCTCTGTCGTCCGTGATCTCTCTTGTCCTGTATTTTGATAGTTGTAACCAAGTATTCCAACTTTCCTCCTCTCATAATGTGCCCGAAAAAAATGTGCTTGTTTCTTTCTGATGTTTTTTTTAGAAGCTCCCTTTTTTGTGTTGGCCTCTTGGAAAATTTCCTCATTGGTCGTTTTAGCTATCCGGGGAACTTTCAACATTTATCTGTGAAATCCCATCTCCGTGGCCTCTAATCGTCTTTTCATTTGTTCTTTTACTCTCCATGATTCGCTTTTAACACCGAAGGCAGCGAAATGTAAGATTTCCTTTCTGGTTCAGTGTAAAAAAAAAAAAGAAGCTTGATCAGTTTATTAGTAGAGGCTAAACTTTTATTGTTTCATGCTACATTATAGAACATGTGTATCACTCAAACTCCTATATTCTTTTATTCATAAGTCAGTAACCCGCCTTTTAGCAACTCGTGAACTAGTTAGTAGCACACTTGCCAATCAATCTCTGCATAACCAAACTGATTGGAAGCACAGCCAGTGTAGTGTGAATAGTGCTTGCGTGTGATCATTTCTTTTTAGCTGTTCTTTTCTGTCCTATCCATTGAATCAATTTCACTGCAGTTGAAATATCTCCATATCAGCTCCAAATCACAGATAACCCAAAGCGCGGTGCCGCCTTTGGTAAATTTTATCAAAGATAGGAGGCTGGTTGGTCTCGAGGCAAGATGCCGCCTCGAGACAGAGAGGTTGTGGGTTCAAATCCCAGCTGCACCAGTTGGGAGTTTTATTTACGATCTCTCTCTGCGGCAACCACCCCTGGTCTCAGCAGCGGGGCCCGGCTTCAAATGCCAACTACTCATCGACGGAACAAAATATGAGTACCTCCTTAAAATATGAGAAAATGGATTAACACGCAAAACTCAGTCCCTAGTCGCTAGGGACTCCGTCAGAGGTAAAATGGTGGTGAACGAAAAAAAAAAAAAATATATATATATATATATATATAAAAGATGACCAAAAACGCAGTGCCGCCTTTGGCAAATTCTTGTTGACAAGATCGACCTCCGTGCATGCTTAATTATTTGCACAGGCGACCATTTCGAACGACTTCCATCGAAGATAAAGTGCATTGCCATTTCCTCGCTCCAGTTACTTATGGAAACGAAAATAAGATTTAAAACAAAGAACTGAAATGGTTAATTGACTACATTGGTCTCTGTAAACAAAAAAAAAACATGGCGACGTATGCAGCCATTGTGGTTTATTGGTTATGGCATTAGCAAGGTTGAACTCTGTGCAAGCCTTAGTCGACTGCGTAACCGATAGTTTCAAAGTACATCACTGAAAAGAGAGCACCAGTTGTTGCATTTCTACTCCACTTCACTGGAAAAACTCGAAAAAATAAACCACTTCAAAGACTCTAGAAAAACAAAAACAAAAAAAACAATATTATGTAATTTAAAAAAAATCTGGTTGAGTGATGTTCGATCGGACATGAGCTGTGGCGTCTTGTTTTTCAGTTCTGGTTTGTATAGTTAATTGTTTAAGGAGTCAACATTTTATCAACAACACGAATTCCATTTCTTGTCTTGTTAACTTAATTTGCAAGTATAGTTAGGAGACTTTTTTTTGCGTTGATCTCAATTTTTCTGTTAACACTGGACAAGGGCACACTTTATAGGTGATGACAGACCGCTCTATTTTCCTTTAATGAAAAGTTTATGGTACCCATTTTCAGAGGCTGGGTGAATCTCGAAGTCACGTTGGTCGAAAAAATTCGCGACACCGTTAAGTTGAACCGGGACTTCTCTTGGCAGCACCGAACGTATTAACGGAGCCGCGACAGTTCAGTTGTTAGTGAACTGGACTACCAAGGACAAAGGTCCAGTTCGATCCTGATCGACGACTTCCGGGTTCACCCAGCTTTAAATGGGTACCGAGTGTTTTTTTTTTTCCCTGGAAAAGTAAAGCGACACAGGCGTAATATCGACACATTACCCAAAAAATCATGTGCCGAAAGTCTGTTATAATTAAGGTCACTAACACAATATTCCCTATACGCCACTTGACGTAACGGGACTCTTTACTTTTACCGGGCGTATTAATCACTGAGCCAAATTTAGTTTCTGAATTCAGCAATTTTTATTTATTTATTTAATTTTGTTTTTGGTGTTACATTCCCTTCGCTTACAAATGTGCTACAACCTGAAAAATATTCTGATATTCATATATGCTTCCTTCATGTTTTCCGTATACTTTAGGCAATTGTCGTTTATAGTTCAATGAGATTAGCTTCAATGACATTGTATGCTATAAATGTGAACATTTCTGTTGGAAGATCTTTGTAGCTAGTGATTAGTTTATGCTAATCGTCACAGTTTATGCTAATCGTCACAGTTTATGCTAATCGTCACAGTTTATATTAATCGTCACAGTTTATGTTAATCGTCACAGTTTATATTAATCGTCACAGTTTATGCTAAACGTCACATTTTATGCTATTTGTCACAGTTTATGTAATCGTCACAGTTATGCTAATCGTCACAGTTATGCTAATCGTCACAGTTTATGCTTAATCGTCACAGTTTATGTTTAATCGTCACAGTTTATGCTAATCGTCACAGTTTATGCTGATCGTCACAGTTTATGATAATATTTGTGCGTTGTCACTTGCCAGAAAATGGTAACAGTGATCAAAGTCTCCTGCATATACATCAGCTAATATGGCTATAGTGTCTGTCTATGTTTGTCAGGGCAAATACTGTTCCATAACGTATGTTATATGTTTTTAAAACTTCAAAGCAGGTCACAGTTTTTTTAATCTGAGGTGCCCAGTGCTAATTCTGACTATTAATTACTATTCAAGGCCTCAGTCAGATCTTACATTTAATGGGGATCAGTCTGCCCTTCATTCTTTCTTTGCAAGCAGGGATCAATCATGTTTGAGTTCTTGTAAATGTTTTATGTCGTATATTTATTGGGAGTAATTTAGATCGTACTTTTATGGGGTTCTGTAAATTTTAATTTTAGTGGGAACCTACCAAATCTTACTTTTATCATGGACCTACCTCATCTTACTTTTAATTTGACTCAAATCTGACATTTTATATGGGAATCAGTAACATCTTGCATGTTTCCATTTTTTTTAAAATGATGGGCCATCCGTCTTAATTAGCGTATGTTTAGGATCAGTTAAGAGTGTGTTTTCCATGGTTTTACTCACAATGTACTTGTTTGTAGGAAAAGATAGATCGATCTAGGAACAAACAGAATATATATTATTAATGTACAATTAATTTTGAGTTATTGAGTTATTGTGGGTCATCATCATTGCACTCCGAAGATGTCCATAGGTGCTCAGATCCCCTCCTCAGCAATTCCCTCAGTGTCCAGCGACTGACGACTCGAGTTCTTTAACAATTAATTTTGTTAGTTTGAATATTTAGTGTGTAGCATATTCTGCTGTTTAACCACGTGTAATTTAATTGCAGTCAAATGGATTTAAAGTAATTAGATCCCATAGTAAGGAATGGGTATATATATATATGTATATAAAGTCATGAAAAGTTTAATTCCAACAAGTGACAAAATATACATGGAAAACAAACCAGTAGAAGAGATCGATCACTTTATCTATCTGGAAGTCACATTGATCGAGAAGGGGATACGAGCAAAGAAATTAGAATCAGACTGGCTAAAGCAGCAATGTCTTTCAGAAGCCTTGAAAAGTTGTGGAAATCAAAAATCATTAGCACAAACACAAAACTTAGGCTATTCAAATCAAATGTACTATCAACCCTTACGTATGCGTGTGAAAGCTGAAAACAACAAGAGATATAGAAACAAAGTTGAACGCATTCGAAAATAAATGTCTAAGGAAAATACTTGGTATAGATGGAACGAATTCAAAACAAACGAGGAATTAGAGAAATCGCCAATCAACCACTAATATCTTCAGTAATAAAGAAAAGACGATGGTCATACGTTGGACATGTGATGAGAAGAGATAATAATCGAATAGCAAAGCAAGCCCTCATATGGGAAACAACAGGTAAAGAAAAAGAGGAAGACCCAGGAGACACTGAGAAGAACATTGATGAGAGAGGCAAGAGCAGCAGGAATCGGCTCCTCAATGAGATAGAACTGCTTGCACAGAACAGAGACAGATGGCGAGATTTGATAAAATATCTTTAAAAGAAACTGCTAGAACAAAAATTCATATAGGAGAAGGTGTATCTTGGTCTACGCCCTATGGGCCGGTTACGGCTCGAAAGGTCAATAGATAGATAGATAGATTATATATAGCTTATATTATTTAATTATCTGTTTCTGTTGGCCAACAGTTGACTACTAATAATAGTAATGTTGCATTTCACCAAAAAATGACCATGGGTAGCAATATATGTATGTACGTTAGATTACATATTGCTAAATAGCGATTACCTTATCTAGAACATATATTATTGTTGAAGTGAATCTCAAAAAGGTATCAAAATTATGATTAGCTAGTTGTACCTCTGTTCTGCCATGTAACACATCCGCATCCGTGTGGTTATTCCATCTATCTTTTCTCCCATTCATTAATGACTTACCCAGGTGATCAAATCTATCCATCTATCTTTCGTTTGCCTGAAGTATTGTCAATATCTGCAATGTCATTTCCTGTATAAATTTTACTGTCTTTTGTAATTCTTGCAGTGGCCCATATAGTTTTGTCTGTAGTGTTGTATCTATGGGCCAATGGATTTTCCTCAATCTACTATATTCAGTGCAGTCTTGAAGTATGTGTTCAGCAGTCTGGGGCGCCTGTCCACACGTGCATGTAGCTGAGTTGCCGAACTTGAATTTTGTATACTTGTGACTGTGGGGTCTTGTGCCCTGTTCTGAAGCATATAATGATAACTTACTTGTTCCCTTCCTTTCATATTACGAAAGGCATCCTGATTTGGGGCTTGTGGTCTTCTGATTGATTTGATTATCAGTTTCTTATGATGGTATGTAACCGGTGAATCTAGTTGTGTGCCTGTTGCATCTTCCTTTGCCAGCTGATCCGCTTTCTCATTTCCTGGTATTCTACAGTGAAATGGTATCCACTGCAGAGCAACCCTGTGGTGCTTGCAGAGTTCAGTCAATAAGGTCTGCAGATTTGGCAATTTTCTGGATAGTTGAACAAAGAATTAGACCTGTCGTGTTTCGAGCAGATTTTGAGCAGAGAGACACGAATTCGGCTCCTGTTAAGGTCACATCATTTATCTTTCTATAAACGTGATGTGAAATAACAATCTGTGATGTGTACCTTACGTGGCCACTGCACTGGAGCGTGTAGCCGTTATTCTCCACCCCTCACAAATACAACCACCCTCACCTCCGATATCAACAAAATGGGATAAAAGCTTTAACAGTGATAACATTATGTTTATTGAAATTGTTTGACTGACCCACCTGTATGCTCGAGCGAGACATTACTCTGTAATCGTGACTGCTATTTTCGTGGGGCTTTTATTATGTACCATGACTCACTCATGTGTCTGTGCTGATATGCATGCACGTGGTCTGTAACGCATCAAGTTGGTCTTTTTAAATGAGTTTAGATATTTACAGCAGTAGTCATCAATAACTCAATTTAAAGGCTAAAGACTAAGTAAATAAGTCCCTTGGATCAGTTTTCAACATCCATTCAGCTGCTGGTTATGTAATAATCTTCAAGGGAATTAATCCGTTTTATCCTGCTACATAATTATTTTCTCTCTCCATGTTCATTAGAAGCTGCAGCTAGAAGTGGTTAGTGCTGTTATCTGCTCTTCATGTGATCCGAGTTCACTCCCTCAAGGATGGTTCATATTTTCCAATTCGACACGGTTTCGAGGTCATTTCCACAACCTCTATGGGGAAAGTCGAACCTCCTGGCGTGATGCTACCTTACCAAAGTGTAGGCATTAGCGCCTCATATTAGCCAAATACATGACGTGACAGGCACTTGATGTGTGTGGTTACTCCCGCTCTCTTGTGTTGTATTTCTCCTTTGGGTAAAAATAATTACATCTAAATTGTATTGTACAGCCTTATGGATATAAGACACGACTTAATAACTAACGTTTCGACTATAAAATATTTGCTATTTAACAAAGACGGGAACACACGTGAGTAATATTACTTGAATAAACAAGAATCAAGCAACGATTAGAGACGATGTATTGCTGCTGTGAATCGTGTCGCCTGAAAACATTAGCCTTCTTTATTGTATTTCTATTTCTTATTCATTTTGAAAGTGGACCTTCCAGAACAAGTTAATTGTTTTAATCTGCTCGTCTATGTGATGGTGATTATGTTCTATTGAATCTACTTGTACAGTGCGACATATTAATGATGTGAAGCACGAGTGACTGCTTGATAGTGTTTATTTGTTATTTTGTGGAGTTACATCTAATATATTGCTGACTACTGGAAGCGACCTCACTGTATTTTTATTTATTTATTTATTTTTTTTTTTTGGGGGGGGGGGGGGAGATGGTTGGGTCGTAGCAAGGCGCCGGCCTCGAGACAGAGACAGAGAGGTTGTGGGTTCGAATCCCGCTGCACCAATTGGAATTTTTTTAATGATTTCTCTCTGCGGCAATCACCCCAGGTCTCAGAAACGAGGCTCGGCTTGACACGTCAATTACTCACGGACTGAAAAAAAAATATGAGAACCTCCGAAGGCGGAGTTATCTGCCTGTGCGGCCAGGGACCCATGTGCACACCGCTGCCACAGCAAAAACGGATTAACATGCAAAAATCGGTTTCTAGTCTCTAGGGACTTCGTCAGTGGTAAAAAGCTGGCGAACGCAAACTGTATTTGTATGTAGACTCGTGTTTGCTCAGTCCTTTCCAATAATAGATCACGCAAAGGCAGCATGTTATGTTTGGTAGTTTATTTCACTTCTTATCCACACTTCGTCGTTCCTCCTGTCTGCCCATCATACAGTTCACTTCCGATTCCTGGAGCCTTATATCATCACCCTCATTTATTAATCATCATCATGAAGTACTGTGCCTGCTGGCGTAGGTGATCATGTCTCTTCACAACTTTCCATCTCGATAGGTATTTATCATTTCTGTTGTTGACTTTCTGCCAAGCCTTTTCCCATTAAGATGTATTATTATCTTTTTCTTTGTTTCTCTCTATCTCTTTGTCCCTCAATTTTCCCAGTTGTTACAATATATTCCAGCTGTTCCACTTCTAATTACATGGCCAAAAACAATGATTGTTTCTTCCTAACATTTGATATTAGCTCTTCTCTTGCTTTTGTCTCTTTCAGAATGTTTTCAATACTCGTGAATTCTATTATTGTGGCGATTCATGATTGTACAAAGAAATTACGACAGTGGATTTCTCTTGCCCTCCGTCGGTTTCTTTACCGTTGGCTCCGCTAAACTTTGACTAACAAGTTTCACACAAGACAGTTGGGTTGTTTGACTTCAGGGGACCCTCCCTTAGTCTTCTACTCTCCCGAGCATACCTGCAAAGTTACAGTTGTACTGTCTATTGCATACAGCAGCAGGTAAAATTACCTCACCTGACATCATTAACATTGATAAATATATTTACTAAAATGATAATAATAATAATGAATACAATTTAGATAAAAAGAAAGTACACTGTATCATAAAAAAGCTGCGATATACATCGTATATAATATTTTACATAATTTACGAGTCATATATAATATATATATATATATATATATATATATATATATATATATATATCTAAACCGGGTACAGTCAGCATCACGACATGTGTATTGTTATTCTTTCAACATGGTGAGAACTGCAATGAAGCTGATAGGTTGAGAAACTGTTAGATCCAGAAATAGATTACGTGGAGTTGACTAGTAGCGCGTCAGTACTCTGTGTGTGTGTGTGCGCGTGCGCGCTTGCGCGCGTGTGTGTGTGTGCAGTGTTGCCACAAATTCGTGACAACATCCAAGCCAAAAGTGTGGCCGTCCTGTATCAAGAAGAGTTCACCGTTTCATACAAGGGCACAGCAATCACGTAAACACATCATTTATGACCTAAGTTCGTACTTGCCTACAGGGAATCTTGCAACTTTATTGTCAGGCACCTACCACGTGACTGTCAATCTGTCAACTTAGCCACAACGTATCGGAGGACGATGAGGTTCCACGCTGTATTGATCTGTCTATAGGGATAGGTGTACATCTATACTGGACTGTTTTGTATGTGTCTGTAGGGATAGGTGTACATCTATACTGGACTGTTTTGTATGTGACTATAGGGATAGGTGTACATCTATACTGGACTGTTTTATATGTGTCTATAGGGATATGTGTACATCTATGCTGTACTGTTTTGTATGTGTCTATAGGGATAGGTTTACATCTATACTGGACTGTTTGTATGTGTCTATAGGGATAGGGATAGGTGCACATCTATACTGGACTGTTTTGTATGTGTCTATAGGGATAGGTGTACATCTATACTGGGCTGCTTTGTAAATGACTATAGGGATAGGTGTACATCTATACTGGACTGTTTTGGGTCTCGCATGAAGATTGGGATGAGCGAGTCGGGGAGAGTGGTCAGGTGTTCAAAGTGACAGGTGAGTAGAGTGAGACGCAGGGAGTTCTCGGAAATGTCATGAGGAAGTGGGAGACACGAAGAATAAGTAGAGTTAAGAAATGGTAGTGATTTCATTGGCTGGGGGAATGACGTAGGTAAATTCTATTGGTTAAAATATGATATATTTAAGAGGCCGCGCAGATAGGAAATAGCAAGGCAGGGCAGGCACATGTGATCTAAGTTAATAGTGATCTAAGTGGAATTATTTTAGCAGTAACAGGGCGAATGCCCATATTAGCGAGTGAGACTGGAGTCTTAGCTTCGGAAGATGGATGTTCTGTAGTTATAATGTGGAGTGACAATGAATAGACTAGTGAGAAAGTGTCTGTAATGATATGTTCCATGAGATGGATTTATAACGTGGGCATTACGATGGTTGTTAAGTTCTGTACACGGTTCATAGAACGTGGACAGAGATAATTGATTCAATCTGCGATGAGAGATTAATTACGAATAGTTAAAAGGTAAGTGGAACCTCCTTAGCATTACTTTGATACCTGAGCGGTGATCCACGCCGCGGATGTTGTATGAGCACAAATGTTCAGTGGACTGTAAATAAAGTATTTCTATTCTTATGTGCAAGAAACTTGTGTGCGAAGTCAATTGTATGTAGACAGGTGGGTGACGTATTCCGACACAACAGAGGAACCAGAACACAATGCGAAGTACCACGTTTGACAGTTTACACCTAACGACTGAGCACATTTAAGAAAGGAGGAAGGGACGGTCACACATGGACCAAGACTAACATTGGCCAAGACTAATAAGGACAAGACTACATGGACCAAAACTAACATAGACCAAGACTATCATGGACCAATACTAACACGAGCCAAGACTAACATGGACGAGTAACATCAAAAGTTGGAAGTCAGCCACGACAACCTGCACTATCAAAGCAAGAGACAGAGTGGAATGGCGCTCCATGGCAGCCAACCTTCGATGCGGAGACGGCAAGCATTGGTGATGATACCAGGTCCCATTCCACATTTTCATTAGTTAGCAACAACGAACCAGTTTAGTACACATTTCTCATGTTACATTTTGTGCTGTCCCTGGTGATGACATCCTGTCGATACGTTGTATCTGGCCATATGGTATATACCATAATCATAAAACCGCATAACGTGTTTCTTTTTATTATCTCCCTTTGAACTGGCAAGCTGATACCATATTCTACAAATGGTGCGATATGCAGTTTTATATCTAGATATATATGTGGTCGTGCTTTATTTTATTACTTGTTCTAGTGATACACCACAGCTTTAAAGCACAGACGCATCTTTGTTACTATTTCAGGTGTGCTGTTGTTGTATTAGATGTCTTCTTTTTTTGTTATGAAATCATAGACGATCGCTCTGTTTCATTGTTATTTGTTTTACTTTCATTTAAGTTTATTTTTATGGTTTTTTTCTCTCCTCGCAGAATTTGACTTGGATTTACTGGACCAGGAACTGGATAAAATTGGCGGAACTGTAAGTTGATTTTTGTTAATTGTCTTGCTTTAACTGTGTGTGACAAACGGGCAGACAGATAGATGTATAGATAGATTGATGGATGGAGAGGGTTTGCGAGTGAGTGGGTGGATGGATAGATGGATGGACTTAGCTATGGGACTGTGTCCCACGAGATGCCGCGAGTAAACTAGTAACTGAATTCTTAAAATAAACAAAATCAATGAAATTATGATTGTTATGATAGTTGTATATGTGAGATTTTTATAGATTATATAAGCGAAAGTACATCTTTCTAGGAGCGAATTTAAAAACAAACACACACACACACACACACACACACACACACACACACACACACACACACTTACTTCTCTTCTTCTTCTTCTTTCCTCCCATCTGCCTTTCAGCGTCGAGGGGAGATATAATTCGCGGTCTTTTGCTCTTCTGTTCACCTCTGCTGCTGTTATGTTTCCTAGTGCTTCTAATATTCCATCTTTTTCGTGGTCGACCCTGGGTACAACAGGCTCGTTGTGTTGTGTTTTGTTCTTTCTGCCTTGTCACGTGGCCAAACCATATTATCTGTTGTTTCTTATATATTCTATGGCGGGGGCTATTCCTAGCTTTTTTTCTCTGTTCTTAATTTCTGATCTTATCTCTCAGACTGTTTCCCGTCATTCGTCTAACACATTTAATCTCTGTAGAGGTTATTTTTCTTATTGTTCTTGCATCTAGAGTCCAGGTCTGGCATTGGTAGCACAACGTTGGGATGAAGATTGTATTGTATAGTGCTCGTTTTGCCTCCAGAGTTATTTCCGTGTTGGACAATAGTGGTGATAAATGTCCGATGATTTGACAAGCTTTGTTGCATCTTGTCTATCTCTGCTGTTTGAAATTATCGTTTGTCATTAGACTTCCTAGGTATTTGAGCAAACACACACCCACACACACACACACAACACACACACACACACACACACACACACACACTCACTCACACACTCACACTCACACACACACATTCACTCACACTCACTCACACACACACACTCACTCACACTCACACACCCACACACACACACCAAATTCATCAAGTAAGAAAAGATGTTAATCGCTAGATTTATTCCGGCTGTAAAACTACACCGTTGTTTTCGTAGATAAATTTTAATTTGCCTTTACTTGTAGCGTTACATACTTATTCACTTCATTTTTCAAAGCCATGAGCAGCATGAGGCACGAGTTATCTGTTCTTACTACGTCATCCCTTTACATGTTAGATAATGGTGTATTTCACGTAGTGATATTTAAAAAAAAAAAACAGGTTTTAAATCAAAACGTGAATATATATCAATCATCTCAAACTTTATCTGTTAATTTACATGTGATTAAAATATTTTTGTCCGTTTAGTTTAGTCAACGGATCACCCTCATTGCACATCGGACATTTCCGCAAGTGCTGAGATCTGCTCTCCAGTATGTCACTCAATTAGAATTCGTGAAAGTATGTAAGTTTAATGGTTTGTGTAAAAAAATTTGAACTGAGCTTAGGCTGAAAGGGGTCAGAATCAGTGAACCAGGACTAACCAAAACCACCTTCCCCTGTGGGCCTAGAAAGACGCCACAGCCGAATGTAGTTCTTCTCAGGCTTGCAGGCTCAGATGGGAATTTCCTGAAAACCTGCAACTAACGTGATGTTTCCAGCTTGACGAGCAAGAGTGGTTGTGGGTAAAGTGAATTCCTATAACTGATGAGTTGTAGGTAAAGTGAATTCCTATAACTGATGATGTCACGCTAGTTGGAGGGTCTTCCGGTTTCATTTCTGCTAGCGAGCCTTAGTAAATCTATAGCTGTCTGTTAACAGGCTAATCAATTTGATTTGTAAGTAGGGATCGATTAGGGGAGATTTACTCAAACTGGTGCTGAAGTTGTCGGATGTCGCAGTTTGACGTAAACAAGATCCTGCATGTCTCATCTCTTCACGCCATGTTACAGTCTGTATTACTTTTGAAAAGACACCGCTTGTGTGAGCGGGTGGTCCCGATAGCACAGCACACGTTACATATTCATTCCTATAATAATTTTATTACCAGCATGAAATTGCTATCTTTCAAGTACTTAAAACGTACATTGTGACACATTGAGCGACTGATATGGTAGTGTTATAACATGAATATTATTCACATATTTAAACAGATGTTATTAGCATGTTTTTGTTCCCAGAAGTGAGTAGAGCGGAACACTTTATGGCAGTGTCATTAACATGCTGAATATGGGCTTATATACTTGGAATGCTTTTATGAGCTTGTGTGTTTGCGTGTGTATTATGTGTGCTTTTAAGTGTACTTGTATGTGCGTATGTTTTCGTGTTTATGTGTGTGCTTTTGCGTGCGTGTGCGTATATGTATGTGCCTGCGTATGCATGTGTGTAAATTTGTTTTGTGCACGTGTGTCTGTATGTTCGTATGTGTATCTGTGTTGCATATGCCCACGTGTATGTGTTTGTGCACGCTTTTATGTGCTCATGTGTATGTTATTAAGCTTACTTCTGTCTGTGTGCGTATACGTGATTTTGTGTGCGTGCTCGTGCCTGTGTGTACCTGTATGTTTGTGTCTGTATTTTAAAACGCGTTGACTTATATATGTCGAAGTAATGTCTGTACATAGAAAGTAAAATAGCTCAAAACAAAATAGATTTGAGAAAATGGAAAACATTTTGTGCAACAAGTCAACGTCAATAGGAGGGAAAAAGAGAGTTCCACTGTGCTATATAGAGCCAATTCTGACTTATGGAAGTAAATCATGGACAGGTGACAGATAAATTAAGGGGGCAATTATAGGCCATACTGGACAGCTAAAAAGACACGAGAAAATTCTCAAAGCAGCCAACACAAAAATAGAGCTCATAGAAACATCAGAAAGAAACAGTTTACATTTTCCGTGCACATCAAGAGACGAGGAAAGTTGGAATACATTGTTACAAGTGGAAAATTCGGGAAAGAGATCGCGGACGACAAAGATAGAGGATACTAATAGATAGATTGGTGATGTGGAGAACAACAGTCAACATCTGAAGTGACAAGGATGCCCGCTGGATATAAATTTATGGAAGGACATGATCGCCTACGACAACCGGTATGGCACATGATGATGATGAATGTCTGTATAGCTTGTTGGTTACCTTCTCCGTTGTGGCAGCCCTTCAGCCTTCTCATCACGATCTCCACTTTGTGTGGCTGCACACCCTGCACATATAGAACACCCATTGAGAGCAATACCATGAAAGTGCCCATGACTATGACAAGCCGTCCACGGGTCATCAAACGGTCAGCAAGCTAAATAATTAATGACGACTTTCTATTAAAAAGGAGTATAACAGAACATCAGAACATGGCTTTTTAATGTGCTACTTATTATTTCAGCTCTATGTGAAGCATCATTTTGGCAGTGAAGGTAACAGAAAAAGTTTGGTATATCACGTTATAACTATTTATTCTGACAGTCGATAAATGGTCAGTAGTGACCCAACTCCGGGTATGGGATGAAGTAGAAGAAGAATATAACCCAGGATGAACTTTGCTGCTACTGCTTTTCCTAAATCTGTGAATAATTTAAACGTATTCACCCCCCCCCCCACCCCTTTCTCTCCCGCCTCCCTTCCTCCAAATAAAGGTATACTTTTAACGTGTCCATTCTCTCTCCCCCGCCTCCCTTCCTCGCAATAAAGGTATACTTTTAACGTTTCCATTCTCTCTCTCTCCCGCCTCCTTCCTCCCAATAAAGGTATAATTTTAACGTGTCCATTCTCTTTCTCTCCCGCCTCCCTTCCTTGCAATAAAGGTAAACTTTTAACGTGTCCATTCTCTCTCTACCTCCTCGCTTCCTCCCAATAAAAGTATACTTTTAATGTGTTCACTCTCTTTATCTCTCCCGCCTCCCATCCTCGCAATAAAGGTATACTTTTAACGTGTCCATTCTTCTCTCCCTCCTCACTTCCTCCCAATAAAGGTATACTTTTAACGTGTCCACTCTCTTTCTCTCTCCCGCCTCCCATCCTCGCAATAAAGGTACACTTTTAACGTGTCCACTCCCTCTCTCCCGCCTCCCATCCTCGCAATTAAAAGGTATACTTTTAACGTGTCCACACTCTCTTTCTCTCTCTCCCGCCTCCCTTCCTCGCAATAAAGGTACACTTTTAACGTGTCCACTCCCTCTCTCCCGTCTCCATTCTCGCAATTAAAAGGTATACTTTAACGTGTCCACACTCTCTTTCTCTCTCTCCCGCCTCCTTCCTCGCAATAAAAGGTATACTTTTAACGTGTCACACTCTTCTCTCTCTCCCGCCTCCCTCGCTCAAGTGAAAGGTTACGTTCAACGGATAGTCGATCGCGTACTGGTTAGTGAACTGACTACAAAAGACAAGGGGTAGGGTTCGATCCCAACCGACGGCTTCCGGGTTCACCCAGCCTTAAATGGGTACCGATTTTTTTCTGGAAAGTAAAACAGCACGGGCATAAAACCGACCACATTACCCCAAAAATCATGTGCTGAAGGTCTGTAAAATATAGGGTCACTACCACCATATTTCCCTATACGCCACTTGGCGTGACGAGGGTACTTTACTTTTTTTTTTTATGTGGTCAAACCATCCATTATTTTTCCCCTTTGTTCTTTCTTTCACACCTTGTATTTGTGTCTGCTGCCGTTATGTATTTCAATCCCTTTCTTTCCTCACATATGCCCCACCATCTTCCTTTCACACATGTTTTTCTTTCTTTACCTCCTCACTGAATTTCTTGGCTCTTTAACTTAACCACACTCCTAAAACAAAAATAAATCTCAGCTGATGCTATCCGACGTTGTACTGGTTGTTTGTTGTCCACGATTCTCAGCCATATTGAAACACTGGTGTAATGTAGCGCTGTAATACTCTTTTTCAAACTCTCAATGATAATGATTTGCTGTATAACATACTTCTCATTTTATTAAAAATATTCTTGACCTGTGCATTTACATTAAATCAATTCTAAGCTACGCACAGAAACAACATCTAAACTGGTTTGTACATCTAGGAAAATATACCATGCGATTCCTTACCATATAAAGCTTATACTAAAAGGGGAGAGGGAAGAAGAGCAAAAGCAGACCTAGAGTAAGATGGACAGACAAAATCAAAAAGCGCTACAACAACATCAATTGACAATGATTGAAGCCGTCAAAAGGGCGAGAACCAGAACTTTGTATCTCCCTCAACACCCGAACAAGAGGAAATAAAGATATAAGTTGAAGAAGAAGAGGAGGAGAGAAAGAATAAATCTGTAAAATTTACTGTTCACTTTCATATGACATCAGCCAACCCAGGTATTTAGAATAATCCACGTATCTGAGATGTTCACAATCCACGTATCTGAGATGTTCACAATCCACGTTTCTGAGATGTTCACAATCCACGTATCTGAGATGTTCACAATCCACGTTTCTGAGATGCACAATCCACGTATCTGAGATGTTCACAATCCACGTATCTGAGATGTTCACAATCCACGTATCTGAGATGTTCACAATTTACATTTACATTATTGCACTTGTCGTTTGAAACCTCTGTTACTTCAATTTTATGTTAATTCAGACTGTGTTCTTTTTCTGTTCTGGCTGTAGTGATAGCACAACATTCCATAACAAATGCTGACTGATTGAATGTACCCCATCCTGGTTGGGAGACACATACTCGCCAAGTGTGTTGACTGACACGATTTTCATGTGAGGCGAAAACTGACTCGTGTATCATTCAACGATTCTAAACCGAATGTTGGGCTGTGATCAATTTGTATGTCGTCGCTTCACATCTTGAATCATATATGCTCATTCTTCCTGCAATCTAATTCATAACACAATATTTGGTAAATATATTTCTGGAGTTGCACACGTTAAAAAACATAATCAGAAGAAAGTAGCGAGCAATAGTGACTTTTGTTCCCAACCATGACCGGTCTAAACTTTGCCCAGTTATTGACCTCGTTAGCTGGAGCATGACCTTTCAACTTTCAGCGATCACCCTGGCATATATCTACTGGTAACTATTTTTTAAATCGGGAAAAATAGCGTCTTAATCTCAAACAAACTTTTTTCCTTTCTATTAAATGATTATATAGATGCCGCCCTCCTCCTTTACTGTGTGTGACTCCCGTATAGTGCGCTGTGACTCTCGTATAGTGCGCTTCTTTCTTTCAAAGCAAGACAAGGCGTTCCAGGGCACACATCTGTCACACCACTCCTCTGTATGGAGGACATTGCATGCCAGGCGTGTAGAAAATAATTGTCATGATTACGTCCTTGATTTATATGTCTAGATATGCTGCGGCACACATCGTGGCACACTTATCTTGGCGTCTTAGTCAAGACAGAAGCAGTAAAGCGTCTCAAACATGGCTTCGAGGAAATAAAAAAGCCTGCTATGGAAATTAAGACGCCTGCACAAAGGTTAATGGTGTCCTTTAGCTTTTGCACCGAAACGGCGGGTTAGAGGGGCTGTAAACAGTGGACGGCGATGAAGAAGCCCTAGGGCTGAAATGGTTGAAAGCTGAAATAATGAATTGAGGCAGGGTCTTAACTTAGTCATATAAATTAAAATTCAGAAAAGGGTATATTACACTTTATTCAGACCCCTAATTGTTGAGAAAAGAGAAACAGCGCGAGGGTAAAGTTATAAATCTAATCCTAGATATTTAAAAAAATTAGTAATTGAGAACTACTACAGTTTTGTTGCGACGTCAACTAAAGGAAGAGCACTCGTTTCGCTTAAATAATTTATATGACTAAACTAGGACATTACCGAGTCGAGAGAGGAAAATAAGAATTTAAAGGTTGAAGATATATGAATGCCTCGTTATTCCTTGGGTAGGGTAGTTGTTGTGCGTGAAGCGCCTCTTTGAGTTTCATGTAGCGGGATTAGTTAAAACTATAGTCTTATTGACGATGCTGAATGTTATTAGCGCAATCATGAGCCATGATTTCTGGCATAGGCAATCTAGGAATTTTAGAACTCATGTGCTGTCTACTTTACTACTAACTTTTTCTATTTTCAATGTTTGATTACCAAGCTTCTTATGTTTCTGTCATCCACTGAAGATTTGTCCAAAGATTGTGCCGCGTCGCTTCGTGTTTTACTGCTTTATGCAAAATGACTTGAAGAAAGTTTCTTCTTGTCCTTTGTGACAAATTTACCTTTATATATTGACTATTTTCAGCGGTGCATTATCTATGGATTTCTTTACTGCTCACACAATTCTCAAAATTATTTCTTTAAAACCACATCTCATTATTATTGATGTATCTTCATGTTTGCTTATCATTTATCCATGACCTGCATACATCTGTCAAAACTGGCTCCATTAACGAACTTTTTTTCCTAAAACTTTTCCCAGTTGACAGATATTTGTTACATCCTGTGGCCTTTGTTTTTTTTTTGTTTATGTATTTTTTTCCTGACGTAGTACACTCTGTATATTTCTATACTCTCTCTCGCTCTCTTTCTCTCTCTCTCTCTCTCTCTCTCACACACACACACACACAATTACTCTTTTTTATATCTGTAAAGTGCAATCTGACGTTCTCACTAATTTAAAATTACATTTTGTAATGCTAGGTTTGTTGTATTTTTAAAATCAAATATAGATATGTTAGCAACTAACTACATACAAGCCCTTGCTTCATCAATGGAAATCAGATGTCTATTTCAATCACTCAACAGTAGTTTTCATATCGCAATGATCATCATCATCTCCTGATTAGTCCTCGGTCGTAGATGTCTCGAAATATCGTATGCACGAGTCATTGCTTCCAAATTACTGTAGTCAACGTAACAGAGGGTAGATAGAATAACTTCACAATATATTAGTGAAGGCTGCATATTTTATTATAACAACTTACTAGAGAGCTTCATTTACATCATTAGGTAAAAAAGGGGTTTATATACTTCATAAGACTAATAGAAAGAAGCATTTACATCATCAGACTAATAAAGAGGTTCATGTACATCATCAGAATAATAGTTTGGGTTATTTACCTGACTAGGATGATAACAAAGGGAGTCATGTACTTCATTGGGTAATAACAAAGGATGTCATTTACTTCATTGGGTAATAACAAAGGATGTCATGTACTTCATTGAGCTAATAACAAAGGATGTCATGTACTTCATTGGGCTAATAACAAAGAGTATCATGTACTTCATTGGGCTAATAACAAAGGATGTCATGTACTTCATTGGGCTAATAACAAAGGATGTCATGTACTTCATTGGGCTAATAACAGTGTCATGTACTTCATTGGGCTAATAACAAAGAGTATCATGTACTTCATTGGGCTAATAACAAAGGATGGCATGTACTTTATCGGGCTAATAACAAAGGATGTCATGTACTTCATTGGGCTAATAACAAAGAGTGTCATGTACTTCATTGGGTTAATAGAACGAGTGTCCTGTACTTCATTAGGCTTACAGCAAACGGTGTCATTTACTTCATTCATCATCATCAAGTAACGGGCCTGCTGGCGTAGGTGATCATGTCTCTCCACAACTTTCGATCTCGACAGTTATTTATCATTTCTGTTGTTGACCTTCTGCCAAGCCATTCTCTTAAGCTGTCTGGGATCTTTTCTCTTTACTTCCCTCTATCTCTTCGTCCCTCAATATTCCCAGTTGTTACAATATATTCCATCTGTTCTCTTCTCATTATGTGGCCAAAAAATAATGATTGTTTCTTTCTAATATCGGAAATTAGCTATCTTTTTGCTTTGGCCTCTTTCAGAACGTTTTCATTACTCTTCTTAGCTGTCCATGGTATTCTCAATTTTCTTTTGTAAATTCACATTTCTATAGACTCCAGTGATTTTCTTGTCTATGTACTTTATTAGGCTATCAATAATTGGTGTCATGTACTTCATTGGGCTAACGAAAAAGAATGTGATATACTTCATTAGGCTAATAACATAGGGTGTCATTTAGACTAACGATAAGGGTGTCATGTACTTCAATTGGCTAACTATAGGGGTGTCTAATACGTTATTAGGCTAGTAACAAAAGGTGTCAAGTACCTCATTAGACTAACAATAAAGGCTGTCATGTACTTCATTAGGCTAACGATAAGGATATCATGTACTTCATTAGGCTAACGATAAGGATGTCATATACTTCATTAGGCTAACGATAAGGATGCCATGTACTTCATTAGGCTAACAGCAAAGGGTTTCACATACTTAATTAGGCTAATAACAAAAGGTGTTATATAGTTCATTAGGCTAACAGTAAAGGGGTTCACACATTTCATTAGGCTGATAACAAAGGGTGTCACATATTTCATTAGGCTAATAACAAAGGGTGTCACATATTTCATTAGGCTAATAACAAAGGGTGTCACATATTTCATTAAGGTAAAAATAAATGGGTTCAGCTATTTCATTAGACTAACAATAAAGGAGTTCATGTACTTTATTAGGCTGGCAGTACAGGGGTTCAGGTACTTCATTAGGCTAACAGTAAAGGGTTTCTTGTACTTCTTTAAGTTAACAATGAAGGGTTTCATTTACTTCATTAGGTTAACAATGAAGGGTTTCATGTACTTCATTAGGTTAACAATGAATGGTTTCATGTACTTCATTAGGTTAACAATGAAGGTTTCATGTACTTCATTAGGTTAACAATGAATGGTTTTCAGTACTTCATTAGGTTAACAATGAATGGTTTCATGTACTTCATTAGGTTAACAATGAATGGTTTCATGTACTTCATTAGGTTAACAATGAATGGTTTCATGTACTTCATTAGGTTAACAATGAATGGT
This sequence comes from Megaustenia siamemsis, assembly GCA_032433765.1. Classification (NCBI taxonomy): domain Eukaryota; kingdom Metazoa; phylum Mollusca; class Gastropoda; order Stylommatophora; family Ariophantidae; genus Megaustenia; species Megaustenia siamemsis. The sequence continues at coordinate 22,409,299 of JAVIAB010000092.1, read as the reverse complement.
TTCATGTACTTCATTAGGTTAACAATGAAGGTTTCATATACTTCATTAGGTTAACAATGAAGGGTTTCATATACTTCATTAAGTTAACAATGAAGGGGTTCAGGTACTTCATTAGGCTAAAAGTAAAGGGTTTCTTGTACTTCATTAGGTTAACAATGAGGGTTTCTTGTACTTCTTTAAGCTAACAATGAAGGGTTTCATATACTTCATTATGTTAACAATGAAGGGTTTCATGTACTTCATTAGGTTAACAATGAAGGGTTTCATATACTTTATTAGGTTAACAATAATTGGTTTCATGTACTTCATTAGGTTAACAATGAATGGTTTCATGTACTTCATTAGGTTAACAATGAATGGTTTCATGTACTTCATTAGGTTAACAATGAATAGTTTCATGTACTTCATTAGGTTAACAATGAATGGTTTCATGTACTTCATTAGGTTAACAATGAATGGTTTCATGTACTTCATTAGGTTAACAATGAAGGGTTTCATGTACTTCATTAGGTTAACAATGAATGGTTTCATGTACTTCATTAGGTTAACAATGAAGGGTTTCATATACTTCATTAGGTTAACAATGAAGGGTTTCATATACTTCATTAGGTTAACAATGAGGGGTTCAGGTACTTCATTAGGCTAACAGTAAAGGGTTTCTTGTACTTCATTAGGTTAACAATGAAGGGTTTCTTGTACTTCTTTAAGCTAACAATGAAGGGTTTCATATACTTCATTAGGTTAACAATGAAGGGTTTCATGTACTTCATTAGGTTAACAATGAAGGGTTTCATATACTTCATTAGGTTAATAATGAAGAGTTTTATATACGTCATCAGGCTAACAATAACGTGTTTTACATACCTTATCAGGCTAACAATAACATGTTTTACATACCTCATCAAGCTAACAATAACGTGTTTTACATACCTCATCAGGCTAACAATAAAGGGGTTCATATGCTTCATGATTAAGCGAGGGTTTTATAAACCTCATCAGGCTTACAATAAAGGGGTTCATATACTTTATGAAGATATCAAACGACCTCGTATACTTCTATATTGATAAAATAAAATCAAGGAATAAACCACGGGGGCATTCACCACTTCATGCACATTTTTCATGGAAACGAATATAAACGCATGCTATAACGAGATGTATTAATTAATTGATTGTTTCATTTTACAACTGCCGGAATTAATTGTCCTATGACAATGAATAAAGTAGTTTTGCTTGTGAATGCGTGGTGTCTACATTATGTTTAATTAATTTGACGTCAAGTCATTTCGCTTGGTATACGCGTGGATAGTGAACATTTTATCATTATATGCTCATCCGATCAAAGGCGATCATTAGAGAAGACAACTTTGCAGTCAGTCTAGGACCTTGTTTCTGTCAGCTCTTGCAGTCAGTCTAGGACCTTGTTTCTGTCAGCTCTTGCAGTCAGTCTAGGACCTTGTTTCTGTCAGCTCTTGCAGTCAGTCTAGGACCTTGTTTCTGTCAGCTCTAGCAGTCAGTCTAGGACCTTGTTTCTGTCAGCTCTTGCAGTCTGTCTAGGACCTTGTTTCTGTCAGCTCTTGCAGTCAGTCTAGGACCTTGTTTCTGTCAGCTCTTGCAGTCAGTCTAGGACCTTGTTTCTGTCAGCTCTAGCAGTCAGTCTAGGACCTTGTTTCTGTCAGCTCTAGCAGTCAGTCTAGGACCTTGTTTCTGTCAGCTCTAGCAGTCAGTCTAGGACCTTGTTTCTGTCAGCTCTAGCAGTCAGTCTAGGACCTTGTTTCTGTTAGCTCTTGCAGTCAGTCTAGGACCTTGTTTCTGTCAGCTCTAGCAGTCAGTCTAGGACCTTGTTTCTGTCAGCTCTAGCAGTCAGTCTAGGACCTTGTTTCTGTCAGCTCTTGCAGTCAGTCTAGGACCTTGTTTCTGTCAGCTCTTGCAGTCAGTCTAGGACCTTGTTTCTGTCAGCTCTAGCAGTCAGTCTAGGACCTTGTTTCTGTTAGCTCTAGCAGTCAGTCTAGGACCTTGTTTCTGTTAGCTCTTGCAGTCAGTCTAGGACCTTGTTTCTGTCAGCTCTAGCAGTCAATCTAGGACATTGTTTCTGTCAGCTCTAGCAGTCAGTCTAGGACCTTGTTTCTGTCAGCTCTAGCAGTCAGTCTAGGACCTTGTTTCTGTCAGCTCTAGCAGTCAGTCTAGGACCTTGTTTCTGTCAGCTCTTGCAGTCAGTCTAGGACCTTGTTTCTGTCAGCTCTAGCAGTTAGTCTAGGACCTTGTTTCTGTCAGCTCTTGCAGTTGGTCTTTTCTTTTTTTTCAAACCCATATCTGATCCTTCCCTTGTGATAATTCTGTGTGAGATTTCTGCCACTCTTCTTTTTTTTCCCCTTCTATTGCCGTTTAGTCCAATTTATTGTTTTTGAAGAGGATTTATTTATTGTATTTTCTTTCACTGCTGCAGCGTGTGTCTGATTTAAGTCCATCTTCCTGCCTTATAAAAGTAGAGGCTTATTTTTAGTTGTCAACTTCATCAGTGATTTCATTTGGTGTGAAAACTTTTTATTTTATTTTAGCTGTGTTCACATTTGAACCGGAAGGTATAAAGTATCGTTGATAATGTATGTTTGGTTTGTTTCCATTTCTCCGAAGCATATGTTAGTACAGGCAATGCTTACAGGTCATGCTGCTATAACTTTGTCTTTTTGCGTGGTATTTTGACTTCCATAACATTTTACCGACTACATTCTGAGTTAACGAGCATTTGGCCAAACGCACCTGTAGCAGAGTGAAGATTTAATCCAATGAATATTTATACAAATGGGGAAATGGTTAAGTACAAACGACAGAGTCGGCATGTAAATGGCTAGAAATGTGGCCAGAATTAGAAACAACATCTTTATGTTAATAATTAGAAGCAATCTGCATTTATTAGATTGAACAACATTACTACACCAGATGTGAAATTGAGAAAGCTAAAGATATTAGGTTACAAACTGTATGTCTAAATGAAAAACAAAAATTTCTTAGAATAGAATTAAGAACAAGCACGTGCCCAAAATCTGTTATGTTTATGTACATACCGATTGATTACATACTGATAAACAATAGATTTAGAAACAGATGTCTGGTGTGTGTGAAGACTAGACCAGAGGCAGATTGCAATAGTGATCATGTACCAGTTGTGGGAAAGCTTAGAGTAACATTAAAAACAGCAAAACGAGCATCAGTTAACATCAAGTTAAATTTAGATTTACTCAAATCAGTCAAGAAGTTGCAAAACAAATATAACATCACAATCCAGATCAGGTACAATGCAATAGAGAAGATACAAAGCATTGATGAACAGTGGGAAATGCTAAAAGAATTAATGCAGCAAACATCAAGAGAGTTCATACCACCAGCGAGGACAAATTCAAGAAAGAAATGGATGACAGATGACATTTTGCAGCTAATGGATACAAGAAGAAGAAATAAAGAAAATAAAGATGAGTATAAGAGATTAAATAAAGAAATTGTAATAAAATGCAATGAAGCAAAAGAAGCATTGTTAAAAGAGAGACGCAAAGAGACTGAAATGCAACAAAAAGGAGATGCCAAAGCTATATGCAAACAAATTGGAGAATTAACAGGAAGAAAATCGCAATAAAAAACTGGATGTTTTTTTTTAGATCAAATGAAGGAGAACTGTTGATTGAACAAGAAAACATAAGGGAACGATGGACAGATTACATTAAAGACCTTTATATTGAGTTATTGAGTTATTTGCGGGTCATCATCATTGCACTCCGAACATGTCCATAGGTGCTCAGATCCCCTCCTCAGCAATTCCCTCAGTGTCCAGCGACTAACGACTCCAGTTCTATGTTGGTTGATAAGTCTTCTTACACGGCCACCAAGTTTCTCATTTCTGGCCGTGCCCATCTTAACTCCCATTTCCATCATCCGAAGAAGTGACGTGGATCTGTGTTTGTCGAAGTCCTATGCTCTTCCAACATCTCGATAATACCGATGTTGTCTCATCTGCGATAATACCGATGAGAAAGATGCAGTCATCTATACAGTCGGATCTGTAAGACGACACGAAAGATCTTTATAATGATGAACGAACAGAAGTAAATATATAGGATAATGGAAAAGAACCAGAAATACTCAAAGAAGAAGTGGAAGACGCTTTGCGCAATACGAAAGCAGGAAAAGGTCCTGGACAAGATACTATAACTAAAGAAGAGATTGAAGCCATGGGTGATTTTGGAAGAGAAATAATAACAACATTATTGAATCATATCTACAACAGCGCAGATATATACCAGACGACCTGTTCAAATCGATATTCATAGCCCTACCAAAGAAATCTGGTGCGATTGAATGCGATGATCATCGCACAATAAGCTTATGAGTCACATGACTAAGATATTACTAAGAATCACCATGCGAAGAGTGCGAAGCAAAATCAGTCCAGAAATTAGCGATGAACAGTGTGGTTTTGTTAGAGATAAAGGGACAAGCAATGCCATTTATATCATAACATCTTTAGTAGAAAGAGCCATCGAGGTGAAATCAGATCTATACCTATGTTTCATAAATTACACCAAGGCATTCGACAAAGTAAAGCAACAAAAAATAATCAAAATTTTAGAAAGCAGAACCGTTGAAAGCAAAGATCTAAGAATAATAAAGAACATGTACTGATAACAAACAGCGGCCATAAGAACTAGAAACCAATTGGGAATGTTTCAACAAATATAACAGAGTGTTAGGCAAGGCTGTGTGATGTCACCAGATTGTTTAATATATATAGTGATATTATTTTAAGATCCATAAGGGGCATGCCAGGAATAACAACCGGCGGTCATATATAAAATAATCTAAGATATGCTGATGATACAGTCTTAATCGCTAATAGTAAAAATGAGTTACAAGAAATGTTAGACATTATAGTGAAAGAAAGCAAAAATAAAAGACTCTGCCTTCGTAGCAGAAAGACAGAAGTAATGGTAACAGCAAAGAAAAAAGAACACACCTCAGTGCAAAATAAAGACAAGTGGAACAATATTAAACAGGTAAGTTAATTTAAATATTTGGAACTAGTTAACCTCAGACGGAAGATGTATAACAGAGGTGAGATGCAGAATGGCTCAGACAGAAGCAGCTTTCAAAAAAAAAAAAAAAAAAAAAAAAAAAAAATGAGGAAGACACTATGCAATCCATTTTTTACAATAGAAACAAGAAAAAGAGTTCTAAATGTTACGTAGAGCCAGTCTAAACATATGAATGTGAATCATGGACAATAATACAACAGACAAGGAAATCACTGGAGGCTATAGAAATGTGGTTTTACAGAAGAGTGTTGAGAATGCTATGGACAGCTAAGAAGAGTAATGAAAACGTTCTAAAAGAGGCCAAAGCTAAAAGAGAGCTAATTTCCAATATTAAGAAGAAACAATCATCATTTTTTGGTTATGTAATGAGAAGAGAACAGCTGGAATATATTGTAAACAGCTGGTAAAATTGAGGGAAAGAGCACGGGCCACCTCAACGCCAAATGCTGTGGCATATTGCGGTGAAGATTAATAATTACAGTATTATTATTTAATTATTTGTACTGGACATCTTCAAAACAAACGAGGAAATTAGAGAAATCGCCAATCAACCACTAATATCTTCAGTAATAAAGAAAAGATCATGGTCATATGTTGGACATGTGATGAAAAGAGATAATAACCGAATAGCAAAGCAAGCCCTCATGTGGGAAACAACAGGTAAGAGGAAAAGAGGAAGACCCAGAGAGACACTGAGAAGAACATTGATGAGAGAGGGAAAAGCAGCAGGAATCGGCTCCCTCGATGATTAAGAGTTGCTTGCACAGAACAGAGACAAACGACGAGATTTGATAAAATATCTTTAAAAGAATTGAAAACTGCTAGAACAAAAATTCAGATAAGAGAGGGAGTATCTTGGTCTACGCCCTGTGGGCCGGCTACGGCTCGAAAGGTTAATAGATAGACTGGACATCTGTTACCATCTTAAAGTTTCTTATTATTCTTTTTTTTAATGTTGACTACTATGGGTTAATAAGAGATTGAGGAGAAGGGCATAGAGAAAATAGAGGAAACTTGATAGTAAAATAAGGCAATCAAGCAAACAACCCGGCTACCGTCCAACTTGTTGGACTCGTGTTTGCGATCAGTTTTATGACGTGCAATTAATATATATATATATATATATATATATATATATATATATATATATATAGAGTCTCGAAGCAGGGCCTCATTTGGGAACCAGAGAGTAAAAGATAAAGAGCTCGACTTAGAGAAACACTAAAAAGAACACTGAGGCGAGAGGCAACAACAGCAGACATGGGCTCCCTCGCCAAGATTTGGAAGAACTCGCCCAGAAAGAGTCGTGTAGAGAGATAGAATGTGGGTTATGTGCAAGGTCTGATGCTTGATAACAAAGGTCGTCAAACACAGGGAGTATTGTTTACCCTGTATGCAGTCTTCGGCTCGGAAGGATAATAGAGAGGTAGAATTAATGTGTATGATGGTATCTGACATAAGAAAAAATATATGTCGGATATATCGTTGTTTCATTGTGCGTGAACTTTTCACAATTCTGCGCATTTTAAGAAGACATACTTTTATTCAGCCAAAAGTAAAGTTCGTTAACGGTCAGCTAAGACTCGTTTGATCATCTTTTCATGTGTTTTCGTCACACCTGCACCTGTATAGTTAGTTACACGCGCACACACACCTGTATATCAAAGAAGCCATCGAGCACATCAAACAAACTCTCCAGATATTTTCCTCTGGCCGTGTTATGTCGAGAAAAACTAGCACCGACAACTTTCACTTCCCCTTCCTCAGTTGGCCTCCCAAGATGGCGTGCATGTGTTTCCGAAGCAACTTTGTCGCCAATAGTTGATTGATGAGCGTTTCCCGACGCGTCTCCTGACTCCCAAGGGCAGGGAATTTTCTCACCTAATCAAGACTCATTAGATCAGCCTCCTCCCTTGTCGTCCGCACAGCCACATCACCGCCAGTTGTCATTTCTGGACAAATTTTCTATCTGTTGCAAATTGAGAATAAACCAATTTCCTAACCGGCTCTGTGGATTTAGAGAACGCGCGAGAAGCTGTTAGACAATGGCGCCAGTTAATGACGTACTTCCTAACTAGGTTGTATAATAGTGGTTTCTCTCCTTATGTGTGAATGTATTTAAAGTGTTCCTGATGAGTTTCACTTATTCCTTCTGTCCCTTCTAGTTGTAAGAGAGGCTTGCGTGACTGTTTAGTTGTTGTGACTGCTGGGTTGCGTGTGGATCACGTGTTCAGAGTGATTTACTTGTATGTAGCTGCTGAGCTTTGATCATTGAGTTCATGTGTGTTAATGATTGTTTTTTAATTGATTTATACTGTAATGATTGCTTTGTCATGCGATTTTTGTTTTATTGGTTATTTAGTGATGTTTGATCTAATGATTATTTTGGTGGTTTTGTGTGTGTGTGTCTAGCTCAATCTAGTCCTTTTTTTCGTATGGTTTGTTGTAATGTTGTGTTTGTTTTTGTAGTTTTAAAAATTGTTTCTTGTAGTTTTTATTTTGTGTTGTTTACTGTATTTGTTATTTTGTGTTGTTTACTGTATTTGTTATTTTGTGTTGTTTACTGTATTTGTTATTTTGTGTTGTTTGATATTGTGGTTTGATTTAGTTGCTATTTTGTTACTTATTTTGTATGAGTCATTGATCAATTTGTTATTGGATATATGTGTCCATGATCACTGTGTAAATAAATGTGTACGTGTGACGTATTATTTTATGACTTCATATTTTGGCGTGTTAGGTAATTGCTGTGCAGCATGATTTATATAGATCGTTACTTACCTGTTTGGACAGCCAGCCTAAGGATAGTTTCAGTTAGTTTAATTTGAGATGATATTTCGATGTGTGGCTGTTTTGTTGTGTGGCGGTTTTGTGTTATTAGATATTGTGTTAGCGCTGAAATATGTTAATGTTTCAAATGTGCTGGAGAAACAAGAAATATCAACATTACGAGGAAGAGACAGTCAACATTTATTGGATATGTGATGCGAAAAGAAAGCATTGAGAAGACTAAAACAACAAGCAGAATGAATGGAAAGAGGCGCAGAGAAAAACCAAGAAAATAACTTTTGAACATCTTATCTAAATAGCATAATAAAATATCACCGACTGAAATGATGACATAAAAGAAGGACCGAGAGATGTGGAGAGAGGTGATCGCCTACCCCATCCGGCATGGTACACAATGATGATGATGATGGTGTAAACATGTGTATTATTTTCCGTGATTCATGTTTGTAAGAAACCACTGTTGCATTTTCTTGTATATTCATTATTTTGGTTAACGTTTCCGAGTGAGAGCTGGGCATGACAACACATGCAGGCAACAAACGTGTTGAAGATCATCATCAAGTACCGGGCCTGCTGGCGTAGGTGATCGTGCCTCTCCACAACTTTCGATCTCGACAGTTATTTATCATTTCTGTTGTAGACGTTATGCCAAGTCATTCTTTTAAGCTGTCTTATATCTTTTCTCTATGCTTCCCTCTATCTCTTCGTCCCTCAATTTTCCCAGTTGTTACAATATATTCCAGTTGTTCCCTACTCATTACATGACCAAAAAATGATGGTTGTTTCTTTCTAATATTGGAAATGAGCTCTCGTTTTGCTTTGGTCTCTTTTAGAACGTTTTCATAACTCTTCTTAGCTGTCCATGATATTCTCAACATTTTTCTATAAAATCACACTTCTACAGATACCAATGATTTACTTGTCTGTTGTCCTATTGTCCATGATTCGCATGCATATGTTAAGACTGGCTCTACATAAAATTTAAGAACTCTTTTTCTTGAAAACATACAATTGTTTATATTGGGAGAAGAGAAACTGACAACGCCCATCATCACTTTCCTTTCTATGAGAGATTTTGATGAAAGATGTAGCTTTCTCGCCGATCTCGTAGAATGACATACTTTATCGTGGCTTCTTTTCTTCTTTAGATTTCTCCTGTTTAATGGGCGTAGTAGATACACTGTGACTCAAGTTTATGGCAACCGGCGATATCAACACTTCACGACTCAAGTTTATGACAAGCCGCGATATCAACCCTTCACGACTCAAGTTTATGGCAAGCCGCGATATCAATACTTCACGACTCAAGTTTATTACAAGCCGCGATATCAACACTTCACGACTCAAGTTTATGGCAAGCCGCGATATCAACACTTCACGACTCAAGTTTATGGCAAGCCGCGATATCAACACTTCACGACTCAAGTTTATGGCAAGCCGCGATATCAACACTTCACGACTCAACACATCGCTGTGACTCATGGCAAGCCGCGATATCAACACTTCACGACTCAACACATCGCTGTGACTCATAACAAGCCGCGATATCAACACTTCACGACTCAACACATCGCTGTGACTCATAGCAAGCCGCGATATCAACACTTCACGACTCAACACATCGCTGTGACTCATAACAAGCCGCGATATCAACACTTCACGACTCAACACATCGCTGTGACTCATGCCAAGCCGCGATATCTACACTTCACGACTCAACACATCGCTGTCAGTCTGAAGGGGTCGGTTTTAAAAATATATATCAGCGCCGCCCCCCTCCCACCCCCCGCCCCCGCCCCCTCAACACAAGCCATATTACGTAACCGTTATGTTTCTTCCTTTTTCACTCAACTCCAACGTTTCTTTAAACATCCGCAACGTGGAAATGTGATTTCCTGTTTTTTTTTGCCGTTTCCGATAGTGCTAGGTATCATATCTCTCTCCACTTAGAGATTGCGGGAGGATAAAGCAAAGAGATTCCGTAGAGGAAACAGGTCCAGCGCTTATGGCGGGAATCTAACCCTGGGACCTTCTAGTAAAAGGATCGAGATCTTACCTCTAGACCACAAAGCCCAAACTTATGATGCACCACCGATCCTAGTAAGTGACGACAAACTTTGTGGTGACAAGAAAAACATTATTAGAAGTACTGGTTCATTCCTGCTTCGGGCTGTCTGTTGTTCTTTGTTCCATTTCTGTTCTTGATTATTTGTGGATCTTTTTCCCGAGTGTTGTAAACATAAGCTGCTCCCTCCCCATTCCACCCACTCCCTCCCCCCCCCTTTTTTTCCCCCTTTTTCCGAAATGATTTGTTGACAAACAAGTACTTCTGTTGGAGACAAATAATAATAATAAATGAATATTATTATAGAGGGAAACTTCCGAGGTGGCAAGGCGCTGTGCCACTGAGTACGGGTTCGATCCTGCTTCGGTCCATATATTGTTCTTTGTTTTTTTTTTTTCTGTTGTTGATTATTTATCATTTTTTCCGAATTTTCTGTACGGAATAGACCTCTTCCTCGGAATTGTACTACTTCTGTTAATTTATTGATGTGGCTTTAAGACAAAAGGAAAGAGAACGAGTACAGGAAGAGGAATGTTTTGCGACGGTAATTTTTTTAAAGGATAATATAAATAGATAAACGGGGCCAGGACATCCAAAAACATCTGAGTTTGAAGTGACCGGCGACTCATTACTGACTGTGTCAGAATCACTGAAGCAAAACGGATTACTATTTTACTTCACATTTTTATCTTAGAATTGACCAAGTGGGTAGGAAACAGATCAACTATTTGACCAATTGAGTAGGTATCGGTGAGGGAGTTGAACCAAAATGTCTTGCTGATGTTGGATGTGTTGGGTAACGTAGATTTCACAGCTTTTTCTCAACTACACTATGATGTATTTGCACCTATTTTGTATTCATGGAAGCGCCGACAAGGAAAGTAGTCGTCAGACGAATGCAGAACAAGAAGAAATGTGACACTAACGAAGTTGATGCTTTTTGTGTCTGGTCCCTTAATCTTTCTTTCAAGTGAAACCGTCAGGTTCTTAGATTGTTCTTTTCTGTTCTCTAAATCTTTATTTTAAGTGAAACCGCATGTTATTAGATTGTTCTTTTCTGTTCTCTAAATCTTTATTTTAAGTGAAACCGTCAGGTTCCTAGATTGTTTTTTTCTGTTCTCTAAATCTTTATTTAAGTGAAACCGCATGTTATTAGATTGTTCTTTTCTGTTCTCTAATCTTTCTTTCAAGTGAAACCGTCAGGTTCCTAGATTGTTCTTTTCTGTTCTCTAAATCTTTATTTTAAGTGAAACCGCATGTTATTAGATTGTTCTTTTCTGTTCTCTAAATCTTTATTTTAAGTGAAACCGTCAGGTTCTTAGATTGTTCTTTTCTGTTCTCTAAATCTTTATTTTAAGTGAAACCGTCAGGTTCTTAGATTGTTCTTTTCTGTTCTCTAAATCTTTATTTTAAGTGAAACCGTCAGGTTCTTAGATTGTTCTTTTCTGTTCTCTAAATCTTTATTTTAAGTGAAACCGCATGTTATTAGATTGTTTTTCTTTTTCTGTTCTCTAAATCTTTATTTTAAGTGAAACCGCATGTTAGTAATTGTTCTTTTCTGTTCTCTAATCTTTATTTTAAGTGAAACCGCATGTTATTAGATTGTTCTTTTCTGTTCTCTAAATCTTTATTTTAAGTGAAACCGTCAGTTCTTAGATTGTTCTTTTCTGTTCTCTAAATCTTTATTTTAAGTGAAACCGCATGTTATTAGATTGTTCTTTTCTGTTCTCTAAATCTTTATTTTAAGTGAAACCGCATGTTATTAGATTGTTCTTTTCTGTTCTCTAAATCTTTATTTTAAGTGAAACCGTCAGGTTCTTAGATTGTTCTTTTCTGTTCTCTAAATCTTTATTTTAAGTGAAACCGTCATGTTCTTAGATTGTTCTTTTCTGTTCTCTAAATCTTTATTTTAAGTGAAACCGCATGTTATTAGATTGTTCTTTTCTGTTCTCTAAATCTTTATTTTAGTGAAACCGCTGTTATTAGATTGTTCTTTTCTGTTCTCTAAATCTTTATTTTAAGTGAAACCGTCAGGTTCTTAGATTGTTCTTTCTGTTCTCTAAATCTTTATTTTAAGTGAAACCGTCAGGTTCTTAGATTGTTCTTTTCTGTTCTCTAAATCTTTATTTTAAGTGAAACCGTCAGGTTCTTAGATTGTTCTTTTCTGTTCTCTAAATCTTTATTTCAAGTGAAACCGTCAGGTTCTTAGATTGTTCTTTTCTGTTCTCTAAATCCTTTATTAGTGGTCAGGTTGAAACCGTCAGGTTCTTAAATTGTTCTTTTCTGTTCTCTAAATCTTTATTTTAAGTGAAACCGTCAGGTTCTTAAATTGTTCTTTTTCTGTTCTCTAAATCTTTGTTTTAAGTGAAACCGTCAGGTTCTTAAATTGTTCTTTTCTGTTCTCTAAATCTTTATTTTAAGTGAAACCGTCAGGTTCTTAAATTGTTCTTTTCTGTTCTCTAATCTTTATTTTAAGTGAAACCGTCAGGTTCTTAAATTGTTCTTCTCTGATCTCTTGAACCACGCAACTTCGGAATAACGATCCATATACTCGTTAGCAGTAATAGCTTGTAATAGATATCACAATGAAAATGAAAGACTTGAATACTCTCAAGAAATAATGGACATGAGAGGTGAAAGGTTGAAATAAACACTAATATAGCAAGGTAGGAACTAGTAGCCTTCTCTTGAGTCAGAAATGGAGATTGAAGCATTAAAATAATGTAACTATGCCTTGACAACCCGTGTATGAGAGTTAACGTGTACTTGGTTGGCAACAGCGAAGCCGTGTTCCAGTGATCTTATTATTCTGTGTTTCTTACACAATTCTCTGCTTGCATTCTAACTTGCATTAGGGACATATATTCAATAGTATATTATACTAGTCAGAAAACAGAAGTAATGGTCATATCGAAGAAACACTTATCATCACCATCATGCAGCATAAAAATGAACAGGACAAATCTAAAACAAATGCAACGCTTGAAATACATGGGCACAATAATAGCATCAGGTGGAAGATGCACCACTGAAATAAAAAGTAGAATAGCTCAGGCCAAAATAAAATTTCAGAAAATGAAATATCTTATGCAACAAATCTATGTCAATCGAAGTGAGAAAGAGAGTTCATCGGTGCTATATAGAGCCAATTCTGACCTATGGAAGCGAATTATGGACAGTGAACAAACAAATGAAAGGACAATTTGAGGGCACAGAGATGGGATTTCTCAGAAGAATGTTGAAAGTTCCCTGGACAGCTAAAAAGACCAATGAGGAAATTATCAAAGAGGCCAATACAAAAAGGGATCTTCTAAAAAGAAACAGAAAGAAACAATCAATATTTTTCGGGCACATCATGAGAAGAGAAAAGTTGGAATACTTGTTTATAACTGGCACAGTAGAGGGAGATCTCAGGCGAACACGATAGAAGATACTACTAGATAGCTTGATGACATGGGAAAACAGTCAACTTGATGACATGGGAAAACAGTCAACTTGATGACATGGGAAAACAGTCAACTTGATGACATGGGAAAACAGTCAACAACAGAAGTGATAAGATGCACGGTGGATCAAAAATTATGGAAGAACATGATCGCCTACGCCAACCGGCATGGCACATGATGATCATACTATGCAGTCTATATGATCACATAGAGGCATTGATTTTGGAATATAATTATGAGTCTGATGTCCGCTTCTCACGTCGACATTCCGTTTCTCAGATTGCATATACCATTCTGACACTTTTCTCCTGCATCAGATCGGCAGTCCCAGAAAACACAGGCGCCCAAAGATGATAAGATAGAATATGTTCATATACCACCCCCCCCCCCTTTTTCTCCCTCGCAGTTTTACCACCATAGAGCACTGCATGTTATACATTAATTTAGAATGAGAGTGGCACTAATGTTCCCTGTGTGTTGTGTAAGAACTAAATGAATTAGCATTTGGTAGCTATAGAACATTAACCACTGGCCCTGACTGAGCTCAATAATAATTGATTTTAAGGAATTACCAAATATAGCTCATTGATTCTTTATATGTTATTCGGCAGTTTTATTATAGCTCCTCATATGGGTGTACATGTATGGGTAGGCCGCACTCTGCGTACCTAAACAACAAGATTTAACAATGACTTGCATTTTAACAGCTCCCAGCGGATCCTCACGGGCTTTGTACTAACAATTTTTGATCCACGGTTCGGTCTGTGATTGAATAATGCAGGCCTCATCACAAATACACTACATTCTAACTAGCGGTTTTTTATATAGACGTGTCTCGATCTGGAGATGATACGAAAATAATATCTTTATTGTTACTCTATTATAGTGTATTCATACATTCAACATGGAAGCCGCGATAGCTCAGTGGTTAGTGAACTGGACTACAAAGGACAAGAGATCGGGTTCGATCCTGATCGATGACTTCCAGGTTCACCCAGCCTTAAATATGTACCGGATTTTTTTCTGGGAAAGGAAAACGGTGCGAGTGTAATATCGACCGCATTACCCCAAAAATCATGTGTCGAAGGTCTGTAAAAATTATAGTCACGAAAACCATATACACTATACGCCACTTGGCGTGAAGGGCTTTTTACTTTTATTTTATACATTCAGCACACACTTTACTTTGTTAGATCAGTGGCTTAGCGCTTTCATATCATGCATGTTTTTTTTCTGTGTCCTTTTTCTCAACGCCTGATAGGCATTAACTATTTTTTGGCTGGGATAAAGAGATTGTTTATAAATTAATAATCGGCAGATATCAGCTAAACTGAGAGGTTGTCAAACTAACCACGCATAATTTAGTGTTGATCTCGTGCTAGAATTTTCATGATCCATGAATATGGTCTCGTAGAAAAGACGAAGGAGGATATAACAACTATGAACAAGCCTTGTTCAGGGGGCTAACAAGTATGAAGCGGTTAATGTTCTAGCCTAACAAGCATGAACCGGTCCATTGTCTTGCTAACAATCACGAACCAGAACATGCTATTATATATTCTTGCTGAAAATCATATTCTGGGCTAACAATTATAAACAGGTCCATTTTGTGACTAACTAGAATGAACCGGTCAACGCTGTGGCTAACAAGCATGAACCGATCCATGTTCTAGCCAACAGGCATAACCGATTCATGTTCTGACTAACAACCATAAATCGGTCCATATTCTGGCTGACAAGCATAAACCGATCCATGTTCTGACCTACAACCATGAACCGATCCATGTTCAGGCTTACAACCATGAACCGATCCATGTTCTGACCTACAACCATGAACCGATCCATGTTCTGACCTACAACCATGAACCGATCCATGTTCAGGCTTACAACCATGAACCGATCCATGTTCAGGCTTACAACCATGAACCGATCCATGTTCAGGCTTACAACCATGAACCGATCCATGTTCAGGCTTACAACCATGAACCGATCCATGTTCTGACCTACAACCATGAACCGATCCATGTTCAGGCTTACAACCATGAACCGATCCATGTTCAGGCTTACAACCATGAACCGATCCATGTTCAGGCTTACAACCATGAACCGATCCATGTTCTGGCCTACAACCAACCATGAACCGATCCATGTTATGAGTAACAAACATGAACTGGTCCATGTTCTGGGTAACAAATATGAATCAGTTTGAGTTCTGAGTAACAAGTATGAACCGGTCCATGTATTAAATCGATCCATGTACTAGGCTAACAACATATTTTCAGGCGGTAAACAAAGTACATATAGCCTAATAGCACGAAACAATAATAACATAAGATGACAGATGCACTGCAGAAATTGGAAGCAGAATAGAACAAACAAAGACAACTCTATCGAATGAAAAACTTCCTGTATAACAAATCATTCTCAATTTTGTTAGAAAACATGTTCAAAAAGTGGAACATCGAACGTGTTCTACTAATGGAAGTGAGTCATTGTCGATACGCAAGACAAAGCAGTAAACATTAGAAGAAGATTAGATGTTTAGCACAAGAAAGCTATGAATTCCATGGGTGGCAAAAAAATTACTGATGAAAAATGTTTAAAAAGAGCTGGAAATAAGAAATACCACTAGAATTATCGGGAAAAGACTATCTACATGTATTGGGCGTGTGATGCGAAAAAAAGGTATTGAGAATACTATAACAACAGGCAGAATGAATGGAAAGATGAGCAGAGGAAAACCAAGAGAAAAATATTGAACAGCTGGTCCAAATGGCATAATAAAAGGAGGCGAAGGCGCGCCTCACAGCAGCAGAACTGGAAGCTGTCAACAACCCACAGCTGATGGATTGCGCCAGGATGGATGAAGCAGAACCATCCAGACCTTGCTCCACCTCTCCGTGGTGCCTCCAGTGACAGACCTGGCGAGTCTGGCCAAGCGAGTAAGGATCGATGAGGGAAGACAACCCGGTACTCAAAAATGTCGTGCTAAAGTTGGATATGTTGGGCCGAAAGGCGCAGATATCACAGTTTTAACTGAAAACCACAACACATCGCCCTTTTTTGGAATCCCCAGGGTAGAAGACAAAGAGGAAGACCAAGAGTTTCTTGGAGAAGACAGACATAAGCAGAGATGAAGATGATGGGGAAGACATGGAATGATCTTAAAAGAATGGCAAGAAACAGAACGACTTGGAAAGTGTTTGTTGAAGACCTATGCTCCACAGGGAGCTGAAAGGTAGAAGAAGAAAACACAACGCAGACACACCCACTTAACGGTTTTTAAGTGCGTTTGGCGAAGGGGTGTTCTCCTTAAGTCATCGGGCGAACGCAAGCTAGCAACACTTCTTGAAACGATGACATGCATGAAGGACCGAGGGATGTGGAGAAAGATGATTGCCTACTCCAACCGGCATGGCATCTGATGATGATTATGAGAGCACGAAACTGTAGAAAGCCCGAGGCTTGAGAGCAGCTTAACCTTAGTATTTTGAAACAACAAAATCTTCCTTGCTGTTTTTACCTTTCTTGTTATTATAAAGCGTGTATACGTTAATTTAGAGCAGGATTGACCCCGGTGAGGTATCAGATACAGGGTTATTATTTTTTTTACAAGCGCGATTAAGTTTTTGGTTGGAGAAAGCAAGTTACGTCACAAAAACGACAAACCAATGATAGTGTTCAATTCTGGGTACAACATAGAGAACTAGTGTTAGTTGATCAGCAAGCGGCCGGCAGGGTTGCCGGTCAAAATACAACCAAGACCAAACTACACATCGTTCTACATAGCTCCACTAGTAAAGTCTTAGACTTCATTGTAGCGGACAGAATAATGAAATGAAGACCGCACAATAGCAGACTTAACGAAATGACGATCGCACAATAGCAGACTTAACGAAATGACGATCGCACAATAGCAGACTTAACGAAATGACGATCGCACAATAGCAGACTTAATGAAATGACGATCGCACAATAGCAGACTTAACGAAATGACGATCGCACAATAGCAGACTTGACGAAATGACGATCGCACAATAGCAGACTTAACAAAATGACGATCCCACAATAGTAGACTTAACAAACGACGATCGGACAATAGCTGACTGAGTAGCGAAATGAAGATCGTACAATAGCAGACTTAACAAAATGACGATTGCACAATAGCAGACTTAACAAAATGACGATTGCACAATATCACAATCAACGAAATGAAGACCGCAACATTTCAGACTGAGTAACGAAATTTGGGGTGGGGGAGGGGCGACATCAAACAGAACGGCTTAGAAGATCTTGCTAGAAGATCTCAGCTCCATAAGAAATTGAAACGTAGAAGAAGAAAGAAGGAACAATATCGTGCCATCCTTCTTGAAAACAATAGTTTTCATTTGGGATGGGACATTCGAATCCTCGAAGTTTGCGAATCTCGAAAATGATTTTGACATTCAACAGTAACAACTCAAATCATCGAGCTTATTTCAAACTTGGGGATTTTCCGAATCCTAACCTTCTAAAAATGAAAAAAAAATATAAAAAAAAAACATTGAAACTATAGAAATAATAGTGCTAGTTCCATTGATACCCAAAAGTGATCGAATATTAGAAACACTAGGAAACATAACAACAGAGATCAACAGAAGAGGAAAAGACTACACGCTATTGCTCCCTCAATGCTGATATGATAAGCAAACGAGGAAGGAAAGAAGAATAAGACGACGTCATGTAGAAGAGTTCCTCTAACAAATAAATAAACAAACAATAAATTAAATAAAATCGCCGATTTCTGACATTTTGGTCGTACCAATTTCAAGAGTTCCTGAGTGGCACACGGTTTTCAGTATATCGGAATTTTCCGGAACTTTCTGATAATAGGACGAATCATTTCAGAGGAAGAGGTATGTTTACAGCACTCGGAAAAAATGACAAATAATCAACAACAACAAAAAAATATGTGGACCGAAGCAGGATCGAACCCGTACTCGGTGGCACAGCGCCCTGGCCACGAAAAGCCAAACGTTAAGGAACACTGCCACTCAGCTAACAGTTAGATGATAAAAAGAGCTAATAGAAGAGATAATAGTGAACCGGCAGTGTTCCCTAGCGTTAAGCTTTTTGTGGCAAGGCGCTGTGCCACTGAATACGGGTTCGATCCTGCTTCGGTCCACATATTTTTTTGTTGATTATTTGTCATGTATTCCGAGTGTTGTAAACATACCTCTTCCTGTGAATTGATTCGCTGGTTATCGCCTCAAAAGTTTCCCTCTAGAATAATGTTCATTTATTATTATTTGTCTTTTGGTAATAAGACGGCCATGCCCTGAACCCTGTTCGACAATTCTCTGAACCAACTGTCGGTAGTTCTGAAGGTTTCTATCAAATCCACCTAGCGACGAAGTATATAAACGCGTCTGATTTCTGTACATTCCCCTAAATGTTGAAGGTTTTTGTTAATTGTTAAAATAAATGTCTTTTAAAAAGTGTTTTCTAAATGTGGAAATATTGAGTGTTTATCTACTTGAAGTCTTGAAATGAATCTCTCATTACCTACACTTTGATTAAAAGGTTTTGACATTTTTGGTTTTAAATAAACAATGTAAATTGTTGCTCAAATACTTTTGTGTCAATATGTCAGAGTGTAAATTGTGAACGTCATTTCCTAAATGTAAACTAAATCATGTGCGTCACTTACTAAATGTAAACTAAATTATGTACGTCATTTACTAAATATAAACTAAATTATGTACGCCATTTACTAAATATAAACTAAATTATGTACGCCATTTACTAAATGTAAACTAAATTGTACACGTCATTTACTAAATGTAAACTAAATTGTACACGTCACTTACTAAATGTAAACTAAATTGTACACGCCATTTACTAAATGTAAACTAAATTGTACACGTCATTTACTAAATGTAAACTAAATTTGTACATTCATGCATATCTACCGACATTAAATTTTGAAACAAATCCTGTTCTCTCTATCTCTCGATCTTTCTCTTTCTCTTCTCTTCTCTCAATTTTTTTCTCAAATATTTTTGAAATTATCCGGCTAAATTTGAAAGAAAACTTAAGACTCGAGAATTTTAATTTTCTAATTCATTTGCTAAATGTACATTTTATTTACATCTTCTTAATCACAATTATTATATGGCTATTATAAGTGTATACTCTACTTTAATTAAACTCAGAACTAAAATTTTTATTCAATTTAAAAACGTTTAGTTTCAAGTAGAAGCATTAATCACTTCTTATTTAAACACAAAAATAATTACATTTTATGTGACGGTTTTAGTCAACTGGAGATTCATGATATTAGATTAGAGGGATCCGAGATCCTTTTAGGATTCGGATTGGTGAACATTTAGGATTCTTCCCACATTTAGTTTATTTCTATTCCGTCACCCAATCTTTCGACTGAAAATCAACCGGAACAAAAACAAAAATACAAAAAATTAACCATGCTGGGGAAAAGATAAAGGTACAGAGCAGATGTTAATGGTGACTGATATCGTGTTAATTTCATTAAAACTCCAGGAGTGTGGTTGGTTTATATGAGATATACATTTCATAATTTAATCTCGTAATGAATTTAATTTCCGATCAAGAACATAGCTTTTATAACTTCTTCTTTTTGATTTGTATTATTTTTAAATTGCTTTTATCAAAAGTGAATTGCACTTACCATTTTGTATTTAGGCACTTAAAACCGACCTGTTGCAGAAAGAAATGAAGAGGTGAAAGATCGTTTAAGTTACTTTTTTTCGTAGAAATTGCCACCCTTCTTTATTCTTGTTACAAAAGTTGTTGCAAGTGTTTCGCAGGCTGTTGAAAATGTTATTTATATGTTTTCATTACTTTGTCTATTGAGTTGTTTAGTAGGCCGGTTTTAAGTTGCTCACTATGTGCAATCTGAATGGAACACAGCTCAGATGAATCTCAAACACGTGTATCGGAAATCATACGTTAGGTTTTGTGTTTTTTTTTTTTTTTTTTTTTTTTTTTTTTTTTTTAGAAAAGTCGGGGGGTATCTTGTTCAATCTGTGCTTTAGAATTCGTCGCTTTTCTGTCACTATTTGTTATTTTGTGGTCGCCACGTGCCGCACGTGTTTCCTTACAAAAGTCCGCTTATTTACGGGGCATGTCGTGGAGTACACAGAGTTGATGTTGTTGCCCATCAAACACAGCTGGCTCACATGCGTTATGTGAATAAATCAAGCACATACAACATGGATCATAAGTCGGGAGAGTAGTTAGACGTGACTCGGAGAAAGACATAGATAGATAGATAGAGAGAGAGAGAGAGAGAGAGAGAGAGAGAGAGAGAGAGAGAGAGTTTGTGATTGTTTAATAAAGTTGTGGACTTAATAGCGAAAACAAATATATTTTGTGTGTGTGTACTTGAAGAACGTCCTTCATAAAACCACGTGCATGACCGCAGGTTCAGAGACGCATTCATTAAGAGCCAAGATTAGTGGTGAACCACTACTCCTAAACGCCACAAACTGTTAAAGTTGTGATGTAAAACATCTGACTCTCAACTTCTAGATAAGCGACGAGACAACCTTTACAGTATCTTGGTTTCGCTTGCCTTCTTTCAGCTATCATTTGACTGGTTGTCACCTGGGACTCACACACCCCCATTTCCTTGTATGCGCCACTGTTTGTACTTACTTCTCGAGCGTTACACGTGAGAGAAGGCTGTAGTCTTGCCTGTGTGTACCAGGCACGCAGGCTAATGTTACGGACCCCAGTAAACCGTGTGTAAATATAACGGCCAGAACAAAGATGTTGGCGAGACTTACACTAATCCAACATCTTTGTGACGTCCGTTCTGTCTGGTGGATAAGTCTGTTGGATGAAGGTAAAAACTATAATTGTTAGCTCAATTTTATTTTCATGAACTAAAGGACAGGATGCAGCATTACATCTGTAAGTAGCGTCATATGTTGTATTTATTTCATACATTATCTGTCCACGCAGTTCATGAATGAATGTTGTAGATGGTGTGTCATAATTTACAAACGCACGTCATTTACGCCTGACATATGATTTGACTGATTTGTTGATAACAAACTCATCACGGACCTCTTTCAGGACGTTCATATGGGGGTATGCAGTGGACCAATTCTTACATCCTGATTATGCTTTTGTCATATACAGAATTATATGAAGTAATAATGAGAAAGAAATGTACAATGTAAAAGTAGGTGTACATTTTTGAAATAGGCTCAACAGCAAAAGTTTACGCATTTACGTATAAACATGGGTTAGTTCATCTACATGTAAACATGGTTAGCTCAGCTACATGTAAATGTGGGCTAGTTCAGCTACATGTAAACATGGACTAGTTTAGCTACATGTAGATATGGGCTAGTTCAGCTACATGTAAACATGGACTAGTTTAGCTACATGTAAATATGGGCTAGTTCAGCTACATGTAAACATGGACTAGTTTAGATACATGTAAATGTTGGCTAGTTTGGCTACATGTAAATATGGGCTAGTTCAGCTACATGTAAACATGGACTAGTTTAGCTACATGTAAATATGGACTAGTTTAGCTACATGTAAATATGGGCTAGTTCGGCTACATGTAAACATGGACTAGTTTAGCTACATATAAACATGGGCTAGTTCAGCTACATGTAAACATGGACTAGTTCAGCTACATGTAAACATGGACTAGTTCAGATACATGTAAACATGGGCTAGTTCAGCTACATGTAAACATGGACTAGTTCAGCTAGATATAAGTATGGGCTAGTTCAGCTACATGTAAACATGGACTAGTTTAGCTACACGTAAACATGGGATAGTTCAGCTACATGTAAACACGGACTAGTTCATCAACATGTAAACATAGAATAGTTCAGCTGCATGTAAACATGGGCTAGTTCAGCTACATGTAAACATGGACTAGTTCAGCTACATGTAAGCATGGATTAGTTCAGCTACATGTAAATATGGGCTAGTTCAGCTACATGTAAACATGGGCTAGTTCAGCTACATGTAAACATGGGCTAGTTCAGCTACATGTAAACATGGGCTAGTTCAGCTATTCTGCGTCGTTTTTAACATGAAACCCGTTCCTACATCATCAACCATTTTTATCAGTAACATGTGTGTAATCACTGGTAGCTCCTTGAAAGAATATTACCATATAAAACATTTAAAAGCAGTAGAATAATAAGAACGACAAACATCAAATAAATATATGTACTTTCATTCAAAACTCGAACGTAAATATACAATAAAGGCAAGTAAATACACCATGTATTATTGCATTAAAAAAGAACTATATTGCATACATATCTATATTACATTTACTACATCCAGTTATTAATAAGTGAACGAATGTTTGAAATAGCAAATATTTCAAACATGTTCGCAAATGTGATCCTGTGACGTGTCACGAGGCACACTGAGATTAGCTTATATGAGTGAGTCTGAATCTTTCTTCAAACTAGAGCTGCATTCACCCTAGACATTATATTTTATCAAGCAATCGGCGACCGACTTTTAAAATAGACATTTAACCGTCTTTTCTACCAACTATCCACTACACAACGACCCAATTTCATTATAGACAACGAAACCACGACCCCTATTTTAACAGAACTCAGCTAACCCACGACTCAAGTTATAACATAATTCATGTAGCCCACGACCTCCATTTTAACAGAACTCATCTAAACCAGCTACCCCCATTTTAACAGAACTCATCAGTAGTATAGCAGGAAGGATCTGATTATTATTTGGACCGTAAATTAACAAAGATATATAGTGTGGTGCGCAGCGCACCACATGTACATGAGAGACAGGGGGAGTTAACCGTGACAGCTGGTCCCAGTGACCCCGGAAGTGACCTGTTTATGTCTGGTGTATGCTGACTTTGGAGTTCTTTATGTACTTGATCGTTAGTGATAGGTTAGTAGATTATACAACATCAATGAAAAACAATCAATATAAAACAGAAGACAAAGATATATTTTATTCTTTTATTATCTCAATAGGTGTATAACATACATTGATATTATATAACATTACAAAAATATTCAGTACACGAAGTAAATATATAGTACAAGGATAACATTTAGTTATACCTATGTAGTTGGGTGTCTGCTTAGCTAGGGTGAAACTGTTAGAGATTGCTGGGTAGTCTAAACTGGTAGTGTAAAGAGTTAAATATCTAGAGGTGTAGTCGAGACATTATCATCAGCTACCTTTCTTTTTATATAGAAATAGGAAAGAGCATTTCTTGTTTGACTATAGGAAAATATGGAATTATTTAAGACTTTGAAACCTACATTTTTCCCACCCTTGGCCTTTTGCGTGGCGAGAACCTCTAAAAACATATCTTTATCTAATTTGTTGTGTTGCTTGCTTAGCCCTTTACAACTGATTTTATCGTAATCCCCACTACAATGGTACGTCTTACTACATAAGCTAACAAGAGCTGTCCCTTCGTACTCTAGTTTAAAAAGCCCGGGCGTTCGTTTGGTGTATGCTTTAACACCCTTACAGTTTATACAGTCTGTTTACTAGTATGTTCATCGCAGCAATGGGTGTATGGAGGTCGCCTAGTGTGTAATAAGGGCTGTATAGGGGTCGGCTAGTATGTCGTGATGGGTGTACGGAGGTCGTCTAGTGTGTCATATTGGGTGTATAGAGGGCGTTTAGTGTGTCATGATGGTTGTATAGGGGTCGTCTAGTGTGTCATGATGGTTGTATAGGGGTCGTCTTGTGTGTCATGATGGTTGTATAGGGGTCGTCTAGTGTGCCGTGATGGGTGTACGGAGGTCGTCTAGTGTGTCATATTGGGTGTATAGAGGGCGTTTAGTGTGTCATGATGGTTGTATAGGGATCGTCTAGTGTGTCATGATGGTTGTATAGGGGTCGTCTAGTGTGCCGTGATGGGTCAATGGAGGTCGGCTAGTATGTCGTGATGGGTGTACGGAGGTCGTCTAGTGTGTCATATTGGGTGTATAGAGGGCGTTTAGTGTGTCATGATGGTTGTATAGGGATCGTCTAGTGTGTCATGATGGTTGTATAGGGGTCGTCTAGTGTACCGTGATGGGTCAATGGAGGTCGGCTAGTATGTCGTGATGGGTGTACGGAGGTCGTCTAGTGTGTCATATTGGGTGTATAGAGGGCGTTTAGTGTGTCATGTTAGTTGTATAGGGGTCGTCTAGTGTGTCATGATGGTTGTATAGGGGTCGTCTAGTGTGCCATGATGGGTACATGGAGGTCGGCTAGTATGTCGTGATGGGTGTACGGAGGTCGTCTAGTGGGGTATGATGGTTGTATGGAGGTCGTCTAGTGTGTCATATTGGGTGTATAGAGGGCGTTTAGTGTGTCATGATGGTTGTATAGGGGTCGTTTAGTGTATCGTGAGGGGTGTATGGAGGTCGTCTACTGTGTCGTGAGGGTGTATGGAGGTCATCTGGTGTGGTATGTAGGGTGTATGGAGGTCATCTAGTGTGATATAAGGCTGTATGCCGGCGTCTAGTGTGACATGAGGGCTGTATACCGGGCGCCTAGTGTGGTATGTGTGGTGTATGGCGGTTGTCTGGTATATCATACTTTAATCAACCAATAAGAAAAATGAAGGAACATTACATTCAACATTACTTATCTTAACTACTTTACATCAATACAGTTGAATAACGTGTTATCGTTAAGTCTTACCATACTTTAAGAGAAAACATTCAAACTTACAGCGTAAAATATAGTCTCAATCATCTACACCGAATATAACCTGTTATCGATAAGCCTTAACATACTTTAAGAGAAAACAAGCCAACTTACGGTGCAAAACTCCGCTAGTGTGAACAGTAACTTTCCTTGAATCAATCAAACTTATAACGCCGTCTAGTTTAAATATAACCTGGTAAGAAATGAATAAATAGCCAATCAGCGAGTGAGTACGTCAACATCGCTTGATAGCGGGATTAACCAATCAGAAAAGAGTATTAACATAGGAGGCGGGGCGAAGAAATGGCTGACAGGTGGATTAACCAATCAGAAAAGCGCGTTAGCCCAAGCGTAGGTAGTGGCTGTCGGGTCAGCAGTGGGGGAAAAATGCGGGGTGGTGGGTTACTTGAACTCGTTTTGACCCCTGAGGCAATTCCAGAAGAGTTCTATGATCTCATTTTGACCGCTGAAGGCTTTAATACCAATGTTTCCCACTTCAACGAACGACATACATCATTAAAGGTGATTACTTCAGCTCTTAGACTTTGGAGTTCCATATCTTTATCACTTCAACGAATGACAGACAACAGTAAAGATGATCATTTCAGGTAAGAAAACTTAGTTCCAAACCCTAAAATTTTGGTTCATACTCACAAAGTTGAACACAAACTCTACAAATTTAGGCCCAAAGTTGTAATTGTTAGACACGAAAGTCGTAAATGTTATATGCAAAGTCCAAAAGTTTGTCAAAAAGATAACCTAAACTCAAAATAGTTAGACACAAAGCCCAACAATTTATATGCAAAGTCTAAAAAAGTTACTCCAAAAGACAACTAATGTAACACTTAACCCCAACATTTCGTCGCATAACCAAACAGTTGAACTCAAAAGCCTAAAAATTTAGTCCCAAAGTCGTAATTGTTAGACACGAAAGTCGTAAATGTTATATTCAAATCCAAAAGTTTGTTAAAAAGACAACCCAAACTCAAAATAGTTAGATGCAAAGCTCAAAAATGTATATGCAAAATCCAAAAAGTTACGCCAAAAGACAACTAATGTAACACTTAACCCCAAAATTTCGGCTCATATGCACAAAGTTGAACTCGAAAGCCTAAAAATTTAGTCCCAAAGTCGTAATTGTTAGACACGAAAGTCGTAAATGTTATATTCAAATCCAAAAGTTTGTTAAAAAGACAACCAAACTCAAAATAGTTAGACACAAAACCAAACAATTTATAGGCAAAGTCCAAAAAGTTACTCCAAAAGACAACTAATGTAACACTTAACCCCAAAATTTCGTCTCATAACCAAACAGTTGAACTCAAAACCATAAAAATTTAGTCCCAAAGTGATACTAGTTCGACACAAAAGTCGTAAATATTATATACAAAGTCTAAAAGTTTGTCAAAAAGACAACCCAAACTCAAAATAGTTAGACACAAAACCCAACAATTTATAGGCAAAGTCCAAAAAGTTACTCCAAAAGACAACTAATGTAACACTTAACCCCAAAATTTCGTCTCATAACCAAACAGTTGAACTCAAAACCTAAAAATTTAGTCCCAAAGTGATACTAGTTCGACACAAAAGTCGTAAATGTTATATACAAAGGCCAAAACTTTGTCAAAAAGACAACCCAAACTCAGAATAGTTAGACACGAAAGTCATAAATGTTATATGCAAAGTCCAAAATTTTATCAAAAAGACAACCCAAACTCAGAATATTTAGACACAAAAGACCAAATAGTTACATTCAAAGTCCAAAAGTTTGTCAAAAAGACAACCCAAACTCAAAAGTTTGTCAAAAAGACAACCCAAACTCAAAATAGTTAGACATGAAAGGTCAAAAAGGTATACTCAAAGTCCAAAATGTTACTTCAAAAGACAACTAATATAACAACAAGCCCCAAAACTTCGTCTCATAACCAAAAAGTTGAACTCAAAACCCTAAAAAGTGTCCACTTATCAACCAAAGTCTTTAATACAGCTGAGAAAACCCTAATAAATTATTACAATTTACTAAAAAGGTTACCCTTGATGATAGTTGCGACTGTGTCTAAATCATTATTGAAAATATTCATAGAACTCTAGTAAAAACCAAACACACTAAAACACCACATTGAAAGAATGAACTTAAAGTTCACGCCCCTGTCACAACTCTGCTAAGAAAAGTACTGCAAAGCATGAAAGTTATGTCCCCTGCTATAACTCTACTAAACGAAAGTATTACCAAACACGTAGGTTACACTCCTACCATAACCCACTAAGAAAAACAAGATTTTGCTTAAAATACCACATTTATGATTGTTACGCCCCTTGTCCCTTTATGAGGGGACGCCCATGAAACTGTTAGAAATAGTAAATTTAACCTAGTGGCATACCCCAGATGTTATATTAGACACCCCCATAGCAAAAATTTACTTAAAACTCACTTTTATGGTGGTTACCCCCATACCCATTTTTGGCGGTTACGCCCATGAAACTGTTAAAAATAGTCAATTTAACATCTAGACATACCCCAAACTTTATATTAAGCATCCCCATATCAAGAATTTACATAAAAACAACTTTTGAAATTACTACCCCTGTACCCATTTTTGGCGGTTACGCCCATGAAACTGTTAAAAATTTTCAATTTAACATCTAGACATACTCCAAACTTTACATTAGACATCCCATAGCAAAAATTTGCTTAAAAACAACTTTTGAAATTACTACCCCTGTACCCATTTTTGGCGGTTACGCCCATGAAACTGTTAAAAATAGTAAATTTAACATATAGACATACCCCAAACTTCATTTTAGTCATCCCCGTATCAAGAATTTACATAAAAATCACTTTTGAAATTACTACCCTGTACCCATTTTTGGCGGTTACGCCCATGAAACTATTAAAAATTGTCAATTTAACATCTAGACATACTCCAAACTTCATTTTAGTCATCCCCATATCAAGAATTTACATAAAAACAACTTTTGAAATTACTACCCCTGTACCCATTTTTGGCGGTTACACCCATGAAACTGTTAAAAATAGTAAATTTAACATATAGACATACCCCAACTTCATTTTAGTCATCCCCGTATCAAGAATTTACATAAAAATCACTTTTGAAATTACTACCCCTGTACCCATTTTTGGCGGTTACGCCCATGAAACTGTTAAAAATTGTCAATTTAACATCTAGACATACTCCAAACTTCATTTTAGTCATCCCCATATCAAGAATTTACATAAAAACAACTTTTGAAATTACTACCCCTGTACCCATTTTTGGCGGTTACGCCCATGAAACTGTTAAAAAATAGTCAATTTAACATCTAGACATACCCCAAACTTCATTTTAGTCATCCCGTATCAAGAATTTACATAAAAATCACTTTTGAAATTACTACCCCTGTACCCATTTTTGGCGGTTACGCCCATGAAACTGTTAAAAATTGTCAATTTAACATCTAGACATACTCCAAACTTCATTTTAGTCATCCCCATATCAAGAATTTACATAAAACAACTTTTGAAATTACTACCCCTGTACCCATTTTTGGCGGTTACGCCCATGAAATCGATAAAAAAATTGAAGTTTAACCTATCGGCATACATCAAACATAATATGTGACACGCCCATGTATCAAATTTGCCTAAAAAATCAACCAAAAATTAGTAGTTATATATGTCAATTAGGATTAGACTCTCATATAAGGAAAAACCGCACCAAAAAATGTGCGGCCATGTACGGGTAGACTATTTATATAAGGATTTATGCGCGGCCATGTACGGGTAGACTATTTATATAAGGATTTATGCGCGGCTGGCCGCACTTTCCACGGTCCTAATTGACATATATAACTACTAATTTTTGGTTGATTTTTTAGGCAAATTTGATACATGGGCGTGTCACATATTATGTTTGATGTATGCCGATAGGTTAAACTTCAATTTTTTTTATCGATTTCATGGGCGTAACCGCCAAAAATGGGTACAGGGGTAGTAATTTCAAAAGTTGTTTTTATGTAAATTCTTGATATGGGGATGACTAAAATGAAGTTTGGAGTATGTCTAGATGTTAAATTGACAATTTTTAACAGTTTCATGGGCGTAACCGCCAAAAATGGGTACAGGGGTAGTAATTTCAAAAGTGATTTTTATGTAAATTCTTGATACGGGGATGACTAAAATGAAGTTTGGGGTATGTCTAGATGTTAAATTGACTATTTTTTAACAGTTTCATGGGCGTAACCGCCAAAAATGGGTACAGGGGTAGTAATTTCAAAAGTTGTTTTTATGTAAATTCTTGATATGGGGATGACTAAAATGAAGTTTGGAGTATGTCTAGATGTTAAATTGACAATTTTTAACAGTTTCATGGGCGTAACCGCCAAAAATGGGTACAGGGGTAGTAATTTCAAAGTGATTTTTATGTAAATTCTTGATACGGGGATGACTAAAATGAAGTTTGGGGTATGTCTATATGTTAAATTTACTATTTTTAACAGTTTCATGGTGTAACCGCCAAAAATGG
This sequence comes from Megaustenia siamemsis, assembly GCA_032433765.1. Classification (NCBI taxonomy): domain Eukaryota; kingdom Metazoa; phylum Mollusca; class Gastropoda; order Stylommatophora; family Ariophantidae; genus Megaustenia; species Megaustenia siamemsis. Next base: position 22,379,691 of record JAVIAB010000092.1, on the reverse strand, counting down.
GTACAGGGGTAGTAATTTCAAAAGTTGTTTTTATGTAAATTCTTGATATGGGGATGACTAAATGAAGTTTGGAGTATGTCTAGATGTTAAATTGACAATTTTTAATAGTTTCATGGGCGTAACCGCCAAAAATGGGTACAGGGGTAGTAATTTCAAAAGTGATTTTTATGTAAATTCTTGATACGGGGATGACTAAAATGAAGTTTGGGTATGTCTATATGTTAAATTTACTATTTTTAACAGTTTCATGGGCGTAACCGCCAAAAATGGGTACAGGGGTAGTAATTTCAAAAGTTGTTTTTAAGCAAATTTTTGCTATGGGGATGTCTAATGTAAAGTTTGGAGTATGTCTAGATGTTAAATTGAAAATTTTTAACAGTTTCATGGGCGTAACCGCCAAAAATGGGTACAGGGGTAGTAATTTCAAAAGTTGTTTTTATGTAAATTCTTGATATGGGGATGCTTAATATAAAGTTTGGGGTATGTCTAGATGTTAAATTGACTATTTTTAACAGTTTCATGGGCGTAACCGCCAAAAATGGGTATGGGGGTAACCACCATAAAAGTGAGTTTTAAGTAAATTTTTGCTATGGGGGTGTCTAATATAACATCTGGGGTATGCCACTAGGTTAAATTTACTATTTCTAACAGTTTCATGGGCGTCCCCTCATAAAGGGACAAGGGGCGTAACAATCATAAATGTGGTATTTTAAGCAAAATCTTGTTTTTCTTAGTGGGTTATGGTAGGAGTGTAACCTACGTGTTTGGTAATACTTTCGTTTAGTAGAGTTATAGCAGGGGACATAACTTTCATGCTTTGCAGTACTTTTCTTAGCAGAGTTGTGACAGGGGCGTGAACTTTAAGTTCATTCTTTCAATGTGGTGTTTTAGTGTGTTTGGTTTTTACTAGAGTTCTATGAATATTTTCAATAATGATTTAGACACAGTCGCAACTATCATCAAGGGTAACCTTTTTAGTAAATTGTAATAATTTATTAGGGTTTTCTCAGCTGTATTAAAGACTTTGGTTGATAAGTGGACACTTTTTAGGGTTTTGAGTTCAACTTTTTGGTTATGAGACGAAGTTTTGGGGCTTGTTGTTATATTAGTTGTCTTTTGAAGTAACATTTTGGACTTTGAGTATACCTTTTTGACCTTTCATGTCTAACTATTTTGAGTTTGGGTTGTCTTTTTGACAAACTTTTGAGTTTGGTTGTCTTTTTGACAAACTTTTGGACTTTGAATGTAACTATTTGGTCTTTTGTGTCTAAATATTCTGAGTTTGGGTTGTCTTTTTGATAAAATTTTGGACTTTGCATATAACATTTATGACTTTCGTGTCTAACTATTCTGAGTTTGGGTTGTCTTTTTGACAAAGTTTTGGCCTTTGTATATAACATTTACGACTTTTGTGTCGAACTAGTATCACTTTGGGACTAAATTTTTAGGTTTTTGAGTTCAACTGTTTGGTTATGAGACGAAATTTTGGGGTTAAGTGTTACATTAGTTGTCTTTTGGAGTAACTTTTTGGACTTTGCCTATAAATTGTTGGGTTTTGTGTCTAACTATTTTGAGTTTGGGTTGTCTTTTTGACAAACTTTTAGACTTTGTATATAATATTTACGACTTTTGTGTCGAACTAGTATCACTTTGGGACTAAATTTTTATGGTTTTGAGTTCAACTGTTTGGTTATGAGACGAAATTTTGGGGTTAAGTGTTACATTAGTTGTCTTTTGGAGTAACTTTTTGGACTTTGCCTATAAATTGTTGGGTTTTGTGTCTAACTATTTTGAGTTTGGTTGTCTTTTTAACAAACTTTTGGATTTGAATATAACATTTACGACTTTCGTGTCTAACAATTACGACTTTGGGACTAAATTTTTAGGCTTTCGAGTTCAACTTTGTGCATATGAGCCGAATTTTGGGGTTAAGTGTTACATTAGTTGTCTTTTGGCGTAACTTTTTGGATTTTGCATATACATTTTTGAGCTTTGCATCTAACTATTTTGAGTTTGGGTTGTCTTTTTAACAAACTTTTGGATTTGAATATAACATTTACGACTTTCGTGTCTAACAATTACGACTTTGGGACTAAATTTTTAGGCTTTTGAGTTCAACTGTTTGGTTATGCGACGAAATGTTGGGGTTAAGTGTTACATTAGTTGTCTTTTGGAGTAACTTTTTAGACTTTGCATATAAATTGTTGGGCTTTGTGTCTAACTATTTTGAGTTTAGGTTATCTTTTTGACAAACTTTTGGACTTTGCATATAACATTTACGACTTTCGTGTCTAACAATTACAACTTTGGGCCTAAATTTGTAGAGTTTGTGTTCAACTTTGTGAGTATGAACCAAAATTTTAGGGTTTGGAACTAAGTTTTCTTACCTGAAATGATCATCTTTACTGTTGTCTGTCATTCGTTGAAGTGATAAAGATATGGAACTCCAAAGTCTAAGAGCTGAAGTAATCACCTTTAATGATGTATGTCGTTCGTTGAAGTGGGAAACATTGGTATTAAAGCCTTCAGCGGTCAAAATGAGATCATAGAACTCTTCTGGAATTGCCTCAGGGGTCAAAACGAGTTCAAGTAACCCACCACCCCGCATTTTTCCCCACTGCTGACCCGACAGCCACTACCTACGCTTGGGCTAACGCGCTTTTCTGATTGGTTAATCCACCTGTCAGCCATTTCTTCGCCCCGCCTCCTATGTTAATACTCTTTTCTGATTGGTTAATCCCGCTATCAAGCGATGTTGACGTACTCACTCGCTGATTGGCTAATTTATTCATTTCTTACCAGGTTATATTTAAACTAGACGGCGTTATAAGTTTGATTGATTCAAGGAAAGTTACTGTTCACACTAGCGGAGTTTTGCACCGTAAGTTGGCTTGTTTTCTCTTAAAGTATGTTAAGGCTTATCGATAACAGGTTATATTCGGTGTAGATGATTGAGACTATATTTTACGCTGTAAGTTTGAATGTTTTCTCTTAAAGTATGGTAAGACTTAACGATAACACGTTATTCAACTGTATTGATGTAAAGTAGTTAAGATAAGTAATGTTGAATGTAATGTTCCTTCATTTTTCTTATTGGTTGATTAAAGTATGATATACCAGACAACCGCCATACACCACACATACCACACTAGGCGCCCGGTATACAGCCCTCATGTCACACTAGACGCCGGCATACAGCCTTATATCACACTAGATGACCTCCATACACCCTACATACCACACCAGATGACCTCCATACACCCCTCACGACACAGTAGACGACCTCCATACACCCCTCACGATACACTAAACGACCCTATACAACCATCATGACACACTAAACGCCCTCTATACACCCAATATGACACACTAGACGACCTCCATACAACCATCATACCCCACTAGACGACCTCCGTACACCCATCACGACATACTAGCCGACCTCCATGTACCCATCATGACACACTAGACGACCCCTATACAACCAACATGACACACTAAACGCCCTCTATACACCCAATATGACACACTAGACGACCTCCGTACACCCATCACGACATACTAGCCGACCTCCATTGACCCATCACGGTACACTAGACGACCCCTATACAACCATCATGACACACTAGACGATCCCTATACAACCATCATGACACACTAAACGCCCTCTATACACCCAATATGACACACTAGACGACCTCCGTACACCCATCACGACATACTAGCCGACCTCCATTGACCCATCACGGCACACTAGACGACCCCTATACAACCATCATGACACACTAGACGATCCCTATACAACCATCATGACACACTAAACGCCCTCTATACACCCAATATGACACACTAGACGACCTCCGTACACCCATCACGGCACACTAGACGACCCCTATACAACCATCATGACACACAAGACGACCCCTATACAACCATCATGACACACTAGACGACCCCTATACAACCATCATGACACACTAAACGCCCTCTATACACCCAATATGACACACTAGACGACCTCCGTACACCCATCACGACATACTAGCCGACCCCTATACAGCCCTTATTACACACTAGGCGACCTCCATACACCCATTGCTGCGATGAACATACTAGTAAACAGACTGTATAAACTGTAAGGGTGTTAAAGCATACACCAAACGAACGCCCGGGCTTTTTAAACTAGAGTACGAAGGGACAGCTCTTGTTAGCTTATGTAGTAAGACGTACCATTGTAGTGGGGATTACGATAAAATCAGTTGTAAAGGGCTAAGCAAGCAACACAACAAATTAGATAAAGATATGTTTTTAGAGGTTCTCGCCACGCAAAAGGCCAAGGGTGGGAAAAATGTAGGTTTCAAAGTCTTAAATAATTCCATATTTTCCTATAGTCAAACAAGAAATGCTCTTTCCTATTTCTATATAAAAAGAAAGGTAGCTGATGATAATGTCTCGACTACACCTCTAGATATTTAACTCTTTACACTACCAGTTTAGACTACCCAGCAATCTCTAACAGTTTCACCCTAGCTAAGCAGACACCCAACTACATAGGTATAACTAAATGTTATCCTTGTACTATATATTTACTTCGTGTACTGAATATTTTTGTAATGTTATATAATATCAATGTATGTTATACACCTATTGAGATAATAAAAGAATAAAATATATCTTTGTCTTCTGTTTTATATTGATTGTTTTTCATTGATGTTGTATAATCTACTAACCTATCACTAACGATCAAGTACATAAAGAACTCCAAAGTCAGCATACACCAGACATAAACAGGTCACTTCCGGGGTCACTGGGACCAGCTGTCACGGTTAACTCCCCCTGTCTCTCATGTACATGTGGTGCGCTGCGCACCACACTATATATCTTTGTTAATTTACGGTCCAAATAATAATCAGATCCTTCCTGCTATACTACTCTCATCATACAAACTACCCCCATTTTAACAGAACTCATCAAACCAACTACCCCCATTTTAACGTAATTCATCTAACCAACTACCCCCATTTTAACATAACTCATCTAACCAAATACCCCCATTTTAACAGAACTCATCTAACCAACTACCCCATTTTAACATAATTCATCTAACCAACTACCTCCATTTTAACATAACTCATCTAACCAACTACCCCCATTTTAACAGAACTCATCAAACCAACTACCCCCCCCCCCCCCCATTTTAACATAACGCATTTAACCAACTACTCCCCCCCATTTTAACATAACACATCTAACCAACTACCCCCCCCCCATTTTAACATAACACATCTAACCAACTACCCCTCATTTTAACATAACACATCTAACCAACTACTCTCCATTTTAACATAATTCATCTAACCAACTACCCCCATTTTAACATAATTCATCTAACCAACTACCCCCATTTTAACATAACTCATCAAACCAACTACCCCCATTTTAACATAATTCATCTAACCAACTACCCCCATTTTAACATAACTCATCAAACCAACTACCCCCATTTTAACATAATTCATCTAACCAACTACCCCCATTTTAACATAACTCATCTATTTTAACATAATTCGTGTATCATTCAAGGAACACCGCCTCCCTTTTTTGTAATAGCCAAGTAGTTCGGGGCAGATTTGTACGAAAGCTAAGTAACCCACGACTCGCCTATAACAATAGGCACGTTAATTCCTGGACATATTCTCACTGCATATGCAAGAACCTCACGAGTGCTCCGTCCCACTCCACCTCCACCTCATGTCCTTCAGTGTGTAGTGTATGATGATTCCAGTTTGTGTTCATTCATTCATTGGGTACCGTCTCCACATCGACGTTTGGCTAATATGGGGTGCCATTTTACACTGCTCTCTTGTTTTGATGGTGCACGTTGTCATAGGTTCACCTGACCACATTTTGATATTATCAGTCCATTTTAGTCTTGGTCTGCCTCTGTTTAGTCTACCTTGTACCTTCCCATCCTAAATGACTTTTAGACTTCGTTAAATGTCAACAAATGTTCAGTTCTCTTTTTTCGAATTGTGTTAAGTAGTTCTTTTTTTCATTATCAGCTGATTCAGAACTTTCTTGTTTTTCTTTACACCCAATTCTTCCCATTTTCTTATAGATCCACATTTCAAAGGCTTCCATTTTGTGCTGTTTTCTTTTTTAATGCCAATGTTTCTGCACCGTACAGGAATGTTGATTAAATATAGCATTTTACTGTTCGTAGTTTTAGTTCTGATATTTGCTTTGATGTGAGTATATTTTTCATGTTGTTAAAACTGGGTTTTTTTGGTAATTCCTGTTCTTTTGTTTATTTCTGTCGTATTTTTACCATCATTTGTTATACATTACCCAAGATAGCTATATTCTTGAAATCTTTCTTTGTTGTTTCCATCTACTTCAATACTTCCTTGTATATGTTGTGCCTTTTCTGTGCTAATAATCATAATGCTAACAATTTTAAATATTTATTTCCAATCAATATTCTTTGCTTTTCTTGTTCACTTTATTTCACTGGTTGTTGTAGGTCTTCTTTTTTTCTGCCATTAGTACGGTATCATCAGCATATCTTAGACCGTGAGTCCATTGATGTTTAGTCCTGGCATCCCTATGATGCCTTTAAAGATCTGCTCAGTGTATAAGTTAAATAGACATGGTGTCCAACACTGTCTTACTCCTCTTTTTATATCAATAGGTTCAGAGTTCTCATTGTTGTATTTTATCATAGCTGTTTGTTCCAAGTATAAATTACATATCAGTCTTATGTCAGCATTATCTGGATGTATATCTTTCAGGCATTTTATTAGTTTTTTTAATGGTGTATTCTGTCAAAATCTTTGATGCAATCAATGAAGCATGCATACATTGGTTTGTTTATTTATTTGTATTTTTCTATCAATGTTCACATGCAGAGGCTGGCTTCTCGTGTCCTGTTTGTGTTGATATTTTAGTTGTCATTGACACACTGTATAACGTTCGTGTCTGACACCGTCTATTTTTAATTGTGTCTCTTGCAGTCTGTTCAGGCTTGTAGATTCACATTTGTATTCCTTGAATTGTAAATTGTCTCCCTTGAATTGTAAATTGTCTCCCTTGAATTGTGAATTGTCTCCCTTGAATTGTAAGTTGTCTCCCTTGAATTGTGAATTGTCTCCATGAGAGCATTTTAAAATACATGCCCGTTCGTTTCCTCTTACATTCTATTGACTGGCACAAAAATGAAGCAACATGTTTTCATCCTTCACCTCTTCGTAGACTCCAACCACTTCCTGTGAGCCCGGCCTGCTTTGATTTTTTCCTGTCACACTCAATGCGCCATAGAGAAAGCATGTCTGGCTGAAAGTATCCAGCCAATGATTTGCCTTAGTTATGACCTCCTTCTTAAAACTGTCTATAGTCAAGTAAACAAATCGATGTCGCCCTCGACAACCCCTGCCTTTTCCTGCCTGAGCCGCGAGGGATGTGAGCTCTCTTTCCGGAGAACATGGTCGTCTATGTTTATGGTCGTCTGTGTTTATGGTCGTCTGTGTTTATGGTCGTCTGTGTTTATGGCCGTCTGTGTTTATGGCCGTCTGTGTTTATGGCCGTCTATGTTTATGGTCGTCTGTGTTTATGGCCGTCTGTGTTTATGGCCGTCTGTGTTTATGGCCGTCTGTGTTTATGGTCGTCTGTGTTTATGGCCGTCTATGTTTATGGTCGTCTGTGTTTATGGCCGTCTGTGTTTATGGTCGTCTGTGTTTATGGCCGTCTGTGTTTATGGTCGTCTGTGTTTATGGTCGTCTGTGGTCGTCCTCACAAGAATTCTAACAAAATTAAGGCCTGTACTTACGCATCCAAAGCCTCATGGTTTTATTTTCGGCATCCTCTGTTCAGTTTGAAGCATCCTGGAGTTATAGCTCTCTATGACAGCCTTATCCATTCTTCACCAGTGATTCTTTTCTCAAGTGAACATCTTTGGTCTGACCCGGAAAAGGTTTTCTCTTTCCTAAGCTACTGTCTTTATAAGTCTTGGTCTCACTGTGTATTGGATATTGCGTGTCAGCGCTGACCCAAAGGTATATTTTAGTTTCGCCCTCTATGGTCGGAAAAGCAAGGAAGTACCATTACCATGCTGTGTCTTTTTTACATCTAAGAATTGCAGTCAAATCCTTTCTATCTTTATAACTATTTTATCCACGCGTTTGATAAAAGCAAGAGTGTGATACACAGCCAAGTTACCAACCACAGTTTTTTTTTTTTAACCAAGTAATGAACAATTCAGGGAATCAATATATGGCAGTAACAGACCATATGCATTCATTTATCATCAAACACATCATATGAAGAGACCACATACATTCATTTATCATCAAACACATCATAGGAAGAGATCACATACATTCATTGATCATCAAACACATCATAGGAAGAGACCACATACATTAATTGACCATCAAACACATCATAGGAAGAGACCACATACATTCATTGACCATCAAACACATCATAGGAAGAGACCACATACATTCATTGATCATCAAACACATCATAGGAAGAGACCACATACATTCATTTATCATCAAACACATCATAGGAAGAGACTTCCAAAACTGACCAGCATTTCTTGTATCTCAGACTGGTTCGCCCACAGGCATGGACAGACCCACCTTCAATCTTTCGGGCAGCAGACACGTGGACAAAGTAAAACAAGAATTTCTCGTTATCGAATAAAAACAACTTTAATATGAATCGCTCAGTCTGGTCAAGTGGCCGTCTATTAATTTCGTTCTAAACTAGTGATCTGGGCGAAAGCCCGATGGATGATCACGACCAGGTTCTAATAGAACTATTTGTGAGTCTGTAGCAGTGTTTAAAAGTCTCGTTATACCTTTCGACTTGCTAGGTCGACTGCCGGTCCTAGAGTCCCTCTCCTCTCTCTTCTCATCATCATTGAGAGCCGTCTCCACATCGAAGCTTGGCTACCATGGAGCGCCATTCCACTGTCTCTTGCTTTGATGGTGCAGCTTCTCCAAGTCTTTCTTTGGAGTGTAACGTGATGAGGCTCCAGTCTCTTTCACGGTGGTCTACCATATTCGTCTTTCGTGTTCTGAATATGCCTCACGTGTACCACACACTTTGCTGTTTTCGCTTTCTGGGCCGTTGATTATTTCTAATTCTTCCACCCCATCCACCGTCACAGGCTTTTCACATATGGCTTGAACACACCCGGCCGGCGCCATTGTTGTCGAACCATGTGCTTGCCTATCGAACCGCGAACACACGACACAAAGAAGAATAAATCATATTCCACTTAAACATCGGTAAAGTTCACACTCCATCCACCCGTCAGAAGTAAAACATACACCAAACGGGGAATAGCAACACATAATTTCACAACTAGACTGTCACGTAAATCATTTAAATATATCAACAAAAGTCGAATTATAAAAACGACAACATGTAGTCGCCATGACACCGGAAGTCTCTCTTCTACCTTTTCAAAATTCTCCCCAGTCCGGGACTATTTTATTTCTATTGTTCCATTGGTAGCCGCTAAGCTGAGCGTGACACTGATTGGTCAGTTCAAGTTATCTTCGATACATTCCTGCGGATTAATCTTCAGGCTCTAAGACCTGGCAAGGGCAAACAATTACCGCGCTTCAATGACTTCTAATTGGGCTGTATGGGTAGGCACTCCCTACTCTATTACAATAGGAGGAAGAGGTATGTATTACAGCACTCAGAAAAAATGACAAATAAACAACAGAAAAACAAACTAAGAACAATATATGATCCGAAGCATGGTCGAAACCGTACTCCATGGCACTGCGCCTTGCCGCGGGAAGCCGAACGATAGGGAACACCGCCATTCAGCTAACTAAAAAATTAGCTATTGTGGACAATAATAAACTTCTTGTTTTACACGACTAGTTGCAATTTGTATTTAAATGCTGGAAACATTCGAACGGAAATAATAAAATATTCGAGTAAAAATAATTGTAATTAAAGGAACGTTCTCAACCCTCCAAAAAGACTTCGCCACTTCATTGATGGTCGTGATCATTCGGGTTGAGAGCCCTTTGGCTAGATGATTATGTCGTTCTTAAACAAGGTGCATTATAATGCATCTTTGCTCCTTAGGGTAAGGATTGGGATTGGGGGGGGGGAGTTGGAAACAAAATCCCATCCATATATATCGACATATAGTTTTCATATCCCACATATGTCCTTGAGCAGATACCCCCGCATATATCAACATATAGTTTTCATATCCCATATATATCCTTGAGCAGAAACCCCCGCATATAGTTTTCATATCCCACATATGTCCTTGAGCAGAAACCCTCGCATATAGTTTTCATATCCCACATATGTCCTTGAGCAGATACCCCCGCATATATCAACATATAGTTTTCATATCCCACATATGTCCTTGAGCAGATACCCCCGCATATATCAACATATAGTTTTCATATCCCACATATGTCCTTGAGCAGAAACCTCCGCATATATGGACAGGTAAGAGACAGACGGAAATCGCCTCAACACTGCAAACGAATTCGTTCGCATCTCTTTCCGGTGTGGAGTATCAGGTGCCTTTGTTAATCCTAATAACGTATCAGTTGTACAGAAATCCCTTAACAATCATATCGTTAACACGAAAACACCGGTAGTACGAATGGGAACTGAGATGACGAGGGACTGGTTGATGATGTACCTAGCAGATAAGTTTGATCGCAGCCTGTGTTTTAGGGACCGCGTCGACCATGTCATAACAAAAGCTCACAAAGGATTACCGCCTTGAAGGGCTGCTGCCAACATGGAGCAGAGGCTACTTACCCTTCTGTTCCAGGGACTGGTCATTGCACCAAGCAAGTATGCCCAAGCAATTCTTACTGTCAGTACAACGCAAATAGACAGGCTGGAGAACATGCAGAATGAAGCAATGCGCATTATCTTGGGGTATACAAGGGACACTCCCTGTGTAGCAATGAGGTATCGCCTAGACTTTCCAATCATAGATGACAAGATCATGATCTGGAGGACACGAGCATTTAAGATAAGTGCAGATAAGGAGCATCTATTGCACCACGCTATGTTGATGATGCAGTATCTCTCTCTCTCTCTCTCTCTCTCTCTGCGATCAGGACTCAATCAGAGTAGGATTACAGACTCTCACATGAAGTCAGCTGTCAGGTTAAGTGTGTTGGTCGCCCCCACAGGCAGAACATCACAATTAGAGTCTGCCAGATCCACTCTTATTGAACACCCGTTAAAACGTTGCACTGTGTTCTGCGCCAGTGGCCCAGTGCATTCGATTTCAGCCAGCATTTTATTCAGGTTTGCATTCCTTAGCCTTTGATTGTTCCAATCTTCCTGCAAGGCAGCAGATGATCTTTTCTGTAGGGGGATTCTGCCCTTAGATGGTCGGCCCTTCCAGGTTTACGAGCACCATCTGCCCGAGTCACTAGAGGTGACTAACACAGACATGCACACAGCGATACGAGGCATGACTAACACTGACACACATCAAGATATATGGCACATGAATAACATAAACATGCACACAAAGATATGAGATATGATCAACATAGACATGCACACAAAGATATGAGATGTGACTAACATAGCTATGCACACACAAGGATATGAGATGTGACATACACAGATATGCACACACAAAGATATGAGATATGACTAACATAAACATGCACACAAAGATATGATATATCTAACCTAAACATGCACACACAAAGATATGACACATGACTAACACATATACACACTAAGATATGAGATATGACTAAACACATACACACATAAAGATATGAGACATGATTAACACGGACACACCAAGATATGAGATATGACTAACATGACACACACCAAGATATGAGCCATGGCCAGCACACACACACAAGCTAAGATATGAGCCATGGCTACCACAGAAACATATCAAGATATGAGCCATGGCTAGCACAGAAACACATCAAGATATGAGCCATGGCTTCACGGAAAAACACCAAGAAATGAACCATGTCTAGCACAGAAACACATTAAGGTTACCATATGCTTGGGTTTGTTGTAGTATCCCCGATTAACTGTTGACATGTTTCGTTCAAACAGTTGTCCGGAGATTTGAGAGTGTAGTCTGACCCGTAGAATGTTCCCTTGCATGTACAGTTCCCGGTTGACTGTTCACAGGTGTCGTTGAAACAGATGTCCGGACATTTGAGAGTGCAGTCTGATCCATAGTATGTTTCCCTGCACATACAATCTGTACTTTCCCGGTCACATATGATGTCACAGCCATCAGAACACGTCTGTTTGCATTGTCGCCCAAAATTACCATCGGGACAAGTGTCACTATAGATGTAGTCATGACGTTTACATTGTAGGCATTTTCCGGATTTTTCCTCACATAAAGGACATACACTAAGACAAGACCCGGAGCAGTCATGTCCATAGATCCCATGTGAACAGTTGCCGTGACACGTACCGATGATGACGTTGTAGCCTTTGCAGCACACACTGCACAAAACGACCAAGAATGCCCGTCCAGACAATAGGTGTCTGTAAATGTTTGCACCTCACTCACCGTCAGTGCACTGTCGGCTTGCGAAATGGTCGATGAGAACTCAATCTTAATGTGTGCCATTGTCGCTTGTGTGGTGACTACAATAGTGTTCACAGAAATGTTTGGGTATGATATATCATAATGACTCAGCCTTAATAGCAAAAAGACAGAGGTAATGGTAACAACAAAGAAAAAGACATCACCTCAGTGCAATATAAAGACAAGTGGAACAGTATTAAAACAGGCAAATGAATTTAAATATTTGGGAACTCTGTTAACCTCAGACGGAAGATGTACAACAGACGTGAGATGCAGAATGGTTCAGGCAAAATCAGCTTTCCAAAAAAATGAGGAAAATACTATGCAATCCATTTTTAACCATATAAACAAGAAAAAGAGTTCTTAAATGTTACGTAGAGCCAGTCTTAACATATGGATGCGAGTCATGGACAATAGGACAACAGACAAGAAAAATCACTGGAGTCTGTTGAAATGTGGTTTTACAGAAGAATGTTGAGAGTACCATGGACAGCTACGAAGAGTAATGAAGATGTTCTGAGAGAGGTCAAAGCAAAAAGAGAGCTAATTTCCAATATTAGGAAGAAACAATCATTATTTTTTGGCCATGTAATGAGAAGAGAACAACTGGAAAAATTTAGGGACGAAGAGATAGAGGGAAGCAAAGAGAAAAAATAACAGACAGCTTAAGAGAATGGCTTGGCAGAAGGTCAACAACAGAAATGATAAATAGCTGCCGAGATCGAAAGTTGTGGAGAGACATGGTCATCTACGCCACCAGGCCCGGTATTTGATGATGATGATTGCACCACGAGCTCAAAAGAGGTGAAAGGCGACAGGCTAAAAAAAGGCAAATCATTGGTGGGCCGAGCAGATGATGTCATCAAATAGGTCTGTGGGCTTACCAATAGAAACATTTGCGAGTAGTGGAGACCAGTGCCTACGTCATTCAAAGGCACATTCTCGAGTATAGTCACACTCGACGGGAAATATAGAGAACAGAACTCAGTCGTGGTCAATGTGGAGGTCAACGGTCTCATCTGGGATAACACCGATAAAGAAGATGTAGTCATCTATACAGACGTATCCGTAATTCGACACCAAAAGAGTGCATGGGCATTTACAGCACGTTTAGCAGGCTGAATAGTCAAAGATGATAGCGGTGCGTACGTTATGGCCACGAGTAGCATGACGATGGGGGTGATGGCGGTGACCAGGGCATTCTTCTGGTTAGAGTCACAAGACTACACCCCCACGCCTGCATTCTGAGTGGTTCCGATGATAAGAAAAGTGGAGGCGGGCTATGTACGTCACTACTTCCGATGGAAGAGATTGGAGTTAAGATGGACACAACATGAAACGATAAACTTAGTGGGCGTATAAGAGGACTTGTCAACCAACACAGAACTGGGGTCGTCAGTCGCTGGACACTGCGGACTTGCTGAGGAGGGGATCTCAGCACCTGTGTACATCTTCGGAGTGTAATGATGATGACCCGCAAATAACTCAATAACAGAAAACCCAAATGGAAGAACGAATGAATATTTTTAGATATGCGTTTCTCTAACACGTTATTGTAACGGGCAAGACCCACAAGGAAAGAGACAGCTGTCCACAAAAACGACAATTCTGTACCCATTTTCATCCACTCTGTTTTGATCATCTTTGTTATAGTAACTGCTGGTGAAGTCAGGTTTATGTGCTCACTAACCTGCTCCCAATGGTGTGTCTGTTTTCTGGTGAGCTCGCACGCCATGACCAATTACGTTCCCAATCTCGTAGTCTAATCTGAAATTGTTCAATTTTACTGGATTCTTTCTTGAAAACACCACTCCAGATTGCTGGAATAACACACCTATCTCAGAGAGAGATTTATAATAAATAAAGTCACGGTAGAGCAAGCAAGGACACAACTTTAAACAGATTTCCATATAGGATGTTTGAGATAGCAGTTCTGGGTGGTTTTTTAAAGTTAAGCAGTTAATTAAAATGTTGTCAAGTGGTTCGCCATAGCGTTGAGGTATTCCCATCATCACAACCAGAAATATTGTCAGGAAGCTTTCTCTTACAGAAACACGTGTGAGGCTTTAATAGGGTAGGTAGTGCCTACCCATACAGCCCAATTATAAGTCATTGAAGCGCAGCAATTGTTTGCCCTTCCCAGGTCTTAGAGCCTGAAGATTAATCCGCGGGAATTTATAGAAGATAGCTTGAACTGACCAATCAGTGTCACGCTCAGTTTAGCGGCTACGAATGGAATAATATAAATAAAATAGTCCCGGACTGGAGATAATTTTGAAAAGGTAGAAGAGAGAGGAGACTTAGACGGACACTTTAGGACGGCAGTCGACCTGGCAAGTCGATATGTATGACGAGGCTTTTTAAAACACTGCTAAGGACTCGCAGTATATTCTATTAGAACCTGGTCGTGATCATCCATCGGGCTGTCGCCCAGATCACTAGTTTAGAACAGAATTAATAGACGGTCACTTGACAAGGCTGAGCGATTCATATTAAAGTTGTTTTTATTCGATAACGAGAAATTCTTGTTTTACTTTGCCCACGTGTCTGCTGTCCGAAAGATTGAAGGTGGGTCTGTCCATGCCTGTGGGCGAACCAGTCTGAGATACAAGAAATGCTGGTCAGTTTTGGAAGTCTCTTCCTATGATGTATTTGATGATAAATGAATGTATGTGGTCTCTTCCTATGATGTTTTGATGATAAATGAATGTATGTGGTCTCTTCCTATGATGTGTTTGATGATAAATGAACGTATGTGGTCTGTCACTGCCATAAGGCATCAGTAGCGAGGGATCTCTGATGTTGACATGAATACTTGTTGCTCATGAATGTAATGGTCGGTCCAACATGCTGGCCTGATTATGGCAAGAGCTTGATTTCATCGCCTGCACACACATACAACGTGTAATACGCGGCTTCCACATTGCGTGTTTGTGAATTATTGTAATGTAAGTTCACTGAGAGTTGTCCTCTTGATGCCTCATGTGTTTTTTTTTTTCAATAACATAGACCTGCTTTGTAATAAGTACGCAAGTTCCATTCCATTGCCCTATATAGATGACCATTCATGCATTTTTGAATAACATATCAGGACTGTGGGAGACATTAGTATTTTGGAAGAAAAAAAATATATCCTCCGTACACATTTACGGTTGGGTGAATTTAAAAGTCGATTGGACGAAAGAATCGAACCCAAACTCTTGCCCCCAGTAGGCTAGGCCACTAGTACAACTATCCTAACGCGGCTTTTAGAGACAATGAAGAGGGTGATAAATTGATTATTAAAATTAGTGGTGGTGGAGGAGTGAGATTACTTGAGCCGGATACAAGAATAATTTATGAGGAGTGTAGCAGATTTATTAGACGCAAATACGCGAGGGCTGGTGGGACATGAAACATCAAGTGACGTAGAAAGCCAATTTTATTACATCTTCAAGATAAATGAACGTCTCATATATTTATTTATTGTCATAGGCCTTAACAGACCTAAAGACGGTTAATGCAAGCCACTACCTTAACATGGATATATTACTTGATGTATACACAAAACAATGTCTACTATAAATGTACGCAAACGACGTTTTGTAGGGTATCATCACCATTAAGTACAGGGCCTGCTGGCGTAAGTGATGATGTCTCTCCACAAGTTTCGATCTCGACAGTTATTTATCATTTCCATTGTTGACTTTCTGCCAAGCCATTCTTTTATGCTGTCTGATATCTTTTCTCTTGCTTCCCTATATCTCTTGGTCCCTCAATTTTCCCAGCTGTTACAATATAGTCCAGTTCTTCTCTTCTTATTACATGACAAAAAAAATGATGATTGTTTCACCCTAAGATTGGAAATTAGCTCTCTTTTGGCTTTGATCTCTTTCAGAACGTTTTCATTACTCTTCTTAGCTGTCCATGATATTCTCAATATTCTTCTGAAAAACCACGAATCTATAGACTCCAGTGATTTCCTTGTCTTTTATCCTGTTGTCCATGATTGACATCCATATGTTAAGACTGGCTCTACATAACATTTAAGAATCTTTTTTCTTAAATATTTAAATTAATTTACCTGTTTTAATATTTTTTCCACTTGTCTTTACTTTGCACTTATGTGGTGTCCTTTTCGTTGTTGTTACCATTACCTCTGTCTTTTTGCTATTAAGACTAAGTCCTTTTTTTCTTTGCTTTCTTTCACTTAATGTCCAACATTTCTTGTAACTCATTTTCACGCTTAGTAATTAAGACTGTATCATCAGCATACCTTAGATTATTTATATTATGACCTCCGCCCTTTATGGATTTTAAAATAATCTCACTATAAATAGTAAACAAATCTGACGACAAAAAACCTTGCCCAACAACCTGTTTTATTTGTTGAAATATTCCCAATTGATTTCCAGTTCTTATGGCCGCTGTCTGTTGCCAGTACATGTTCTTTATTATTCTTAGATCTTTGCTGTTTACGTTTTTTGCCTTCTAAAATTGTGATTATTTCTTGGGGCTTTACTTTGTTGTAGGGTATAGAGAGTAATTTTAAAAATGTTGCCGCAGGTGTGCGGTAAGTATTGTAGTGACTAACCGCAACATTTGTAGTTTAAAAGGAAAACACCCTTCCTCGTTGTTGTTCCTTCCCCAGTGAGTGGACCTCTTGATATATAATGGTCTAGAATTGTTGTACCTATTGAGTCGAAGCGTCCCCAGAACCCATGAAGTCAAGAAAACCATTGTAATTATTACATTAACCACTAATGTGGACAAGTCCAGCAGCTCGTTTGCTGACTGTGTAATAACAGATCATCATAATCGTTGCCGTTACTTTTGATAATTGCTAGTCAAGTACCAATTTTTACTGCCAAAATGAGAAAATAGAACCTTAAAAAGAGAAGTGTTTTTTTTCACTGAGTAGGCAATCCGTGACCTTGGCTTCACTTACATGAAAACATCGGCGTGTATATCTTTGTGACGGCATTGCTGTGACAACTTTGGTATGGCTCGACTGTTCAACCGACAACTTGCCGCCTACTTGGGCTTACCAACAGTCCGGGTTATCTAGTGCGTCCGGCAGGTAACTCTGTTTATGACGTGTCATGGCCGTGGCGACTTATCGTCGGTGATTTATTGAACTTTATATATAGAAAGTGTGCTTTGAATTGGAGAAAAGAGACATTGGGGGTAAAGACGTTCAGCGAACTGAGACGCGTATGTGAACTATAGCATGTTCATAGCAAAACGGGCTGAGATGAGAGGGGAGATTGGCCAGTTGCTGAAAACAGTTTTAAATGAACTCTTATATCTGGCTATGTAGATAAGGATCAATAGCAGCCTGTGCGAATGATGTTTGAGGTTAATATATTTTAGTTTTCGCATAATGTCCATGTTTACAGGAGGGATGTGCTCGGGATTAGTAGTTTCAAACATCTCACAAAATTGGCATTAATTGAAGATTTGTAGTGATTTATATCTTCTAGAGAAAAGGTAGACTAATATAATAATTGTAACACAGGAGTTAGTTGTAATTATGTTCAATTGCGAGAGTTTATTATTATTATTGTTATTGGTGCGTATGGTGTCTGAAGTTATAGAGTTTAGATATCGTCACCATTAAACGCCGTACAGGCAGGCGCAGGTGATCATGTCTCTCCACAAACGTTGTATCTTTACAGTTGATAGTTTCATTTTTTGACTTCCAACCAATCATTATCTTAACTGGACCCTTTGATATCATTTCTTCCATTTATTTATTTCTCACCTCCCCTGAATTTTTCCTGTTATGTTAACGTTGTTTATTTCTCACTAAATGGCACCCAAAAATAATGATCGTTTTCTCCTAATGTTGGTAATAAGACTTTAAAAAAGAAAAAAATTGAGCAGAATTCTCATTACTCGTTTCTTGCTGTGTGTCTGTAATTCCCAACATTTTACAGTAATACTACTCTTCTGTGGCCTGTAACCATTTTTCTTTAGAAACTCTGTAAGACCAAGTTAAAACATCTGAATTGAAATTCTGGCTACACCCCACATTGACGATCTCAAACAGATATGATCTATATAATGTTTGCACCCACATTGACGATCTCAAACAGATATGATCTATATAATGTTTGCACCCACATTGACGATCTCAACATATATGATCTATGTAATGTTTGCACCCACATTGACGATCTCAAACAGATATGATCTATGCAATGTTTGCTACACCCATATTGACGATCTCAACAGATATGATCCATGTAATGTTTGCACCCACATTGACGATCTCAAACAGATATGATCCATGTAATGTGTGCACCCACATTGACGATCTCAACAGATATGATCCATGTAATGTTTGCATCCACATTGACGATCTCAACAGATATGATCCATGTAATGTTTGCACCCACATTGACGATCTCAAACAGATATGATCCATGTAATGTTTGCACCCACATTGACGATCTCAACAGATATGATCCATGTAATGGTTGCACCCACATTGACGATCTCATCAGATATGATCCATGTAATGGTTGCACTCACAGAGGTCTCATATGAATCCAGGTATTAGCTTTTGAAAGACAGTTGGGCTAATAGTGTCGTACTTGAAACAGCTGAACATCATATACAGAAACATCATATACAGCAAAACACACACGCACGCACGCACGCACGCACACTCACACAACACACACACACACACACACACACACACCACGCACGCACGCACGCACGCACACACACACACACACACACACACACATACATACATATATATATATGTCATGGCTGGGGATGCACTACAGTGGAGTAAAGGGAGCGAAGTAGACCAGAATCGCATCAACAATTTGTCTAACTTTGCCATGGCATAAGAATTGAAATAAGACATGTTTTGGTATAGGGCTTATGGGCGCTATCTACCTCTTTTTTTATATTTCTGTTCATCACCCCTCACTACTCTTTAGATGTACATATCTATTTCTGTTCATCCCCCTCCCCCTCACTACTCTTTAGATGTACATATCTATTTCTGTCATCATCACCCCCCCCCCCCCCCCTCACTGCTCTTTAGATGTACATATATTTCTGTTCATCACCCCCTCACTGCTCTTTAGATGTACATATCTATTTCTGTTCATCACCCCCTCACTACTCTTTAGATGTACATATCTATTTCTGTTCATCACCCCACTATTTAGATGTATCTATCTATCTCAAGAGAGGGTACCCTGAAATGAAACAACCTCACTGCCTTTTGGGTGAGACATTATAGTCAAAGACTAGTTAAGCCAACCGTAAATAAACCGACGGAAGGCAACAGAAAACCACATTTGTAATTTCTTATCACGACAAAAACGTTAAGGGGGATTCCAATGGAATACACTCGTTCGGTTCGAGAGATCATGTGCTACAGGTGATACTTGATCGTCATCAAGCTACTGTAAGCAAAATAAAGATAAAACATACTCTAAAGATAGGTACTTGGAATGTGAGAACACTCATGCTGAAAAGAAAACCGGAAAACATCAACCAGGAAATGAAAAGGATGGGTTTACATTTATTGGGACTGTACGTAATGAGATACATTGGATCAGGGGAGATATATTCTGATGAACATAAAATAATCTATTCTGGAGGTACTGAACACCAAAGGGGAGTAACTTGGATGCAGAAAGCGCAAAAACAGTGAAAGGCTTTTATCCAGTATCTGACAGAGTCCTTTTACTGAAATTGAATGGAAAGTCAATACATATAAATATCATACAATTTTATGCACCAACAGCAGACAGTCTAGAGGAAACACTTGATACATTTTACAACGAGTTAAATAAGGCACTTTGTGAATGCAAACCACATGAAAAAACCATAGTTCTAGGGGATCTCAACGCAAAAGTAGGAAAGGAAAGAGTTGAGGAAGTAGTTGGTTATTATGGCTTAGGCGAGAGGAATGAAAGAGGGGATAGACTTATTGACTGGGCAAGAACACACGACATGGTGATAGGAAACACCTGGTTTAAGCAACATCCAAGACGTCTGTGGACATGGAAAGCCCAGGAGACAACACACGTAATCATATTGATTACATAATGATAAACAACAGATTTAGAAACAGTCTGGTGTGGGTGAAAACTAGACCAGGGGCAGATTGCAATAGTGATCATGTACCAGTTGTGGGAAAGCTTAGAGTAAAATTAAAAGTAGCAAAACAAACCTCAGTTAATATCAAGTTAAATTTAGATTTGCTTAAATCAGACAAGAAGTTACAAGACAAATATAACATCACAATTCAGAACCGGTACAATGCAATAGAGAAGATACAAAGCATTGATGAACAGTGGGGAATGCTAAAAGAATCAATGCCACAAACATCAAATGAGTTCATACCACCAGTGAGGACAAATGCAAGAATAGAATGGATGACAGATGCCATTTTGCAGCCAATGGATAGAAGAAGAAGAAGAAATAAGGATAACAAAGATGAGTATAACAGATAAAATAAAGAAATTGTAATAAATGTAATGAAGCAAAATAAACTTGGCTAAAACAAAGATGCAAGGAGATTGAAACAGAACAAAAAGTGAAGCCAAAGCTCTATACAAACAAATTGGAGAATTAATAGGAAGAAAAATGCAATCAAAAACTGAATGTTTAAGATCAAATGAAAGAAAACCGTTGATTGAACAAGAAAGCATAAGAGAACGATGAACACAATGTATTAACGATCTTTATAATGATGAACAAACAGAAGTAAATATTAAGGAAATGGGGAAGGACTAGAAATACTCAAAGAAGAAGTGAAAGATGCCTTGCGCAATATGAAAGCAGGAAAAGGTCCTGGACCAGATAATATAACTAAAGAAGAAATTGAAGCCATGGGTGACTTTGAAATAGAAATAATAACAAAAATATTGAATGATATCTACACCAGCGTATATATACCAGAAGACTTGCTAAAATCAATATTCATAGCCCTACCAAAGAAATCTGATGCGATTGAATGCGATGATTATCACAAAATTAGCCTTATGAGTCACATGACTAAGATATTACTAAGAATCGCAAAGAGTGCGAAGCAAAATCAGTCCAGAAATTAATGATAAACAGTGTGGTTTTATTAGGGGTAAAGTAACGAGCAATGCCTTATACTTCATGAGATCTTTAGTAGAAAGAGCCATAGAGGTGAAAACAGATCTATTCGTATGTTGCATAGATTATTAAAAAAATTTGACAAAGTAAATCATCAAGAAATAATCACAATTTTAGAAAGCATAAACGTAGACAGCAAAAATCTAAGAATAATGAAGAACATGTACTGGCAACAAACAGCGGCCATAAGAACTGGAAATCAATTGGGAATGTTTTCAACAAATAAAACAGGGTGTTAGGCAAGGTTGTGTGTTGTCGCCAGATTTGTTTAATATGTATAGTGACATTATTTTAAGATCCATAAGGGGCATGGCTGGAATAACAATCGGTTAATAATATAAATAAGCTGAGGTATGCTGATGATACAGTCTTAATCGCTAAGATTGAAAAGGGGTTACAAGAAATGTTAGACATTATAGTGAAAGGAAGCAAAAATAAAGGACTCAGCCTTAATAGCAAAAAGACAGAAGTAATGTTAACAACAAAGAAAAAGACATCACCTCAGTGCAAAATAAAGACAAGTGGAACAATATTAAAACAGGTAAATGAATTTAAATATCTAGGAACATTGTTAACCTCAGATGGTAGATGTACAACAGAGATGAGATGCAGAATGGTTCAGGCAAAAGCAGATTTCCCAAAAAATGTGGAATATACTGTGCAATCCATTTTTTTATATAGAAACAAGAAAAAGAGTTCTTAAATGTTATATAGATGTTTTAACATATTGATCTGGATCATGGACAATAGGACAACAGACAAGGAAATCATTGGAGGCTATAGAAATGTTGTTTTACAGAAGAATGTTAAGAATACCATGGACAACTAAGAAGAGGAATGAAAACGTTCTGAAAGAGGTCGAAGCTAAAAGTTAGCTAATTTGCAATATTAGAAAGAAACAATCATCATTTTTTGGCCATGTAATGAGAAGAGAACAGCTGGAATATATTGTAACAAGTGGGAAAATTGAGGGACGAAGAGATAGAGCGAAGCATAGAGAAAAGATATCAGACAGCTTAAAAGAACGACTTTGCATAAGGTCTACACCAGAAATGATAAATAACTGTCGAGATCGAAAGTTGTGGAGAGACATGATCACCTGGCACTGTACTTAATGATAATGATCTATCTCAATGCATCCCTCTCTTTCTGCCTATATTTTTTTCTCTTGCCCTACCTTCGAGTAGGGATGATTGATGAGCGCGCCATCATTCTTCTCGTGAATCATTGTAGGGAGGTAAGTTTTATTTCCTGCGCCATGTGTTACCTCGATTTGCTTGATGTCGTAAGAACATACTGCTACATGATCTCTGTTTATCGCTTCTTTGTCTTCATCTTGATTGTAAACTTGATCTTTCGAGGAGCATATCCTATAGGATGGAAGTCTCGACCCAGAAGTTAAATCACACTTTACTTTGTCTGGACAAAGAACGAGCTATGTCACAAGGGTTATTGTTGAGAGAGTGCGAAAGGAACAAGGAATATATACGTGCTTGTGCATGTTTTAAAAGAAAATATTTTGGCATTTTTGATTACACGTGAAACATTTGATCACTTACCCTGTTAGCAATAAACATAACATTGAAACATAGTCGCTGAGGTACACACTTTCCAACATAGCAGTTTACAGTTGAATAATACTTTTCTTCATTTCGTGGTCGCTATAAAAAAAAAGATGGATGGATGGATGGTTGGTTGGTTGGTTGGGTGGGTGGGTGGATGGATGGGGTGGGTGGTGAGTAGAGGGAGGGGAGGGACGGATGGAGAGAGAGAGACTTATTCTTGCTGGCATGAAACAAAAACAACTATCTTTTCGGCATTTTCCCATTACCGATATCTGCGGGGGGGGGGGGGGGGGGGGGGGGGGGGGGGGGGTTTATTGTAGGGTTATCCTGGCATGTGACAATAAAGTCAGTGAAGGAAATATGCTGCCATTTGCTAAATGTTTGACAGAAACCGACTTGCACGTCTGCTTCATGTGCTTATATTTGTTCAGACCTCGGTAGTGCTACAACGACTGTCTCGACTCATAATGGGTATCATTCAAAGACTATTCAACACAAGTTGTATAAGAAATCTATTGTAACAAACGATTGTCTCCTTCGTCTACTCTGTTATATCCGAATAATGCCCGGTGTTCAAGTTCTTTCTCTGATTGAACAATACAAACCATCTGACACTATTGTGTCCCTCCACTGTTATTGTATACTAAATATTATATTAGACCGTATCTAAGGGCAGGTATAGCCTTTATAGGAGATAACTGATAATATTAGTCTGTTTTCAAATTCCTCAAGGTTATTGCCCTTTGTAGTAAAAAAATATAATTTACGAAGTTGAACTTTGGGCTTCTTTGAATCTTCTCTACCTCACTTTTATATACTTGAATGATTGTTTACATCAGGAATAGCTAATTAATGTTTACTGTTTACTAAACCAGGATATTGGTCGCAATAAAATAGTACGGTACAGCTTAAGTAAGTAATACTTATAAACACAATACCCAACGACGATGCGGCTCATTAGACCGTCAGCAGGAACAACAAACAGACATACATATATATAAAAGTAAATAAAATTAACACTACATAGCTAGCTAATAGATATCAAAACAAAAATAATATTATGAAATAAGAGTGAAAGAATAGACCTGGTGACATTCTAGAACTACAGCTACCTTGAACATATATAACCCAGTGATGGAAAATATAGAACTGAAATAAATAAAAGAATAGGAATGACAAAAATTAATTTAATGCCATGAAAAATATACTAACATCCACACAAATAACGCAGGGCTAAAACTAAGAATAGAATCATGTGAAAAATGCGAAATGTCTTACAATGGGGTTCCCTGATAGCACATAAATAGTAATGTACCGCGTAGTGCAGGTGGATATAATGTTCACCTTAAATGTGAGCAGCACAGACAGAAGAAACGTAGGGAAGCACCAGAGGGTTGCAGTGTGGGCTTGTTGAGGGAGCAGAGGATAACATAGGTGCATATATACTAATATGCCCAAACATGTGCATAAGAGTCAAATATGCAATAGAAGGGAAGCAACCACAGGACACCTTTGTGTATGAATGTGATATATATTTGTCTTCTTCTACCTTTCAGCTCCCTGTGGAGCATAAGTCTTCAACAAACATTTTCCACAGCCGTTCTGTTTCTTGCCATTCTTTTAAGATCATTCCGTGTCTTCCACATCATCTTCATCTCTGCTTCTATCTGTCTTCTCCAAGAATTCTTTGGTCTTCCACTTTGTCTTTTCCCCTGGGGATTCCAAAAAGGGTATGTTGTGTAATACTCTCAGTTGGCTTCCGTAGTGTGTGTCCTATCCAGCGCCATCGTCTTCGCTGTATTTCTTTGTCCACTTCATTTGACTGGTACATTTCCATTTTTCTATGTTAATGATTTTGTCCTGCCATTTCCATCCTTTTATTCTGCGTTAGCATCCATTAATGAAAGTCTGTATATTCATGGTTGCCAATTTTGTTGTTTTCCATGTTTCACAGCCATGTGATATATAAGTACATGTGTTGTTTATTGTTCCTATTGAAGGTCTAATGAGTCGCAACGTCGTTCGATAGTGTGTTGTCCATTACTTACGTAAAGCTTTAACCATACCATATTTTCTCTCTTTTTTTTGTAACTTTTGCTCCTTATTTTGCAACTTTACTTTAGCTTCGCAATTTAATGCATTTATTATATGTGTTTCTTTGCCTCGACTGTCTCTTACTGTATGTGACGATCCTTCATGTGTCTACAATAATAGACCTCTTGTTTGTGCTAAGACTTCCCTGACCGTCTGGACAGTGCAAAGTCTGATCGCTTTCTTACTATCGTAGGTAGATCCCATCATTGCAATGCAAGAAAGGTGGCGCAGGATAATTAAGAAAACTGTTCTGAAACATCGGATAGTTGCTTGTTTCCGCCCTTGTGGCTTCCAGGATCCAGGCCTGGGGACAAGGACTGAGCAACTGTCACGTGCCACGCAAGCCGTAAGAGGCGAAAGAGGGGTTGGGGTCAAGGTCTTCGCCACTTCTGTTGGAGTTCCTGAATCTGATCTGAAACCATCTCCGTGATTTCGCCACTGTTAGTCCAGCGTGTTCATGTCGAGGAGTGGATCTGGGCCCTATGAACTGGTCCGCTGTGCAGTGAAAATAATCTGTTGATTTACTAAAGAGACATTTTACTATTGCAGAGTTTTTAAAGATCTTTTGAGCAGCCTTGACGTTTAATTTTCATCTTTCGTCTGCCAATTGATATTTTAAGTGCTCAACTACATCCAGGAATCTTCTGTTTGTTTTTTTTTAACGTGCGCTTTTGATAGTATTTTTTTTTTTTTTTTTTTTTTTTTTTTGTGCTTTCGCCAGCGTTGACCTCTGACGAAATCCCTAGATACTAGAAACTGAATTTTGCGTGTTAATCCGTTTTTCGCTAACAGCCGAGTGCGCAGGGGTCCCTCGCCGCACGGGCAGATAACACCGTCTTCGGACGAAGCTGAGACCAGAGGTGGCTGTCGTCAATATAAATATCAATCTCAAATAGAAATTCCAACTGATGCAGCCGGGATTTGAACCCACAACCTCTCTGTCTGGCCGACGTCTTGCCTCAAGAATAACCAGTCCCCCGATAGTAATATGTACTAGATATTTGTATATTTGTAGCTTGCTGTCAACGGTAACCTGGAAAGAGAAAGTAATCGCATAAAAATTGATCGCTGCAGGTTTAGTTTAAAGTACGTGTTTTCTGGTAGCGAAGTGAACACGTAACTTCAACAATGCAACGACGTATAACAGTATGACTTGAAATCATAGGAATATACCGGCAAGACGAAATAATAGGAGAAATAAGCAATATAGGCAAATATACCGGCAAGACGAAATAATAGGAGAAATGAGCAATATAGGCAAATATACCGGCAAGACGAAATAATAGGAGAAATGAGCAATATAGGCAAATATACCGGCAAGACGAAATAATAGGAGAAATAAGCAATATAGGCAAATATACCGGCAAGATGAAATAATAGGAGAAATGAGCAATATAGGCAAATATACCGACAAGATGAAATAATAGGAGAAATGAGCAATATAGGCAAATATACCGGCAAGATGAAATAATAGGAGAAATGAGCAATATAGGGAAATATACCGGCAAGACGAAATAATAGGAGAAATGAGCAATATAGGGAAATATACCGGCAAGACGAAATAATAGGAGAAATGAGCAATATAGGGAAATATACCGGCAAGATGAAATAATAGGAGAAATGAGCAATATAGGCAAATATACCGGCAAGACGAAATAATAGGAGAAATAGGCAAATATACCGGCAAGACGAAATAATAGGAGAAATGAGCAATATAGGGAAATATACCGGCATGACGAAATAATAGGAGAAATGAGCAATATAGGGAAATATACCGGCATGACGAAATAATAGGAGAAATGAGCAATATAGGGAAATATACCGGCAAGACGAAATAATAGGAGAAATGAGCAATATAGGCAAATATACCGGCAAGACGAAATAATAGGAGAAATGAGCAATATAGGCAAATATACCGGCAAGATGAAATACTAGGAGAAATGAGCAATATAGGCAAACATACCGGCCCGGATTCAAAGCCAACCGGAAGCGGTGATTTTTCGAAAGTAGAGAAATGAATACGTGTTTTTTAATGATGTTACCCTTTCCTGATCTCTTTCGTAGTGTGATTCGATGGCTAGCCCACTCGGATAGCGGCAATAAATACCGTGTGCACTGGAGCACATTAAACATTCCTTGGCAGTTAAAATAAAAAATAGTAGGCCACAAATATTACTGCTGCTTTAGCAAAAGCCTACCCACACAATGTGCCCTAGACGATGCTAGGGATTTCATGGGCCAGGATTCTCCTCGGAGGATTTTCTCAAGATTCTCGTGGGAAAAGTGTTTTTTTTTTATTTTTATTTTATTTTTTTCTTGGGTGGTTGGTTGGGGGAAGGGGGGAGGAGAATTATCGAATCACCTATGAGCTCGTTCGGTGTGCAGCGATTATGATTTCAACAAAATACAGGCCAAAAAAAAAAAAAGTAAAGAGGTATGCTACGTGCGTTTGGCGAATGTGGTGTTTATGTACATATTTTTTTTTCTTGTCACATTATTCTTAACTTAATATAAAATTTTATACTGCATGATGGTGGTGATTGTTTCTTCGATATAACCATTACTTCTGTTTTCTTACTATTCAGACTGAGACCTTTCTTGTTGTTTTCTTTTACTATTATGTCTATCATTTCTTGTAGTTCATTCTCTGTCTCTGCTATTAAGACTGTGTCATCCGCATATCGCAAATTATTTATGTTGTGGCCGTTGACTTCAATTCCTTTTTTGTCTACTATTGATCTCATAATATATTCGCTGTAAAGTGAAAACAAATCCGGCGACAGAACACAGCCTAGTCTGACTCCTTGCTTTATATATTGGAATTGTCCTGTTTGGTTGTTAATTAGAACGATCATAGGCCAAGATTAATATAGAAATCAATAAACTGATTATGATTAGATAATGAGAGAAAAAAAGTCTGTCATGATTTTACCTGTTGTGTTCAACTATAAATGTGATGTGCTGTCAAGTTATAATATAATATCAGAAACAAGAAATAATAAATATACTATAACAGTTTTACTATGTGGCTAGTAGCACTTGTGCATGTCGCAGTAACCCTCATCAGACTTATCTCGGACGGTTCTGAAGGACGGATAAAGTTAACGGATTCTGAACAAAAGCTGAGTTAACGCCAGCAGATGAAAGGATGGGAGGGCACACCTCGTTTTATCGTTCAACATAGGGTCCTTAACCTCAGGGTCATTATTATCTGTTTATTAAACCTTTCGACTAAAGTATTACACATTTGTAAAAAGCAAGAAAAGACAAGAAAATTTTAGTTACTTAATTTATCAAGATAGTTTGATGAGGGGAAAAATACAATACTGCATTAAGACAAATGAGGCATACAATAGAGACAGAAAATGAGGCATACAATAGAGACAGAAAATGAGGCATACAATAGAGACAGAAAATGAGGCATACAATAGAGACAGAAAATGAGGCATACAATAGAGACAGAAAATGAGGCATACAATAGAGACAGAAATGAGGCATACAATAGAGACAGAAAATGAGGCATACAATAGAGACAGAAAATGAGGCATACAATAGAGACAGAAAATGAGGCATACAATAGAGACAGAAAATGAGGGATACATGCGAGACAGAAAATGAGGGATGCATGCGAGGCAGAAAATGAGGCATACAATCGAGACAAAAAATGAGGCATACAATCGATGCAGAAAATGAGGCATACAAGCGAGACAGAAAATGAGGGATACAAGCGAGACAGAAAATGAGGGATACATGCGAGACAGAATATGAGACATACAAGCGAGACAGAAAATGAGGGATACATGCGAGACAGAAAATGAGGCATACAATCGAGACAAAAATGAGGCATACAATCGAGACAAAAAATGAGGCATACAAGAGAGACAGAAAATGAGGCATACAATCGAGGCAGAAAATGAGGCATACAATCGAGACAAAAAATGAGGCATACAAGCGAGACAGAAAATGAGGCATACAATCGAGGCAGAAAATGAGGCATACAATCGAGACAAAAAATGAGGCATACAATCGAGACAAAAAATGAGGCATACAAGAGAGACAGAAAATGAGGCATACAAGCGAGACAGAAAATGAGGCATACAAGCGAGACAGATTATGAGGCACACAAGCGAGACAAAAAATGAGGCATACAATCGATGCAGAAAATGAGGCATACAAGCGAGACAGAAAATGAGGCATACAAGCGAGACAGAAAGTGAGGCATACAAACGAGACAGAAAATGAGGCATACAAACGAGACAGAAAATGCGGCATACAAGCGAGACAGAAAATGAGGCATACAATCGAGGCAGAAAATGAGGCTTACAGAGTGATAAGGAAAACAAAATAACAATCATGTGCAAAGAACTGGCAAGGAACTTACTCAGTTTAAAGTCAGTGAAAATGATAAATAACAGCTTCAAACCTACCAACATTATTAATGGCAGACTCGATAATAGCCAGAGGGAGAAAAAACAAGAAATGGAAAGAATACTTATCCGAACTTTTCAACCAGCAAGAGCTCACAGAAAAATAACATAGAAGAGAATGAAAGGAGCAGGATAATATTAATTAAATGGATTGAAGAAGTCGTAAAGAACAGCCCACCACACAAATTGTTCAGGCTCGGATGGAATGGCTAACGATGTAATCAAGTCATGGAGAGATACATGAGACTGCATTAATATGTGCAGCAGCTTGGACAATACAGCCAAAAAAAAAAAAAGTGCTTGGAAAATGGGAAAACAAAGTCATAACGGTGACAGTTTGTAAAAAGAGCGAAAGTAAAATGAGAGCGATACATGTATATGTATATAACATATATAAGATATTAAGAAACATAACATAACCATGGCAGATTATGTTTGAATTTATATGCGGAAAGTGCAATACAAATGTCCCATTCACTACAGTTAAATAACTTGTGTATATATTGTAAGCAAGTCAACAATGAATTTATAGATGTGGAAATGGCTTTTGAAAGAATGTATAGGAATGAACAAATAATGGTCAGATTACTTGATGATTATATAATATAGGGACAAATGCTGAATATGAAAGTATAGTATTGAAAGTTCCAACGTGTGCTATGAAACAGCAATGGGAGAATTATACATTAGTGTTAGCAATAGGAGTAGAACAACGCTTGTGAGCTATTGGATCAAAGTCTTTGTCGGTGCTACAGAATCGTACATCTGTGCTGAACCATCTTCAGTGCATTCACTGGTGTGTGGGTGTGGAGGGGCCTTTGTTGCTATGGAACGTGATGAGGAATCTGAGAAGAATGGAGCTATGTAAAGACGACGGTCTGTCAAACTACACTATGTGCTATTACTAATACTATTATTATTATTATTATTATTATTATTATTATTATTATTATGTGCGTATAGTACGGGTTCGATCCTGCTTCGGACCATATATTGTTCTTTGTTTTTTTTCTGTTGTTGATTATTTGTGATTTTTTTTCCGGGTGCTGTAAACACACCTCCTCCTCTGAAGTGATTCGTTGTGTACTATTACTATAGATGTTCAAAGTATAAATGCAGAACAAGAAAACAAGACCCAAATCATGTTGACAGACCCAACACAAACCATAAAGACTAACAGCGCCGAACTTGAGCAGTAGATGTAGAACTGGGAAGGATAGAAGCGATGAGGAAAAGGTTACGAACCTCGTCGTGACTGCAAATCTTATTCACAGTTAGTATCTACCGCTCTGAGATGCAATAAGAAAGGAACAGCTGGAATATGTTGTAACAACTAGGAAAATTAAGGGACGAAGAGACAAAGGGAAGCAAAGAGAAAAGATACAGACAGCTTAAGAGAATGGCTTGGCAGAAGGTCAACAACAGAATGATAAATAACTGTCGAGATCGAAAGTTGTGGAGAGACATGATCACCTACGTCAAGGGCATGATGATGGTCTACTGCTCCAAAAAAAAAAAAAAAAAAAAACGACCGCAACATTTATAACGAAAACAAAGTAAGAAATCAAAAATGTCACAACACAAATGAGAATGAAAATTAGTGACATATGAAAAATTGCTTGCAACCAAAAGAACATCGAAGATATAGATAGAAGACAATAGGATTAAGCGGCTCGGTCATCTTGTGCCAATGGAGCCTATCCATCTAAGATTATACATCAACAACTGGACCAGATCTGGCTTCAGGGTTTAAATAAGACTACATGTAAATATAGATCACAGGTATAATCACAGAAAGCCTGCAGCGGAACATCTTTTCGCCATTTTCTGAGATGGTCCCACTACTCACAGACCAATAAACCTCTGGCGAGTATGTGCGCGCTTGCGTGCCTGTGTGTGTGTTTGTTTGTGTGTGTAAAGTCACGAAGACAGTTTGATTTCCAAAAAAAATATTCTCTGCTGTCTGTGACAAGGTTCCAAAACTGGACTTTCTTGTCCAGAGGCTAAAGACCACACAATCCTCCGAAGTAAACCACTCAATGTGATTCACTAAACTCTGGGTTCAGAACCACTCAATGTGATTCACTAAACTCTTGAGTTCAGAACCACTCAATGTGATTCACTAAACTCTGGGTTCAGAACCACTCAATGTGATTCACTAAACTCTTGTGTTCAGAACCACTCAATGTGATTCACTAAACTCTATGATCAGAACCACTCAATGTGATTCACTAAACTCTGGGTTCAGAACCACTCAATGTGATTCACTAAACTCTTGAGTTCAGAACCACTCAATGTGATTCACTAAACTCTTGAGTTCAGAACCACTCAATGTGATTCACTAAACTCTATGATCAGAACCACTCAATGTGATTCACTAAACTCTTGAGTTCAGAACCACTCAATGTGATTCACTAAACTCTTGAGTTCAGAACCACTCAATGTGATTCACTAAACTCTATGATCAGAACCACTCAATGTGATTCACTAAACTCTTGAGTTCAGAACCACTCAATGTGATTCACTAAACTCTTGAGTTCAGAACCACTCAATGTGATTCACTAAACTCTTGAGTTCAGAACCACTCAATGTGATTCACTAAACTCTATGATCAGAACCACTCAATGTGATTCACTAAACTCTTGAGTTCAGAACCACTCAATGTGATTCACTAAACTCTGGGTTCAGAACCACTCAATGTGATTCACTAAACTCTTGAGTTCAGAACCACTCAATGTGATTCACTAAACTCTATGATCAGAACCACTCAATGTGATTCACTAAACTCTTGAGTTCAGAACCACTCAATGTGATTCACTAAACTCTTGAGTTCAGAACCACTCAATGTGATTCACTAAACTCTTGAGTTCAGAACCACTCAATGTGATTCACTAAACTCTATGATCAGAACCACTCAATGTGATTCACTAAACTCTTGAGTTCAGAACCACTCAATGTGATTCACTAAACTCTTGAGTTCAGAACCACTCAATGTGATTCACTAAACTCTATGATCAGAACACTCAATGTGATTCACTAAACTCTGGGTTCAGAACCACTCAATGTGATTCACTAAACTCTTGAGTTCAGAACCACTCAATGTGATTCACTAAACTCTTGAGTTCAGAACCACTCAATGTGATTCACTAAACTCTATGATCAGAACCACTCAATGTGATTCACTAAACTCTTGAGTTCAGAACCACTCATTGTGATTCACTAAACCCTTGAGTTCAGAACCACTCAATGTGATTCACTAAACTCTATGATCAGAACCACTCAATGTGATTCACTAAACTCTGGGTTCAGAACACTCAATGTGATTCACTAAACTCTTGAGTTCAGAACCACTCAATGTGATTCACTAAACTCTATGATCAGAACCACTCAATGTGATTCACTATACTCTAGGTTCAGAACCACTCAATGTGATTCACTATACTCTGGGTTCAGAACCGTTCAGTGTGATTAATTAAACTCTGGGTTCACAGCAAGATCACAAAAATCACAAGTATAATTCTTGTCCACAATACGGCTCGTTCCATGCAGTAAACAATTATAATGATGAGCAGCACACGAATATAATTTTACGTCTAAAATATTGGTGTAACAGTTTTACGCAGGAAACGATACGAGAGCTGACACTTTACTCAAAACTTCACAAAAAAATAAACAACATAAAAATAGTAATATTTTAATAACAAATACAAATAATTAGTTATCGCTATTGTTCCAGTTATCGCAGTGCACAATAAAGACAAGTGGAACAATTTTAAAAACAAAGTGTATTTCTCTCTCCCTCTCTCTTTCTCTGCGATCAGGACTCAATCAGAGTAGGATTACAGACTCTCACATGAAGTCAACTGTCAGGTTAAGTGTGTTGATCGCACCCACAGACAGAACATCACAATTAGAGTCTGTCAGATCCACTCTGATTGAACACCCGTTAAAACGTTGCACTGTGTTCTGCGCCAGTGGCCCAGTGCATCCGATTTCAGCCAGCATTTTATTCAGGTTTGCTTTCCTTAGCCTTTGATTGTCCTCAATCATCTTGCAAGGCAGCAGATTGTCTTTTCGGTAGGGGATTCTGCCCTTAGATGGTCGGCCCTCCCAGGTTTACGAGCACCCCAGTCACTAGAGGTGACTAACACAGACGTGCACACACAAAGATATGAGATGTGACTAACACTGACATGCACACAACGATACCAGGCATGACTAACACTGACACACATCAAGATATGAGATATGACTAACACAGACATACACGCAAAGATATGACACATGACTAACATAGATATGCACACAAAGATATGAGATATGACTGACATAGATATGCACACACAAGGATATGACAAATGACTAACATAGACATGCACACAAAGATATGAGATATGACTGACATAGACATGCACACACAAAGATATGACACATGCCTAACATAGACATGCACACAAAAATATGAGATATGACTAACATAGACATGCACACACAAAGATATTAGATGTGACTAACATAGCAATGCACACACAAGGATATGAGATATCACTAACCCAGACATGCACACACAAATATATGACACATGACTAATAGATACACACTAAGATATAAGATATGACTAAACACAGACACACATAAAGATATGAGACATGATTAACACGGACACACAAAGATATGATATATGACTAACACGACACACACCAAGATATGAGCCATGGCTAGCACACACACACAAGCTAAGATATGAGCCATGGCTAGCACAGAAACACACTAAGATATGAGCCATGGTTAGCACAGAAACACATTAAGATATGAGCCATGGTTAGCACAGAAACACATTAAGATATGAGCCATGGCTTCACGGAACACACCAAGATATGAACCATGGCCACCACAGACACACACTAAGATATGAATCATGGCCAGCACATACACCCACCAAGATACCAGCCATGGCTATCGCAGACACCCACTAAGATATGAGCTGCGACTAGCACGGATATACATTGAGAATTGAGCCATGGTCCAATTCAAGAGAAGCAGAAGAGGAGGTCGAAGAGCAGCGATCGCGATAGGCACCAATATACTTGGGTTTGTTGTAGTCGGCAGACTCTTCTTAAAGTGGGAATCATCGACATACGAGACGCAGGCACCGTTAACTGTTCACAGTTTCCTTTCAAACAGTTGTCTGGAGATTTGAGAATGCAGTCTGACCCGTAGAACGTTCCCTTGCATGTACAGTTCCTGGTTGGCTGTTCACAAGTGTCGTTGAAACAGTTGTCCGGACAATTGAGAGTGCAGTCTGACCCGTAGTACGTTTCCTTGCACGTACAGTCTGCACTTTCCGGGTCACATATGATGTCACAGTCATCAGAACACGTCTGTTCGCACTGTAGCCCAAAATTACCATCGGGACAAATGTTATTACAGGTATAGCCAGGATGTTTACATTGTATGCATTTTCCGGATTTTTTATCACATAAAGGACAGACACTGAGACAAGGCCTGGAGCAGTCGTGTCCATAGATCCCACGTGAACAGTTGCCGTGACACGTACCGATGATGACGTTGCAGCCTTTGCTACACCCACTACACACTTCACAAAACGACCAGAATGCCCGTCCAGACAATAGGTGTCTGTAAATGTTTCCACCTCACACACCGTCAGTGCAATGTCGGCCTGCGAAAGGGTCGGTGAGAACTCAATCTTAATGCGTGCCATTAGCGTTTGTGTGGTAACTACATTAGTGTTCACAGAAACATTAGGGTATGATATATCATTATATAATAGTAAAAGAAAGCAACAAAGAAGGTCTCAGTCTGAATAGTAAGAAAACAGAAGTAATGGTTATATGGAAGAAACAATCAGCACCATCATGCAGCATAAAAATAACGAGACAAATCTGAAACAAGTGCAACGTTTCAAATACTTCGGCACAATAAAAACATCAGATGGGAGATGCACCACAGAAATAAAAGACAGAATAGCTCAGGCCAAAATGGCATTTCAGAAAATGAAAAATATCTTATGCAACAAATCAATGTCAATAAAAAGGAGAAAGAGAGTTCATCGGTGCTATATAGAACCAATTCTGACCTATGGAAGCGAATCATGGACAGTAGACACACACATGAAAAGACGATTAGAGGCCACAGAGATGGAATTTCTTAGAAGAATGTTGAAAGTTCCCTAGACAGCTAAAAAGACCAATGAGGAAGTTCTCAAAGAGGCAACACAAAAAGGGAGCTCTTAAAAAACATCAGAAAGAAGCAATCAACATTTTTTTGGACACATCATGAGAAGAGGAAAGTTGGAATACCTGGTTACAACTGGCAAAATAAAGGAAAGAGAGATCGCGGACGACAAAGAGAGAAAATACTGGATAGCTTGGTGTCATGGCATGGAAAACAGTCAACAACAGAACTGATACGATGCACTGCAGATAGAAGATTGTGGAGGGACATAATCACTTACGCCAACCGGTATGGCACATGATGATGATGATAGTTCTGTAGTGGATGCACTTATCTTAAATTAATGTTAATTAATTCGGGACTTCTCTGAGGGAAATCGCCGATGGCTATGATCACTCCCAAGTGATATCAGCATACAACATTATTCAACTTACGTTCATGAGGAATATGAAACAACTTGAAATACTTTAAGCATTTTCACAACACTAAAGTTCATATGTTCATTGCTGTCTCTACTACTCTCTATCAACTTACTTAATGACTTCTCAACTGACTTGAAACTACAACTTGAAGATTTCTTAACTTCCTAACTAACTAGCTCAACTTTCTAATCTTAACTTTTCTAACCGTGTGTCTAATTTTCTAACTTGTTTAATTCTCATTCCTGACTGTCTCTATCTCTGACTGTTCTATCCCTGACTCCTGACTCTTCTAACTTCTGTCCTGACTCCTAACTAACTCAAACCTATAGTGTTGAAGTTTAGATACTCCAACCTCACACTCTTCGAATAATATCAGCAGCCAATCAAACTGTCGCAAAGTGACAATTTGCACTCTTCTTATCACTTGAGTTGGTCCCTCCTGATCATTCTGTGACTCAAATCTGACCTGTCTCAACTATCCACGACTTGATAAATAACAATTTGTTTTCGTGACTTTCTATGCCCTATTTAAATCATGATTAACTCATGACAATGACCTATCCTGGTAGTTGGATGACAACTTATTTATCAAACGGGCCAAAGTCATGGGATCAATGCATGCTATTGTCATGCATTGCCTAAAAGTTGAAGTGGAAATTTCCATGGGACTAAACTCATCATCGTGTCGTCCAGTAATTCTAGACATTACCTCCTTACCACTTTCTATGTATCCACTACCCCCTATGTGAACTTCTATTATCCCCTAACTTGTTATTCTGGCTGGAATTTTTCCATACTTACATTTATGTCCTAACACTGATTGTCGCTACCATCTGTTGCTGCTATTGTCTATTGAGAAGCGAGTAACAACTAAGTTACCTGCCCCCATGCTTTCACTAGCTTACTGTTACAAAACATTCACGAAAGATAAACAATATCCAAAAAGTCCAAACAAAAGGTCTATATGTTTAATCTTACCATGTTCCTGATTTTATCATTTTAATATTCCGTGTTTGTATGTATGGCTTCTTGTACTTAACATTTTTACCACGCTATTTTTTTTCATTTGGGTGTCTTATAACTTCTCCCCCCCCCCCCTCTCTTCTCTCTATCTCTTCATCCCATCCCACACCCCCCCCCCCCATCCTTTGTATTCATCGGCCCAAAAATTACTGCTTTATGAACGCTCTCATTCATCAATGAGAAAATACCAGCGAGAAGGTTGGTCGTAAGTCAACATCATCATCATCATCAAGTACCGGGCCTGCTGGCGTAGGTGATCATGTCTCTCCACAACTTTCAATCTCGGCAGCTATTTATCATTTCTGTTGTTGACCTTCTGCCAAGCCATTCTCTTAAGCTGTCTGTTATTTTTCTCTTTGCTTCCCTCTATCTCTTCGTCCCTCAATTTTTCCAGTTGTTCTCTTCTCATTACAAGGCCAAAAAATGATGATTGTTTCTTCCTAATATTGGAAATTAGCTCTCTTTTTGCTTTGACCTCTCTCAGAACATCTTTATTACTCTTCGTAGCTGTCCATGGTACTCTCAACATTCTTCTGTATAACCACATTTCTACATACTCCAGTAATGTTCTTGTCTGTTGTCCTATTGTCCATGATACGCATCCATATGTTAAGACTGGCTCTACGTAACATTTAAGAACTCTTTTTCTTGTTTCTATTGTCAAAAATGGATTGCATAGTATCTTACACATTTTTTTTAAAACAACAGAAATGATAAATAATTTAGGAGGCGGAAAGCTAATGACCGCACCTATAAACGGTACTTTATGGTGATCAGTGAGTTTTTGCTATCACATTTGATGAAGCCAAGATAAATGTTTACTATATTATAATATATGTTGTTTCCTTCAAGCGTTTTCATGCTCGTAACGCTTATATGACATTGTATTGTTTCTATTTTGGCGTGGCTCGATGTGTTAATATGACCGGTCGAGACGTATATCTATCTTTGTGTTCTTTCTTTATGACAGGGCTCAGTGAGTTAATATGACACGCAGGGACGTTTATCTGTCTGTGCGTTCTCTCTGTTTCTTGACGTGATCAGTGAGTTAATATGACAGGCAGGGACGTTTATCTGTCTGTGCGTTCTCTCTGTTTCTTGACGTGATCAATGATCTAATACGAGGCTGGGATGTTTATCCGACTGTGCGTTTTCTCTGTTTCTTGACGTGGTCAGTGAGTTAATATGACAGGCAGGGACGTTTATCTGTCTGCGTGTTCTCTCTGTTTCTTGACGTGATAATCTAATATGACAGGTCGGGACGTTTATCTATTTGTGCGTTCTCACCTTATGGCAGGGTTATATTGCACCCGACCGATTGGATATAGTTACTTTCGGTCGCGTGCGCATGGGCACTAACCGAAAGTAGTTTTCACTTTTGGGTGGCAGCTGCGGTCTAATATAACATGGAGGACTTAGTCTGAGGTTGAGCAAGTGCCTCGCCAAGAAATAGGCATAACCTGCAGGCTATCAAGTTTGGGATTCATTTGACTGACATTATGGCGGGGCTTAGTAAGTTAATGTGGCAGACTGGAACGTATGTGCGTTCTCTCTGTTTCTTATTGTGGCTCAATGAGTTAATATGACTCACCGATTGTCCTTATCCTTGTTCATGATTTCCTTCGCCTTTATTTAATGAGTATGTAATAACTTTGATATGATAGTGCCTTTTAATTTAAAGAAATGATACAACGTTTTTTTTTTTCAATCGAGGATTATCGCAATAAATTTGTTATGTTTTCTTTGCAATTTATGAATCTCATTCTTTTTCCTTAGTCACAAAGCAGCCTGTCACTTTAAGCTGCATGCTGCCAGTAGTTATGGCTGTAACAAAGCTCCTCTATCTTGAGATGTTCTTACCAAGTCTTCTACGAGCGTACCACAAGTCTGACCGGTCACCTGAGTTTTCATTAATAGCGGCCAGCACTATTCTTGGTCTGTTTCTCTCTCTATTTCTCTCTCTCTCTCTCTCTACTTCTCTCCCTCTATTCTCTCTCTCTACTTCTCTTTCTCTCTCTCTACTTCTCTTTCTCTCTCTCTACTTCCCTCTCTCTACTTCTCTCTCTACTTCTCTCTCTACTTCTCTCTCTCTACTCCCCCCTCTCTCTAACTCTCTTTCTCTCTACTTCTCGCTCTACTCCTGTCTCTCTCTTTACCTCTCTTTCTCTCTACTTCCCTCTCTTTCTCTCTCTACTTCTCTCTCTCTCTCTCTATACTTCCCTCCTCTCTCTAACTCTCTTTCTCTCTACTTTTCTCTCCACTTCTCGCTCTACTCCTCTCTCTCTCTCTATCTCTCTCTCTACTTCCCTCTCTATCTCTCTCTACTTCTCTATCTATTTCTCTTATTGTATGGCAGTTCTTGTGATTATTTCTAGATCTCCTACCAGCGACCTATTTAGCCGCATCGTGTGTCCGGCCACTGTATTCTTGCACATCGAGCAGTTCTTGGTTGATGACTTTTCTTCAGCTGAAACTTTCGAACAATCTTCCTGAGGCGGATTGTGTTGCCAGTCATGACGTGTATTGTGAATGCAAAACATTGTGGCATTTGTGTGAATTTGCGCGCGCGTGTTTGTACGTGCGTGTGTCAGATAATGCGACGGGGAATAATTTTTTTATTTTTTTTGTACTGAAAATATTAGTTATTCTTCAATGTTAGCACACAGTTAATACAATGAAACATTTCCAAACGATAATTTAGGAATAGGTCTGTTATGTTCTGCTTTTGGGTATTGTTTATTGATAGTGGTTTAGTTATCCGCTCATTCATCTCCGTGCTACGACCTCGGCAGTTAGGGATACATACCATTTTTGCAATTATCGCCACAGAGTGCGAACCAGCCAGCTGGTTTTATTCACATTTGTATTCACAATGTTATTGTTTTATTGTTTTGCGCTGTTTGTAAATATGATATGTGAGGAGCTTGTTGCTATAAAACATATTCTAATCTTGATTTCTCATCAGTCTTGAGTTTAAAATATGGCTTACTCGTCATGTTTTTGACGTGTGGGGAATATACAGTTATTGTGAATTATCTCCATATCTGATTAGTACGTTTATGTGTGCATCTCGTCATGTCTCCTCGCTTTCTCAGACAACACTTCCGGTATCCATTTTCATAGCCATGGCGGAATCATCTGCGTTGTTGGCGAAGGGGAAGCTGGTGGATGGCGGTGGTGGATGGCGGTGGTGGGAGGGCCTTCGAAAAACATGTAATCGAATCTCCGTCACTTGATCAACAGTCGATTTTTAAAAATTCTGACTAATTCAGAATTGTTCATTCTTAACTTTAGACT
The DNA here is from genome assembly GCA_032433765.1 of Megaustenia siamemsis. Lineage (NCBI taxonomy): Eukaryota > Metazoa > Mollusca > Gastropoda > Stylommatophora > Ariophantidae > Megaustenia > Megaustenia siamemsis. The sequence goes on along the minus strand of JAVIAB010000092.1, from coordinate 22,338,956 downwards.
ATTTGACTAATTAGTAGTGACATGATTTCCTTCGTTACACATGACCCCTGTAAAGATTAGTCTCTTATTTAATCCACAAATCCCTGCCTTCCCCCTCACCATTATGCATATTTCCATAAATTAAGTCACACTTCTGTCGCTGCTCTGTAATTCCGTTGATAAATTTAATTGTTAAAGTATAAACAAGACATTGAAATGTATTCAGTTTCTATACGTTCTTGTTGCGCCAATTTTGAGGATGATGTAAAATTTACACCTTCTTTCATTTTACTACAATTTATTTTGTGCTAGTTTTGTCACTGATCTTAGCGAGCAAGCGCACAAATCTCAAATACACTATCGTAGGATAGCGGAGCTGTCGCAGGGTTAGACCTAGCGAGTCGTCACTTGAAAGTGATGGGGATTTGTGTAGAAGTTATGTCTTAGAAGTCTCCATTTTTGGACAAGGGTATGTAGAATCCTTTTAACTTGGGAATATACAACGTAGACCAACGTGGCAACTAAAAGTCTCCGTTATTCCCTCAATGAACTGATCAAGATGGCTACGTCAATCAATGTTCGATGTATTTCATGTGGTCGACACTAATAATGAAATAACTTGTAACAAATCTTATACAACGGGTATCTAACAGATCAGATGTATATGACAAAATCAGACAATAGAATTTTGCGAGCAACGTTTATTTAGATGCCTCTCTAATAAATTAAGACATCTTCCTTTACAGAGGGTAACCTGACGATGGACTTAAGCGGGGTTGGCTGTACACAGTGCCCAGACCATTCCACTTTATGATCCACATTCCCTCGTTTCCTAGAAACCAAATCGTCATTAATTGTCAGTTGATTAACTCTAGCTCTTGGTAATGTTCTGTTAAAATATAAGGGAGGTTAGGTTCATTTCTACCGTAACCACTTTAGCCTATGTCAAGCAGTACACGTTACCTTCTTTCCTTTGGGTCCATTATGAGTCGTTGGTAGTATATTGATTGATGTTATGGATGGTTTATTCTTCACCTTGTTTCTCGTCTTCCTTCATCTTGTGAGATTATTCTTTCTTCTTCCCTGCTTTCTTGATTGTCTTCTATCGGATGTTTTCCTTCATCTTGTGAGATTCTTCTTTCTTCTTCCCTGCTTTCTTGATTGTGTCTTCTATCGGATGTTTTCCTTCATCTTGTGAGATTATTCTTTCTTCTTCCCTGCTTTCTTGATTGTGTCTTCTATCGGATGTTTTCCTTCATCTTGTGAGATTCTTCTTTCTTCTTCCCTGCTTTCTTGATTGTGTCTTCTATCGGATGTTTTCCTTCATCTTGTGAGATTCTTCTTTCTTCTTCCCTGCTTTCTTGATTGTGTCTTCTATCGGATGTTTTCCTTTATCTTGTGAGATTCTTCTTTCTTCTTCCCTGCTTTCTTGATTGTGTCTTCTATCGGATGTTTTCCTTCTCCTTCATGTGCACCTCAATTTCTCTTGTTGTATGCCTCTGTGAGCTCCTTCTAAACGGAGTCTACGTGAGCTGTCCTTCTGTTTCTTCATTGTAGGAGGAAACTGTCTCGTGATGTTGGTATCTATTAGTGTTCTCTTATATTTGTCTCTAACGGTGTTCTCTTCTACTTGTCTCTAACGATGTTCTCTTCTGTTAGTTTCTATCGGTACTCTCTTCTATTTGTCTCTAACAGTGTTCTCTTCTATTTGTCTCTGTCGGTGTTCTCATCTATTTGTCTCTATCGGCGTTCTCTTCTATTTGTCTCTATAGACGCTTCCTCATTTCTGGGAGACTCCTATTTGCAGTTATCTGGGAGGAGACTGTCTCATTCTGCTTGTCTCAATCAGTATCTTTCTCTGTCCACGCGAGTTCCTATTTCTATACTCCCATTTGCTATCAAATGACGACTCTTTTCTAATTAACTTATCACTGTGGGGATGTATCCTGGATATTACCCCAGCTTTCCAATACAATGATGACAATAGAAACAAGAAAAAGAATTCTTAAATGTTATGTAGAGCCAGTCTTAACATATGGATGCGAATCATGGACAATAGGACAACAGACAAGAAAATCACTGGGGTCTGTAGAAATGTGGTTTTACAGAAGAATGTTGAGAATATCATGGACACCTAAGAAGAGTAATGAAAATGTTCTGAAAGAGGCCAAAGCAAAAAGAGAGCTAATTTCCAATATTAGGAAGAAAAAGTCATCATTTTTTGGCCATGTAATGAGAAGAGAACAACTGGAATATATTGTAACAACTGGAAACAATTAAGGGACGAAGAGATATAGGGAAGCAACGAGAAAAAAAAAATACCAGACAGCTTAAGAGAATGGCTTGGCAGAAGGTCAACAGCAGAAATGATAAATAACTGTCGAGATCGAAAGTTGTGGAGAGACATGATCACCTACGCCAGCAGGCCCGGTACTTGAAGATGATGTTACCCGCCATTCTGTTATATTTTTGGCATTTGACTCAAAGAAGCCTTCTTGATATTTCCTTCATGAACCTTAAATAGTTGACTAGCTATCGGCCTTCCATGAATACCATGACGTCACTTGTGTTAAATGACATCATCACAATGTATTTAATCAGATTGTCACTATAGAATGCAATGCCCCGACAGCACATCTATTTATTTCTGTTATAATACTAGCGAGGAAGTAATAGCTGACCGATATCCCTGGTGATAGCAGCTCTATGCCCATTTTGAGGTCTACTACCAATGTTTATATTACGAAGCAATAGTAAGGACCACTCCCTGATCAACAGACTATACATCGTATATCACATCGTAAGCGAAGTGTTTTAGCATCATAATGTACCGAAGTGTTTTAGCATCATAATGTACCGAAGTGTTTTAGCATCATAATGTACCAAAGTGCTTTAGCATCATAACTTACTGAAGTGTTTTAGCATCATAACTTACCGAAGTGTTTTAGCATCATAACTTACCGAAGTGTTTTAGCATCATAACTTACCGAAGTGTTTTAGCATCATAACTTACCGAAGTGTTTTAGCATCATAATGTGCCGAAATGTTTTAGCACCATAATGTGTCGGTGTTTTAGCATCATAATGTGCCGAAGTGTTTTTTCATCATTATGTACTTCTGTGAGTGGGTGGAGATGCGTTGTGTCACGAGTTATGTCAAATAGCATCTGCACCTTCTGGCACGACACGTCCATCTTCAGCATGGGTAGATTTTTAATGTAATTATTTTTTTCCCGTCACGTCCTATTTTATTATTATTATTAGAATTGATTTCACTGCAGCCAGGGTATCCCCATATCCGCTCCACCGCCCGTCCCATCAATTTTCGAACAATAATCAGAACATCAACAAAACAAGTGGAGGCATTCTAATTTTAATACCTTAAAAAATAAACTAACATCAACACAAATAACACCAGGGCTATAACTAAGGAAATAACTCTAGAGGCAAAACGGGTACTCTACAATACGATCTTCATCCCAACGTTTTGCGACCAATGCCAGACTTTGATCTGAGACTCTGGAACAAGAATAAACCACTACTGAAATTAAATGTGGTAGACGAAGGGCGTGAAAGAGTCTGAGAGTTAGGTCATATATGAAGGGCTGAGAAAAAAGCTAGGAATAATTAGTTTAGTCGGTAAGTCATCTTCATTGCAGATCGGACAAGTCCTTAAGTGCTCAGATCTCCTCTGAAGAATATTCCTAAACGTGTAGCGACTAACGTCACCGGTGTTGTGTTGGTTGACAAGTCTACTTTGGATTCCTGCTTAACGCGCTCGTCTGGCATCTCCCAGCTTGACATGACATTCGTGAAGTCTGTTCGTGGCTGCGGATTCATAGTTATTGTTTGAGTATTTTTTTTTTGGTCGTTCAGCGGGGAGTGAGGGCATTCAGAATCTCAGAGTGGGTCATTTCCCTTGAGCGGGGAGTGAGGGCATTCAGAATCTCATAGTGGGTCATTTCCCTTCAGCGTGGAGTGAGGGCATTCAGAATCTCACAGTGGGTCATTTCCCTTCAGCGGGGAGTGAGGGCATTCAGAATCTCAGAGTGGGTCATTTCCCTTCAGCGTGGAGTGAGGGCGTGCGTGCCCTGGCACAAAAATGAGGCAAACACTTTTTTTGTTTTTAGAATAGACCTCCCCAGAGACGTTCACCACTAGGAATAATTCTCGGCATAGACTACATAAAGTGACAACAGATAAAATGTTTTCGCCAAGTGGTGGCCAGACAGAAATACCCAAACACAACAGAATGAGGCTTTAATAAGCGTTGCAAGAACACCAGACCCAATGGTCCACCACGAAAAATAGATAGATTTGTAGAATATTAGGAACACTAAGAAATATAACAGCAGAGGCAAACAGAGGAGCAAAACGCTGCAAACGATATCTTCCCTCGTAGCTGAAAGGCAAATATGGAAGGGGGAAGGTGTGGTGGAATTCAAACCAGGTTACCTTCTATCCATAGAGCAACATCTTACCATTGGTCCACCCATCATCGTGCCAACCCCCCATTCCAAGCCCCCATACAACTTTAACAAATAGAGTGCCAGTGTTCCGTTTAGCTGTTATTTCTTTTCCTTCTTCTTCCTCTTCTTCTTCTTCTTCTATCCTTCCTCTGCTGCCGTTGGCGTCGAGGGGAGAAACAATCTGCTATTGTTTGCTCTTCTGTTGGCCTCTTCTGATGTTATTCCTCCTAGTGACTCTAGTATTCCATTTATCCATCTCTTTCTCGGTCTTCCTCTTAATCTGGCGTTTTTGTAGCGTTTATTTATGGCTCTTTGAGTCATTGTTAGTTCTTTTTGTCTTGTTATGTGGCCGAACCAATTTATCTATTGTTTCTTTATGTATTCGACGGCTGGTTCAATTTCGAGTTTCTTCCTCAGGTCAGTGTTTCTTACTCTGTCCCTTAAGCTGTTTCCTGTCATTCTTCTGACACATTTCATTTCTGTGGTCGTTATCTTTCTTATTGTTCTAGAGTCCAGCGTCCAATTCTGGCACTGATAACTGAGTTGGTAGAAAAATTGATTTGTATATTGCCCTTTTTGCTTCCGTAGTTATTGCTTTGTTTTTCAATAGTCTTTTCTTTTCCTTGAATCTTCAAATTAAATTTCTTTTTTTTTCACGGCTAAATCAGCTGCAGATTGTCGGTTTTAAAACAGATTAATGAATGGTGCTGTTTAATGTCAATTATAAAACTGGTGAAAGCGTCTGTGCTCTACATGCATGTACATAACTTTGTTTAAATTAAAAAGTCTATACAAGTTGCTCATATTAAATCTAGATATGTTTCGGTATATTATGCTAATCTGTTTCTTCGAGAAAAAAAACACGTCGTTGGCTATCAGCAACGTTGTTGCACTTCAACTTAAATTGTACAGTCCATTGCTTCCATCTTCAGGTCTCATTTATTTGACTACTTGCTTAGCCTTGGATTTCCTTAATCTCACTGCAAGGCAGTAGCAATTTGTAGCCAGAGTTGAATCTCCTAGGACAGCAGACTTACCCGGCTAACAAGCCACTCCTACCTTTATTTGTATCCGCTATCCTTCACTTACATGGTCTGTCCACTACAGCTATCCTGCGTCTCCAGTGTGTGCGTTTTAGTATATCATGTGTTTATATGTGGTTTGTAGACGAAGCTTGGAAAATGTCAGCCTTTGTGCACTGATTCATGGCATTAATGCTGGTCATGGCTTGCGATTACTTTTGATTTTCTTTTCGGTTTAGTACATTGTGAAGCGATAGAGACAAAGAGATATAACGCCAATTAGAATCAATTGGGATGCGCGTTTTTAGACACAGAGGACAGCCGAAAAATCCACTTAGTCGTCGGTACTAAAAGAAGCAGATGAAGAGAACAATTATAAAACAAATCAAGAAATGGCTGTTCAGATTTATGGGGCATAAATGTAAAAGACACGGGTTGGAATACTTGATAACGACAGGAAAAACAGAAGCCCGGGAATTAGAGGTACACGAGAGGAAAATGATGAGGTACACGAGAGGAAAATGATGAGGTACACGAGAGGAAAATGATGAGGTACACGAGAGGAAAATGATGAGGTACACGAGAGGAAAATGATGAGGTACACGAGAGGAAAATGATGAGGTACACGAGAGGAAAAAGATGAGGTACACGAGAGGAAAATGATGCTGAATAGTTTGGCACAGGAAACAATATACGTGGTATTGTTACACAGGACACAGGACCGAGGATTATAGAGGAATTTGATATTTGGCGTTTGCGTGAATGACTTAATTGCATGTACTTTGAACGGTTATAAAACACATGCAACTGTTCTATTCTGTTTACACTGTATGTGGTTATACATAACGATACTGACATGAAAACGCTGCTATCCGTGCCAAATACCGCGAGATTTGTTTTCAGCCGAGAAAAACGGAGGGTATTGTTTACCCTTTGAATACGAACAGTACAGAACAATACGTGTCACGAGCTATAGTCTAAATAATGAACTAATAAAATAACAAGAGTAGTTGAGTAAACACTCGGACGAAGCGCACGGTGTTCTTTCTATTTTATTAAAAAGATATATCCTGTCATTTTAAACCTCTGTTGGGACATAAGCCATAGACAGGAGCCCTAAATCCTGTAACTTTGACGCTTCTTGTAGTCTTCTCTAGTTGTAACTTATCTTTGCGATCTCTGTGCTAGAGTCTCACCCTCGTGTGTTTTAGGTCTAAATAACCAAATATAATAAAGACAATATTGGGCAGGAATACAGACACATGGACCTACTCAAGACTGTGCATATGAAAAAAGGCATACTTTGAAGATCTGAATAAAGTTATGAAGCAAGTGAAATCTTCGATCATTTTGATTGTAATGGGTGATATGAATGCTACAGTAGGAAAAGGTAGATATTATGTTGAGATATCATTATAGGAAATCATGGTTTAGGAACAAGAAATGAACGAGAAGAAAGATTAATATATTTTTGTGAATATAACAGACTGATAATATGTAACACCTACTTTGAGCAAGAGAAAAGAAAACTATACACATGGAACAGCCCTAGAGATAAGAAGATGAATCAAATAGACTACACAATGGTAAAAAAAAATAGATTTCATAACAGCGTCAAGGAAGCCAAAACCTTCCCAGGAGCAGATATTAATGCAGATAACAATCCTGTAATGATTAAAATGCAAATCAAACTAAAAAGAAACAAACAAAAGGCTAATTCATCAACAATACCACTAGAGAAAACAGCTTTGAATCAAACATATGTTAAATATACTTATATAATACAAGTAAAGAAGGCATATGAGACTGCTAGAAGTAGTGATTGAGCAGTACAGAAGAGAAATTCCTGATGAAAAAGTAGCAACCAAATGGCAATGCATAAAGAAAACCATACAAGGGACTTGCAACTTCTTACTCTAAAAGGAAAAGAAAAAAATGGATAACGGACGCCACCCTGGAAAAATGGAAGAAAGAAGACAAGCGAAAAACACTACACAATGCATCAAAATAGATAATGAAATATGTAAAAAGGTAAAAGAAGATGTCTAGATATCGAAATTATGGAAAATAAACATTTAAGAGGGATGCACATAGTAATAAAGAGAATGACTAGTACAAAAAAAATTGTTAAGGCACAGAAAGTGGATGTACAGTATTACAAACAAAAAAGGAAAAAATCTAACCGACAACAAAGATATAATCAATAGATGGCAGGAATATATAACATAGTTATTTTATGATGGAAGGGAAATGATGCCAATTTGAAAATATAAGTCAGACTGTAAAATATCACAATCGGAAGTGTATAAAGCTATACCAAGAATGAAAAAGGAAAAAGCTGCAAGGTCTGACAACATACAGATAGAGATGGTAAAGGCACTAGAAGATATTGACAATGAAAACCTATGCAACGACATAAACCATACTGGATATATATACCAAATGAAGTAGAAACTTTCATTTCATTGCATTGTTTACAATGAATGGTGCTGTTGAATGCAGTGATTTTAGAACAATAAGCCTGATGAGCCATGTTACAAAAATATGGCTAAAAGTTATACAAGGAAGGATTCAGAATAAAATCAATACTGAATTACAAAAATAATTTGGATTTAAAAAAAGAAACAGTGGGATAAAAGAGGCCATATACTGCATGAGGACATTAATCGAAAAGTACACAGAAGTAAACAAACCAATAAATGCCTGCTTCATAGATTACGCCAAATCTTTTGATAGAGTACACCGTAAACAACGTATAGACTGCCTAAAAGAGAGACATCTAGATCACACAGACATACGACTAATATGTAATTTATACTGGGAGCAAACAGCAATAATAAAATATAACAAAGATAATTCTACACCCATTGATATAAAAAAAGAGGAGTAAAGCAGGAATGCATCTTATCACCAAGCCTGTTCAATCTTTACACTGGGCAAATCTTTATAAATATCAGAGATGCCAGGCCTACAAATTAATGGAAATATAATCAATAACCTAAGATATGCCGACGATACTGTACTACTATCAGAAAATCCTAAAGATCTACAACAATTACTTAATGAAATAAACATGACAAGCAAAAATATGGATTATCTGATATATTGGTTGAATATCAAAAAGACTAAAACTATGATCATGAACAAAGATAATAATTAAAACCTACAAATGGATATCAAAGTTGAAGGAATAGATCCGGAGACAGTTCAGAGCTTCAACTATCTTGTACATACTATAACCAGTGATGGAAAATGTACAACTGAAATAAACAAAAGTGTAGGAATGGAAAACAAAAAAGTAATTTTAATGCCGTGAAAAATATACAAACATCAAACAAATAACACCAGGGATAAAACTAAGAATAGCAAAATGTGATATCTTCTCAACATTCTTGTATGGTGCAGAAACATGGACATTAGACAAGAAAACAGAACATAAAATTGAAGCCTTTGAAATGTTTATATCTAGAAGAATAAGAAGAATTGTATGGAAAGAAACGAAAACAAATGATTTAAAAAAAAAATATCTTTATGACAATAGTACCATTGCTGGTGTATGTCGGGGGGCAACGATAGAACCTGAGGGATAAAGGCCGCTTGGTCAAGCAGTCGCCACGACGTGTACGACTCAGGATTTTTATTTCACCCCCGATAGAAAAAATCCTTTCTGTCTACCGCGGGCTTCGGACACCGTACGTTAGCTTTTCAGCCAGCGGAACAATGGTTTTAGCCGCACGGCCACGTGCACCATCAAACAAATGATGAAGTCTTAGAAACAACTAAAACTGAAAAGAGAACTCTTAACACAATTCAAACAAGACAAATGAGATTTTTGGGGCATGTTAAAAGACACAGCAACCTATTAAAAATAATCTTGGAGGGGGAAAAACACAACGTAAAAGAGGCAGTTCTCTTTTCATTTTTAGTTGTTTTAAGACTTCATCGTTTGTTTTCTTTCCTTCCATCCAATTTTACCTACTCTTCTATATATCCACATTTCAAAGGCTTCAATTCTCTGTTCTGTTTTCTTATCTAATGTCCATGTTTCTGCGCCATATAGAAATATTGAGAAGATGTAACATTTTGCTATTCTTAGTTTTCGCCCTGGTGTTATTTATTTTGATGTTAGTATGTTCTTCATGGCATTAAAATTACTTTTTGCCATTCCTATTCTTTTGTTTATTTCAGTTGTACATTTTCCATCTCTGGTTATAGTATGTCCAAGGTAGTTGTAGTTCTGAACTGTCTCCAGGTCTATTCCTTCAATTCTGATATCCACTTGTACGTTTTGAGTATTTTCTTTGTTTATGATCATAGTTTTAGTATTTTTGATATTCATATCTAGTCCATATTGTTTGCTTGTCATGTTTATTCCATTAAGTAATTGTTGTAGATCTTTAGGATTTTCTGCTAGTAGTACAGTATCGTCAGCATATCTTAGGTTATTGATTATCTTTCCATTAATTTGTAGGCCTTGCATCTCTATGATGTTTTTAAAGATTTGCTCAGTGTATAAATTGAACAAGCTTAGTGATAGGATGCATCCCTGTCTTACTCCTATTTTTATATCAATGGGTGTAGAGTTCTCTTTGTTATATTTTATTATTTATGTTTGCTCCCAGTATAGAAAACATATTAGTCGTATGTCCATGTCATCTAGACGTATCTCTTTTAGGCATTTTATGAGTTATTTGTGGTGTACTCTATGATGTTAGGCTAGGCTTCCTTTAACATGTATAATGAGATAATTTTCAGATCCATTAGGGGCATGCCTGAAATACCAATCGGAAGCCATAATATAAAGAATGTAAGAAATGCTTATGATACAGTCTTAACAGCAATGAGTGCACATTTTTTTTTACAAGAAATGTTAAACAAATTAATAGTGAAAGAAAGCAAAAATAAACGACTCAGCCTTAATAGTAAAAAGGCATAAGTAATGGTAACAACAAAGAAAGAGACATCACTTCAGTGCACAGTACAGACAAGTGGAACAATATTAAAACAGGTAAATGAATTTAAATATCTGTGAACAATGTCAACCTCAAACGGTAAATGTACAACAGAGGTGAGATGCAGAATGACCCAGGCAAAAGCAGCTTTCCAAAAAATGAGGAAGATACTATGTAATCCATTTTTGACAATAGAAACAAGAAAATAAATTCTTAAATGTTATGTATATACAGTCTTTTTAACATATGGATGTGAATCATGAACAATGATACAATAGACAAGACAATCACTGGAGGCTGTATAAATGGGGTATTACAGAAGAATGTTGAGAATACCATGGACAGCTAATAAGAGGAATGAAAACGTTCTGAAAGAGGTCAACGCAAAAAGAGAGCTGGTTTCCAATATTAGGAAGAAACAATCATCATTTTTTGGCCATGTAATGAGAAGAGAATAACTGGAATATATTGTAACAACTAGGAAAATTGAGGGACGAAGAGATAGATAGAAGCAAAGAGAAAAGACACCAGACAGCTTAAGAGAATGAATTGGCAGAAGGTCAACAAGAAAAATGATAAATAACTGTCGAGATCGAAAGTTGTGAAGAGACATGATCACCTACGCCAGCAGAAACGGTACTGGATGATGATGATGATGATGATGATAACGGTAAAAACACTCTTGTCACTTTTTGCTACTGACTGCCTGTCCGTTTTGCTTGTCCTTCTGTCATTCCATCTGCCTGTTCATCTGCCTGTCTGTCTGCCTACCTGTCCGTCTTCCTGTCCGTCTGTCTGTCTGTCTGTCTGTCCACCTGCCTGTCCGTCTGTCTGTCTGTCCGCCTACCTGTCCGTTCGCCTGTCTGTCTGTCCGCCTACCTGTCCGTTCGCCTGTCTGTCCGCCCGTCTGTCTGTCTTTCCGCCTACCTGTCCGTTCGCCTGTCTGTCCGTCTGTCCGCCCGTCTGTCTGTCTTTCCGCCTACCTGTCCGTTCGCCTGTCCGTCCGTCTGTCTGTCCATCTTCCTGACCAACTGCTTGTTCGTCTGCCTGTCCGTCTACCTGTCCGTCCGTCTGCCTGTCCGTCTGTCTTTTCATACGTAGCGCATATGACCAGGCATCTGTCTGTCATCCTCTCTGTTTCTTTTGCACACGAATGCTCTTCTTTCTATCTCTCTCTCTCTCTCTCTCTCTCTCTCTCTCTCTCTTTGTGTACCACTACACCAACCCCTACCTCCCGTAATACCGTCGTGACAGCGGCAGGCTTATGTCAATAGCTCCTTCCTCCGTTAATACAAAAATGCTATAAATACTCTTAATAATTAATGTTGAAATAAAAGTGAAAATACGTACCCTAAAACCTCATAATGCTCTTATTGATGGAACAAACATTCAATTAAATGCCGATACGATAAATCTATTAGCGAGGCTGAGGATCGAGTACTTTATTTATTCCTGATTATCTCGTGTAATTTCCGTTAATGTTTAATTCATTTAATGCTTTTTATAATTTCTTAAACCCTCATTCATAATCGGTAAAGTACGTATACATCTCTTTGTGTATCCACCCTTTGGGACCTTTCTGTTAGTGCTCCTAGTATAACATATCAATAATTATAAATGTACGGCGATTTTGGTTTAATGTTTTCCTCTTTTCTCAACCCAACATCAATAATTATATATGTACTTCTTTTTTTGGTTCATGTTTATTCTTTTTTTTTTTTTAAATCCGCTCTGCTTTCCATTTTGATTTTATTTATTTACTTCTGTGTGTTCTGTCAATAAAAGATTAGCTTGGGGATTGGCATATATCAATTCTAAGAGATAAATAAACCATGGGTTTATGTTTTACCCGATAGATTTACATTGGGATTGGATATTTAATTTTGTCTGTAAGAAATAATATAAGAGAATTAGCTGCCATTATCGTGGACATTGGATGTTGTAGCTTATGGAGGACATGCATTTCTACCTGCAGCTCCTTTTTTTTTCTTTTTTCCATCACTTTCTCGCAAAAGAGAAACAGAACATCAACATAACTATAGAAGGCAAACAACTAAAACAGAACATCAACATAACTATAGAATGCAAACAACTAAAACAGAACATCAACATAACTATAGAATGCAAACAACTAAAACAGAACATCGACATAACTATAGAAGGCAGACAACTAAAACAGAACATCAACATAACTATAGAACGCAGACAACTAAAACAGAACATCAACATAACTATAGAACGCAGACAACTAAAACATAACATCAACATAACTATAGAAGGCAGACAACTAAAACATAACATCAACATAACTATAGAAGGCAGACAACTAAAACAGAACATCGACATAACTATAGAAGGCAGACAACTAAAACAGAACATCAACATAACTATAGAAGACAGACAACTAAAACAGAACATCAACATAACTATAGAAGGCAGACCACTAAAACGGAACATCAACATAACTATAGAAGGCAGACAACTAAAGTAGAGGAATTCAAATATCTAGGAAGTATAGTGACAAACGACAATTCACAAACAGCAGAAATAGACTCAAGGTGCATCAAAGCTTGTCAAATCATTGGACAGTTATCACCACTATTGTCCAACAAGGAGATAACTCTAGGGAAAAAAGGACACTCTACAATACAATCTTCATCCCAACGTTGTGCTACCAATGCCAGTCCTGGACCCTAGATGCAAGAACAATAAGAAAAATGACTTCTACTGAGATGAAATGTGTCATACGAATGACAGGAAACAGCATGAGAGTCAAGATCAGAAATGAAAAACTGAGAAAAAAAGAGAGGTAAAACCCCCGACATAGAATATATAAAGAAACAACAGATAAAATTATTTGGCCACTAGGCAGAGTTATCAAAACGCAACGATCCCTCAATAAACGTTGTGAGAAACCAGGACGATCATGAAAAGGATGGATTGACAGAATGTTAGAAGCACTAGGAAACATAACAACAGCAGAGGCGATCAGAAGACTAAAATACCGCAAATTATATCTCCCCTCAACACTGAAAGACAAATGAGGAAGTAAAGAAAAAGATGAAGATCATTTTGTCTTTTAAACACAATCAGCCTACACAATCATACCCTAACTAACCCACCTGTTTAGCGTGTATCTTTTTAAATTATTTCTCCTGTCGAGTCCAGCCGTCCTGTTAGCGTATGATAGATGTCGCCTTTGCATCAGCTGACGTGCTTCTTCCGAGATAAGTGTATCCCACATTAAATCATCTGTTTTCTCCGAGATAAGTGTATCCCACATTAAATCATCTGTTTTCTCAGAGGTAAATGTATCCCACACTAAATCATCAGTTTTCTCCGAGTAAGGTGTATCCCACATTAAATCATCTGTTTTCTCTGAGATAAGTGTACCCCACACTAAATCATCAGTTTTCTCCGAGTTAAGTGTATCCCACACTAAATCATCTGTTTTCTCTGAGATAAAGTTCATCCCACACTAAATCATCTGTTTTCTCTGAGATAAGTTCATCCCACACTAAATCATCTGTTTTCTCTGAGATAAGTTCATCCCACACTAAATCATAAGTTTTCTCCCGAGATAAGTTCAACCCACACTAAATCATCTGTTTTCTCTGAGATAAGTTCATCCCACACTAAATCATCAGTTTTCTCCCGAGATAAGTTCAACCCACACTAAATCATCTGTTTTCTCTGAGATAAGTTCAACCCACACTAAATCATCAGTTTTCTCCCGAGATAAGTTCAACCCACACTAAATCATCTGTTTTCTCTGAGATAAGTTCATCCCACACTAAATCATCAGTTTTCTCCGAGATAAGTATCCCACTTTAAACAACCTATTTGCTCGTAAATCCACCTTGTATTTTATGAAATTTAAGAAAATAGTCACCCATCATCTATAACCTGTATTTCTACTTATTTTTTCAGATGTTAGTCTATAGAGATCTGTCCTCCCCACCACCACTCACGCTACAAATAAACCACGTTATTAATAATATTGTTTTACGGAGGACAAAACTGTCGTTATTCAAATCGATCACTCCAAGGGAAACAACAATGAGAGAGTGTCGATTAGGGTAGGTGGTGAAACAGTGAAGGAAGGGACACAATCCTTGAAACCATCTTATAAGAAGCATGAAAATGCAAAGCAGAAATACAGAACTTACCAAAGATTCGTTGCAATCTAATACATAATAGGACACGTCGAATTTGCACCGAAGAGGAAAGGCAACCAACAATGCCATGCTGAAGTTGGATGTGTTGGGGTTAACAATGTAACTGTTAATGTAATTACACAGACAAATAAAATAATACCAATATTATTGTGAACGAAAACTTCAGGGGCGACGACTGATCAACGAATCAATTCAGCGAATGAGATATGTTTACAAAGCTCGGTAAAAAAATTCATAAATAATCAATAGCGGAAAAAAAAACAAAGAACAATAGTCAACCGGAAGCAAGATCGAACCCGCACTCCTCGACACGGCGCCGAGTGTTGTCAACATACCTCTTCACCTGAAATAATTCGTGGATGTAATCACGGCAAATCACTTTAAAATTGGTGTTAGTTTAAGTAGCAGAAGGAGAATCACGCTTATATATGATCTCATAGCTTTAATAGTAAGTCAAATGTAGTAACACTCCATGTAGATCCGGGGAGAAATGGTGCTCTATGCTCCTAACATATGAGGCGGTTTTAAATGCTTGTTATGAGCCATGAACATACACTAATGGGCCGGCCATTGTCGTCTATGTTAAATATTTCCGTCTCCTCAAAAAGGTCAGAAAGAAACGATCAACATTTTTTCGGGGACATCACGAGAAGAGGAAAGTTGGAATACTTGGTTACAACTGGCAAAATACAGGGACAGAGAGATCGCGGACGACAAAGAAAGAACATACTGGGTAGCTTGGTGTCATGACATGGAAAACAGTCAACAACAGGTCTGATACGATGCACTGTAGATAGAAGATTGTGGAAGGACATGATTGCCTACGCCAACCGGTAAGGCACTTGATGATGAATATGAATTGCTGAGTCTAAAGATGCAGATAACGCATCCGTGTAGTCAGATATGCTACAATGTGTAACTTTCTTTAATAAGAACGAGTAAAGAATTGAGACTCCTTCCAGCGCTCTGTTGAACCAACATTTGTGATTGGATGCAAATCTAGACCAATTAGAACGATAGGCAGCATCAGATGGAGTCTATAAGGTTAAATGCACATACTTAAACAGCAAGAAAAGCGCAGAAGTGACAGTAGATAGAGAGACAGAGAGAGGAAGAGAGCAGACATGATTGAGTTGTTCAGAAAATCATTTGAAGTCTACTGTCAGTAGAAGAAAGATTGACGCCAAGAGAAGTCGAGGAAGATGAGAAGAAAGATCGGGAACTAAATGACAAAATGGATGGGAAAAAGGTCACGTGAAATAATGTAAATGCTTGCTACTTGTTATTAACGCTCGATATGCATTACTCCATTATCGTCCTTATTTTGGTTGTGTGTGTTTTTTGTGTGTGTTTTAGTATTAATTAGAAACTCTTAGTATTGTCAGAATTAATAGAATAATGAGGCAGCGAATATGAAATCAATGATTGAACCTTTGGTATTAAATAGAGCACCAGACTGCCTTTCACTGTTTCATGATGTTCACTTTACGTGTATGGTCGCTTTCAGCTGATGCTGCAGTAGCTCGCTGGCTGTGCATACTTCTAGATTTTCTATGCAGGATATAATTAAGACGTCGATAAGGTGGGCCGAAAAAAAAACGCTTGAAAAATACTCTCACTACCATATTAAAAGCTATTAATATTGTCACATGAGAAAATGTAGCACAAGAAGAAGGAAACAGCCTGGCGCATTATGCTTCAAAGTGGAACTAGATCCTTTAAAATAAAGATTATCAGCAAAACAACAGAGACGGGATCGAAATGTTTGGGAAATGGATCATTTACCACCAACAATAAAGTCCACATTGTCTTAGATTATACCCGCCTCCTTGGCATGAACAGTGATATTCACACAAGATACTAACCTAACTATCTTTCTATCTTTATGACATTTTACTATTTCTGGGGGTCTGCCTAGGGGTCTTATAGGATCGGAGAATAAAGGCCGCTTGTCCAGAGCAATCGTCGCGAGGTGTTCAGGTCTGATTGTTTATTTCACCAACGATAAAAACTTCTGACCCTACCGAGATTCGAACCGACGCTCTCCTGGTGTGGAGCCCGACAATTTATTGTTTCGGCCACCCGCTCACCTACGAGTTGATGAAATGAATGGTGACTCTATCTCTCGTGATAGACGAACATGATTCCTACAACTTGTATATGTTGGACGCTCTATTCCGGAGTGTTGCAGCCTCAGTGACAGTAGCAGCAACATCCAACATGCACTCGAAAGTTTTCACAATGTCGTCATTATGTACATCCATCGGTGTTCGTGAGTTGCTCATGCCCATGCGGCTAAAACCACTGTTTCGCTGGCTGAAAAGTCGACATAAGGTGTACGAAACCCGCGGTAGACAGAAAGGATTTTTTCGATCAGGGGTGAAATATATTTTTTTTAAAAATACGTCGTGGCGACTGATATAACCAATCTGCCTTTATCCCTCTGGTTCTATCGTGAGCTCCACAACAAACACCAGCAATGGTAATATGTGCCCTAAAGATAGTTTTTTTTTTTTCCCTTGTGTTCATGTGTTCTCGGTCCTTACTTTGCTCGAACCACTGCCTGACCATGACGATTATATAACTCAAAACATCTCTCAAGTTGCAGGCTTCTAAATATGTAATCTACCGATAAGGGAGACATCTACGACCTTCTTAGCGCATTGATGTGGAGGTGTACGTCACAATAACTGCACCATCCAATTATGTCTCTGAACCCACATGAAGGCAGCAGTGGCTGATTTATTTTCAATTCTCAAATGTGTGGTTGTTATAAGTAAACTCCATTTTGCTCCTCAGTGATTCAGCCTTTCACTTTAAGAAGCCCATTCCTACAAGTTGCCTCGTAGCTCAGACTCGTTAGAGTATATCGTTGACAGTTGCTTGTACAAAAGTGTCAATTATTCCTCTTCTTCTTTTCTCTTTTCACTGATACCTAAAAGGTGTCGTGGCTTATATCATTTGTCGTTCTTGTGCTGCTCGAATCTTCTGAATTAGTGATTTTCCTTTGTTGTTACATGTCTCTGTCACTGCATCTATCCATCTTCTTCTGGGTCTTCCTCTTGGTCTTTTCCATGCATTCTCGAGAAGAACGCCCTTGATGGTGATTGGTGAGGATTCATTCTGACCAGGTGACCAAACCATTTAAGTTGTTGTTGTTCTATATATTCTTGGCAGGGTTTTGTTCCTACTATTTTTCTTATGGTTTCATTTGGTATTCTATCTCTTCTTGTGTTGTTTGTTACTTTTCTCAAGCAACGCATCTCACAAATTTAAGTCAATTATTAACGGTGTAATTTCATGGTCTTTATGTCCATTACTGTAATAATGTGGTTTTACAGTAGAATGTTGAGAATACTATGGACAGCTAAGAAGAGTAATGAAAACGTCATGAAAGAGGGCAAAGCAAAAAGAGAGCTAATATATAATATTAGGAAGAAACAGTCATCATTTTTGGCCATGTTATGAGAAGAAAACAGCTGAGATATATTGTAACAACTGGAAAAAATGAGGGACGAAGAGATAGATGGAAGCAAAGAGAAAAGATATCAGACAGCTTCAGAGAATGGTTTGGCACAAGGTCAACAACAGAAATGTTAAAAAACTGTCGAGATCGAAAGTTGTGAAGAGACATGATCACCTACGCCAGCAGGCATGGTACTTGATTATGATGGTGTCCTATACACGACCTCTGACCTCCCTGCTAAGAACAAATATCAACATTTTCATACTTTTCTTTCCTTTCGGACGTAACCCACTCTCCATCTTTCTGTGAATAAGATCATCAATTTTACATTTAAAAAAATAGTTTTAAAAATATCTAAAGACCTTGTACTAGGTCCAATGGTTTTATGTGAAACAATAAGAATTTATAAAGTAGATTTATTTGATTGTTAATGAATATAACATTAAAGTAGAACAGTTCTAGTGTGTAAAACACTTATCAGTCTGTGTATTAAACGCTTCGTGTAGAACTATTGTCTCTTCCTTCATGGACTTAAATGTTATTTTTCCACACTTTATTTCATAATCTGGACATTAGCTCTGCCAGACATGCTAGATTTAGAGATATAACATTCACGCCTCTTTATTACATTTTATTCTATTATGAAGGTTTTTTTTTCCATTTCTTTCTTTCCATTTTACTTTCTTTTCTTTTTTCTTTCTTTTTCTTTCTTACTTTCTGTCTTTCTTTCTTTCTCCTGACCTAGTACACCTCATCACACAAAAGCTCTCACCTCAACCCTCCCGTGACATAACCACGATTGCCCCCTCCTGTCTCTTGGAGCCTCGTTCTAGATATGTATGACGCAATCAATCAAATGTCGCAATCAGTAGCCAGCACACACTGACAATCATTTTATTCTCTGGGCAGCGGTAATGGCAGTGATTGGATTGATCATCAATTTTAATCTCACCTGTCGTTTGTTCATCGATCACAGGTAAAATTAGTTTTAGGCCCCGCGAGGGGAATGGAGGAAAGAATACAGAATAAAAAGCAGACTAATTTAAATTTTTGTGGAGTGGATGGAAGGAGGATGAGGAGAGAGGAAATCGTGACAGTGAGGAGAGGGACATAAGCAAGAGCGGCTGAATAATGTGTTATCTTGTGCTGGCCTATTTATGAATATGTGTGTATTATGTCACATTTTTAAAGGAAATATACACACAATGCAGTATGTGTCATACATACAACACAGATGTGGAGTGACGCCCCTGCAAACACACCTGGGAGTGGTCTTACCTGACATATCTTGTACATGTTTGCAGCGGGACAATAAATCTGTACAAGGTACATTTTGGAAGGCACGAGAACGTAAAACCATTTCAACGGGGAGGCTCGAAATTATAGAGTAAAACAATGCAAATTAGTCCACTCGACAAAAGTGGAGTCGTCAGTCGCTGGACACTTCGAGACTTGATGAGGTGGGGATCTGAGCACATATGAACATGGTCGGAGTGCAATGATGTTGACCCGCTAATAACTCAATAACTCGATTAGAACCAGTGTAAATCTAAATTTGACGGTGTTTACGAACAGCACAATAAGACTGTAATTGGAATAGTCGTCTATCTTGTGAGAAAATGGATTTAGCCCGCTTGCTGGAATTTTGTCAAAAGTATTTAAAAAAAAAAAAAAAAAAAAAAAAAAAAATATATATATATATATATATATATATATATATATATATATATATATATATATATATATATATATATATATATATATATAGTAAAGATCCCCGTCACGCCAAGTGACGTATAGGGAATTATGGTGTTAGTGACCATAATTTTTACAGACCTTCGGCACATGATTTTTGTGGTAATGTGGTCAGTATTACGCCCGTGATGCCTTACTTTCCCAGAAAAAAGAATCCGGTACACACTTAAGGATGGGTGAAACCGGAAGCCGTCGATCAGGATCAAACCCGACCTCTTGTCCTTTGTAGTCCAGTTCACTAAGCACTGAGTTACCGCGGCTTCCATTTTGTCTTAGACTGTTAATATTTCCTTCATATCAACGACCCTTCATATCACCATACTGTTATGGTGAGGCAAGTGTCTTGGGCTGGTCCAGTTACTGGGGTGGACAAATTATAAATTCTGGTCTGGAACTAGTGGAGGCATATAACGAACAATTCATGTCGTTAATGCAGTGTACCCTCACCTTGCCCAATCATTGGGTCACAGGAAACGATCAACACAGCTTGGGACCAGTGATGTCACACTGTCACATTACGGTAGATAAATCTACGATCAGTCACACAGAAGTAAGGTCCGGTTCATAAGTAGAAGGCATGCTATAGTACCACTATGTAGTTGGAAGGTTTATTCTGTCACAGTGAAGTACAGTTTATTACATCACCATTATTGTGTAAGGTTTATTCTATCATCAATCTAGTGTAAGTTTTATTCTATCATCAATCTAGTGTAAGGTTTATTCTATCATCAATCTAATGTAAGGTTTATTCTGTCATCAATATAGTGTAAGATTTATTCTGTCATCAATATAGTGTAAGATTTATTCTGTCATCAATATAGTGTAAGATTTATTCTATCATCAATCTAGTGTAAGTTTTATTCTATCATCAATCTAGTGTAAGTTTTATTCTATCATCAATCTAGTGTAAGGTTTATTCTATCATCAATCTAATGTAAGGTTTATTCTGTCATCAATATAGTGTAAAATTTATTCTATCACCAATATAGTGTAAGATTTATTCTGTCACCTATATAGTGTAAGATTTATTCTGTCACCAATATAGTGTAAGATTTATTCTGTCATCAATATAGTGTAAGATTTATTCTGTCATCAATCTAGTGTAAGGTTTATTTTATCATCAATATAGTGTAAGATTTATTCTATCACCAATATATTGTAAGATTTATTCTATCACCAATATAGTGTAAGGTTTATTCTATCATCAATCTAGTGTAAGGTTTATTCTATGATAAATCTAGTGTAAGGTTTATTCTATGATCAAACTAGTGTAAGGTTTATTCTGTGATCAATCTAGTGTAAGATTTATTCTATGATCAATCTAGTGTAAGGTTTATTCTGTCATCAATCTAATGTAAGGTTTATTCTATGATCAATCTAGTGTAAGGTTTATTCTATGATCAAACTAGTGTAAGGTTTATTCTGTGATCAATCTAGTGTAAGGTTTATTCTATGATCAATCTCTCTCTCTCTCTCTGCGATCAGGACCCAATCAGAGTAGGATTCCAGCTCCTCATATGAACTCAGCTGTCAGGTTAGGTGTGTTACAAACATAACATCACAATTAGAGTCTGCCAGATCCACTCTGATTAAACACCCGTTAAAAACGTTGCACTGTGTTCTGCACCAGTGGCCCAGTGCATCCGATTTCAGCCAGCATTTTATTCAGGTTTGCTTTCCCTAGCCTTGATTGTCCGCAATCTTCCTGCAAGGCAGCAGGTGATCTTTTCTGTAAGGGGATTCTGCCCTTAGATGGTCAATCTAGTGTAAGGTTTATTCTATGATCAATCTAGTGTAAGGTTTATTCTGTCACCAATCTAGTGTAAGTTTTATTCTATCATCAATCTAGTGTAAGGTTTATTCTATCCTCAATCTAGTGTAAGGTTTATTCTATGATCAATCTAGTGTAAGGTTTATTCTGTCACCAATCTAGTGTGAGGTTTATTCTATGATAAATCTAGTGTAAGGTTTATTATGTTACCAATCTAGTGTAAGGTTTATTATGTTACCAATCTATTGTAAGGTTTATTATGTTACCAATCTAGTGTAATGTTTATTCTTTGATCAATCTAGTGTAAGTTTTATTCTGTCACCAATCTAGTGTAAGTTTTATTCTGTCAACAATCTAGTGTAAGTTTTATTCTGTCACCAATCTAGTGTAAGTTTTATTCTGTCACCAATCTAGTGTAAGGTTTATTTTATGACGAAACTTTTGTTTTAATTTTCTTATCGCGCCTTTGTAAAGTTTATTCTATCACCAGCTGTTTCTTAGGTTTATTCTACCAACAAGCCTTTGTGTAGTTTATCTGTATTGTCCTGGTTGTCTAAAGTCTGTTCGTTTTAAATTACATATGTAAAATCTGCCGTATTACTAGGCATTTGTTGTTGTTGTTGCGTTCGCCAGCTTTCATCTCTGACGATGTCCCTAGAGACTAGGAACTGAATTTTGCGTGTTAATCCATTACTAGGCATTTGAGAACTAAACTTTGTCACCAAACCGAAACAAAAGCTAAAGTGTCATCATTCAGTTTTGAATTCATAACCGGACTACTTTTTGTGTTGTAAATGAGTAAGCTTGAATGAAGCCATTACTCATCGTCCTGTTTGTAATATTATTTTACAGAGTAACGTCATCACTATCCTGTTTATAGTCGTTAATTATATCAGCACTATTTATCATTTACTCCCCCACCCTCTCCAGTAATGTTTATTAACAAATTCTGTTGCTTCATATTTATCAATGCTTATAGGTAAAGTGAAAAATGAGCAAAGAACAAAGGGAAAAACAGATGTGATTTCTAAGTAAAATCTTCGGCATGCTTGGAAGAACTAAGTTTAGTAGCATAACACCAAGATGTTCATTAATAAGTGGTTTGGGAAGTAGCTTTACTAGGAAGTTAACGTAGCTTCAATTCCAGCCAATCGCTCTCCAGTCCTAATTGAAAAAAGAATAAAAAATTGTGATGTTAATAACGGCGAAGGAAAAAAAATAAACTGGTATCTTCACCTGCAACTGGTGTGGCCTGATATGGCCATGTTCGATGTTGCAGGCTCCTGCGGCACTGGGACACCTTTTATCTAAGGAAGAATCTTGGCACATAGGAAGACATGTCACAGGACAAAGCTACTTGAAGACATGTCTTGGCACATAGGAAGACATGTCACAGGACAAAGCTACTTGAAGCTGTGCGATTCATCCGTTTTGATCGTGTGTCGATATTCCGATTTCTTACGATGAATGATGATACCGTATGACGGCGAACAGATGGCTCTGTTCACCTTCTGTGCGGTTTCGCCTTATGTCTTTTGGCGTGTACTGAGACTTCTATGGTGGGGACTACAGCTACCTTTCTTTGTTTGGAAGATGCGATAGTAATTCGGATGATTCCACGGGCACGAGCGGTTGAGCAATTATGAATTTTAATTCCTTTGCAGTGATACCAGGGTCTTCCATAACCATGACCATATCCACAAGAATAACAGCCAGCACAACAGAGTCAGGCTAAAAGAGATCGTTAAATAGATTTATCTTCTTCCTCCCCCCCCCACTCCCAGCAAAACTGTTACATGTCATTACTGTTCTAGACCTTTCTGAACCCACAACTGGCTTGAAAGTGGTTGTGGCACACACAGACTAAACTAACAACTGGACGATGTAATTGAGACTCATTACCTGTGATTGACGAACATCTGCAGCACTAAGGTCTGGACAAATATCGCTGCAATAACGGGAAAGATTAGCAGAAACCGACGAAAGCAGGGAAGACAGAAACATTTGATATTAACAACAAACATTGCTCGGAAAATAAATGTGACAACGTGTTTAGTAAATTTTTTTTAAAAAGGGGGTCATTGTGGAAGATATCGATCGTCAACACCACGAGGCACAACTCATGATGATAATAATCTCTGACGTCATTAAATACTCTGATTAATACGTTCTATTAGTGAAGCTCTAAGTGATTACGGCTATTTTGTCATGGCCTAATTCAATTGATGATATCGCAGTTAACCAGAACAAATCAAACACATCTGTGCCATGAGATACAACATCCCATGTAAATAAACAATGAGGGAATGGGCTTGCGGTTCTGCTGTAACGCAGATGATGGACACAGTTTAATAGGAAAATAACGATATTAAAATGTACAGTTAAAGCTATAAGTAGAATTACAATCAACTGTCAGTCTGCATGTTTTAGTTTATATTCTCTCGATACAACTTCAGAATTATGTCCCGTATTGTCATGTCATATTTTGCCGTATATGTTTACTTGCGTTCGCCCGATGACTAAAGGAGTACACCTCTTCATCATCCGCCCTAAAATGACGTTAAGTGGGCGTGTCTGCGTTGTTTTGTGGCTTGCAGTATAACATTGATATTTGCGCCTTTCGGACCAACACATCCCACTTCAGTACGTTGCCGTATATAAAGCTGTAGACATTTTTTAAAAAAAATGTTCATTTTTGTGTTCTCCCTAAATAAAAATGCCGTCCAGTATTTCTGTCATCAGATGTTATATTCTACTGAACATTGAGTTATTTGATGGTCATCATCAGATGTTATATTCTACTGAACATTGAGTTATTTGCTGGTCATCATCAGATGTTATATTCTACTGAACAGTGAGTTATTTGCTGGTCATCATCAGATGTTATATTCTACTGAACAGTGAGTTATTTGCTGGTCATCATCAGATGTTATATTCTACTGAACATTGAGTTATTTGCTGGTCATCATCAGATGTTATATTCTACTGAACAGTGAGTTATTTGCTGGTCATCATCAGATGTTATATTCTACTGAACAGTGAGTTATTTGCTGGTCATCATCAGATGTTATATTCTACTGAACATTGAGTTATTTGCTGGTCATCATCATTGCCCTCCGAACATGTCCATAGGTGCTCAAATCCCCTCCTCATCAAGTCTCACAGTGTCCAGCGACCGACGACTCCAGTTCTGTGTTGGTTGAACTGAACACTGGTATCGCTATGCACACATGTAAATGTCATCAACACTGGCAGCCTTGTGTAACTGTGCTAGTAATATCTACAACATATCAAGTTGCCCATTGAATACTTAAGGAGCCCAGTTCACACAATACATGTAGATATTTATGACATGGACACCCTGATACAGGAAACATTAACATTGTCCGCACTTTGAATTGTCCTCTTCTAGACGAAGATTCCCCTATTGATGTCCTTGTCTTTAAAGTACACTAGTCAGTGCCAGGACAAGGGTTCTCAAACGAGCACCCATCAAGCCATTTTACACGTGCCCTTTACTTTTTTTTGTTTAATCGTGCCTGACAATTGCATTATTTGCATTTGCATATATTAATCTTGAAATAAAAAAAATACCAAAGTTGAAGAATGTATTATTTTGTGTTTCTTTATTGCGTTCAAATATCGCTGGGTGTGTTGGGAGTCTAACTGGCTGGTATGACGATAAAGTTCAAGTGGATTCAAATGTCCAGTAACTAACACAAATTTGTATCAGGCTGCTAACTCGGAAGTTTAAAACTTCATTGCTCGGAGGAATACTGTTCCAGCTAAGAGATTACACATAAAGCTGTCTCGTAGTTCTTGGATATCTCGTACAGATCATGTACAGGTAGTCAGGTGACAACGACCGGAAGTCAAGTAATCTAGTAACACAAAATCTCGAGACCTGTTCAGTTAAAATAATTTAATAAATTAAACATTTTTGGTCCGTCTCGGACAATGTGGAAGCTTAGAAGTTCGAATATGTAGTTAGATTGGAAATTGAGTAGCAGCTGTCTAGGAAAGCATTCCAGTGACAATGATATGTTTAGTGGTTGGATATTTCCACTGATGCTATATGGTATTCAACATAAAATACATTCACGGAGAGCTGGACTGTTGGAGTAAGGCTTCTAAGATCTTAACAAGCTACCGTCGATAACGACGATACCGTTATTTGCCTATTCAATGTTTTTCTGTCAAGTGTTGTCCAGGCCAGTCTGTCTCCAGAAATTAGCAGATAAAACTAATGGTCGATTTGGCGACCTTTCGTCTTCATCCCGTCCACCACCACTCACTGTCATAATATGACGTCGTATTTTACACGATTCTTTAGTCGGAATGGTTTTGTTTTTTTATAAATAAAAAACAAATAACAAGGTGACAGGAGACAATATTTAGGGAGAAATACATGCAGAGAATATCCTGTGTGTGTGTGTATGTGTGTTAAAGCATACACCTCATTAGCTATTACAGTTTAATTTGAAGCTGAATATGTCGTCTGTATGTGTGTGTGTGTGTATGTGTGTTAAAGCATACACCTCATTAGCTATTACAGTTTAATTTGAAGCTGGATATGTCGTCTCTGTGTGTGTACTTTTGTACGTATGTGTGTATGTATTTTAATGTATGTGTATGGGTGTATGTATGTGCCTATGTAAATCTCTCTGTATAGGTGTAACAGCTGAAGTGTTATTTCAAATTGGTATTATGTTGACAGTAAACTAAGAAATAAAATCAGCTTATCTTTTCTCTTCATCATGGTGTATAGAAATAAAAACATGTGTATTATAAAAAAAATAAGCCCGCCCCTCTAATAGTAATCTCGAATTTACCAAAAGTTATGCAAACTCTGAGGACCGCTGATCCAGAAGAACAACTGGTATTTCAGCTGTAGATGGGTTACTACACTTGCAGTTTCCTCCACGGAGACATTGAGGTGAAAGACTTTCACACAGGCGCCTGGAGAGATTGTTGGGTGAGATGTAAGACACCTAGACACTCATCGGCGCCCGTAATTGCGTCCCTGCCTTCAACTGTTTCCTTGAGTTCTTCTTCAGGGCCAAGCTATCCCCCAGCTGACAGCCCCCTCCTCTCATCTGTAGTTTCTAGTATGTGCTAATTGTATTACTTGACTGGTGAATTAGTAAAGACTGTTAGAAGAAATACTAGAACTGTGTCTTGGCCGAGGCCTGTCTCCGTAGCGATGCTGCTGGTATATAATTTATAGTTAGCTACTTGTGGCAGACAAAGTAAGTGTCTACCGCTTGACTGGTAGTTGTGTGAATACTAAGACAAGAGTCATTTTATTCTAAGTAATATCTTTTGTAATTAGAAGGTGCCCTTGAATTAGATCGTGTTATAATGAGCTTCAGAGTAGCCGTTTCAGCACTTCATTTTTTAAAATGTCACTTCCGGTTCGAAACAATGCTCACAAAGTTGTTAGGGCACTCTAAACAATGTTCACAAAGTTGTTAGGGCACTCTAAACAATGCTCACAAAGTTGTTAGGGCACTCTAAACAATGCTCACAAAGTTGTTAGGGCACTCTAAACAATGTTCACAAAGTTGTTAGGGCACTCTAAACAATGCTCACAAAGTTGTTAGGGCACTCTTCTTCTAACTACATGAGTCGAAGTTGCGACTTCCGATTGCGACTATTTTGGTTTCCGGTTCAACCGACACGACCTCATAACTCGTCCAATCTCTGAAAACGGGAGCTGGATACCATTTTCTCGGAAAGTAAAGTGGTTTGGCGTAACACTGACCACGTTATGATACATGTGAGGACCTACTAAAAGAGGGCGATACATGTGCTTCGATTCATTTCGTGGGTTGATGGTCTCTCAGTAAGCTACTCTCAGAATCCCAGAGATTGTTTACTATGGTGACTTCAGGAAAGCCACATTTTGTTCCTTTCTACAGCCAGCAATTTTATGAGATCCTTTGAAATGTGGATTTATAGAAGAATATGTAGAATTGGATGGAAAGAAAAGAAAACAAACCATAAAGTCTTTTTAAAAAAAATAGAAATGAAAAGAGAACTACTAATCACAATTCAAACAAGACAAATGAGACTTTTGGAGCATGTTAAAAGACACAGCAAGCTACTAAAAGTAAGCTTGGACGGGAAAATGCAAGGTAAAAGAGCCAGACCAAGTCTAACGTGGACGAGTAACATAAAAAGATGAACAAGTCAGCCTATGACAACCTTCACCATCAAAGCAAGAGACAGAATGGAATGGCGCTCCAACCTTCGATGCGGAGACGGCACTCAGTGATGATGATAATGAGCGATGATAAATGATACAATGAGCTACTCGATTGTGTTGACACTGTATTGTATATACAATATAATAGATTGAGTAAACAGTCGTTTGCCACTCTCTGTTACAAATATCTGTTATATTGTGACAGATATGGAAATATATTAATATAATTGGAATTGAAAAATAAAAAAAGTTAAATGGAGATTGTAATAACAGCCTCCTACAACCTACTCTCATCTTTGAATCTTCCATCCCTACTGACTACACCCAAAGTAGTTAAACAACTCACAAAGTAGTCATTGACCCACACGGACTACACACAAAGTAGTTAAACAACTCACAAAGTAGTCATTTACCCACACGGACTACACACAAAGTAATTAAACAAGTCACAAAGTAGTCATTGACCCACATGGACTACACACAAAGTAGTTAAACATCTCACAAAGTAGTCATTGACCCACACGGACTACACACAAACCAGTCATTGGCCTACACGGACTACACACAAAGAAGTCAGACGAACTCACAAAGCAGTCATTGACCTAAACGGACTACACACAAAGCAGTCATTGACCTAAACGGACTACACACAAAGCAGTCATTGACCTAAACGGACTACACACAAAGCAGTCATTGACCTATACGGACTACACACAAAACAGTCATTGACCTAAACGGACTACACACAAAGCAGTCATTGACCTATACGGACTACACACAAAGCAGTCATTGACCTACACGGACTCTCAAAGCAGTCATTGACCTACACGGACTACACACAAAGCAGTCATTGACCTACACGGACTACGCACAAAGGAGTCTTTGACCTACACGGACTACGAACAAAGCAGTCATTGACCTACACGGACTACACACAAAGGAGTCTTTGACCTACACGGACTCTCAAAGCAGTCATTGACCTACACGGACTACACACAAAGCAGTCATTGACCTACACGGACTACGCACAAAGGAGTCTTTGACCTACACGGATTACACACAAATCAGTCATTGACCTTCACGGACTACACAAAACAATAATTGACATACACGGACTACACACAAAGCAGTCATTGACCTACACGGACTACACACAACAATAATTGACATACACGGACTACACACAAAGCAGTCATTGACCTACACGGACTACACACAACAATAATTGACCTACACGGACTACACACAAGGCAGTCATTGACAACACGGACTACACACAACAATAATTGACCTACACGGACTACACACAAAGCAGTCAGTGACAAACACGGACTACACACAACAATATTTGACATACACGGACTACACACAAAGCAGTCATTGACCTACACGAACTACGCACAAAGGAGTCTTTGACCTACACGGACTACGAACAAAGCAGTCATTGACCTACACGGACTACACACAAAGGAGTCTTTGACCTACACGGACTCTCAAAGCAGTCATTGACCTACACGGATTACACACAAAGCAGTCATTGACCTACACGGACTACACACAACAATAATTGACATACACGGACTACACACAAAGCAGTCATTGACCTACACGGACTACACACAACAATAATTGACATACACGGACTACACACAAAGCAGTCATTGACAAACACGGACTACACACAACAATAATTGACCTACACGGACTACACACAAAGCAGTCATTGACAAACACGGACTACACACAACAATATTTTACATACACGGACTACACACAAAGCAGTCATTGACCTACACGGACTACACACAACAATAATTGACCTACACGGACTACACACAAAGTAGTCATTGACCAACGCGGACTACACACAACAATAATTGACCTACAAGGACTACACACAACACTAATTGACCTACACGGATTACACACAAGGCAGTCATTACAGTTAACATTGAGATCATGGAACTATTCGTAAAGCAATGACTCAGCCACTTTCAGTAGATGACGGAGCATCTGCATGCTGGTGGTTGTAGTTAGTCGAAGGCTCCGGTATCTCTGGAAACGATTTAAAATCCATAAGTCCTCAAGCGCTCGTGCAAGTGGAATCATTTGAATTAACATCTCATCTCATTGAAGGAAGGGAGCCGCGATAGTTCAGTGGTTAGTGAACTGGACTACAAAGGACAAGGTATAGGGTTCGATCCCAACCAACGGCTTCCGGGTTCATCCAGTCTGAAATGGGTACCGGACTTTTTTCTGGGAAAGTAAAGCAGCACGGGCGTAATACCGACAACATTACCCCAAAAATCATATGCTGAAGGTCTGTAAAATACAGGATCACTAACACCATATTTCCCTATACGACACTTGGTGTGACGGGGATACTTTACTTTTTTTTACTATACTCATTGAAGGATCCAAACAAAGAAAGGCAGTTGCAGCTCCATCATAGAAGCTATAGCTAATGGTTACATCAGCTAAATCCGTGTGCACAACCTAGCATATATGGGAAGATGCCCGCCTTGGTGTTACGTTGTCTGATGTTCTCTAGTAATTAATGGCATATACAAGCACTAGGAGTGTGCGGTTCTCAAGCATGCATGCTTACCTGATGTTGAACGATGCTGCTTCTATACACCTCTTTCATCCGTCCGTACATTGCTTTATAGTTCCCCTCATCACACGATAGTCAAGCGAGTTATTAAAACAAACACCATCATATTGTCGTATTTTATCAGAAGTCTGCTAGAGGACCTATTATTTACATCTCTCTAATGCACCGTCAAATGACACCTACATTCTCTCACACTAGATAGTAGTGATGACATCAAACCTTTCTATTAGTAAATGCCAACTTCTAAAATAATTTCATGATTGGAAGCTCTACAGACATATTATGCTAATATCACAATTTATAAGAAAAAATAATGAAAGCAAAATAAATACAAAACCACTCAATCTTGGATGAGTATAGCAGAATAACATGTGGCCATCTCTTTAGTTGAAGCAAAGTTGGTAGTTATTCGGTCTTGTGTTGCGGACTACAAGCCGGTTTTGACAGGAAATACCAATAATGTATAGGGCGTAATTCCTGGAAAAATATGGCGGCCTGGCACAACCTAGTATTTAGTACAAAAGTCTTGTGCCCGTTTTCCTCTTATAATGGCTACTTTCTCCAGACCCGACAATTTCTCTACATTTCCTCAAACATTAGCATCTGTCTGGACTTGTAGCATCAATTGTGATGTGACACGCCACGCTCGACCACCATCTCCAGTATTCTCTTATGTACAAATAAATAATATACCGAATTCTAAAACACTCACACATTTGTACGCCTTAGAGTTTATGTATGAGTGCTTGTATGTGTACTTGTATGTGTGCTTGTATGTGTGATTGTATGTGTACTTGTATGTGTACTTGTACTTGTATGTGTGCTTGTATGTGTGATTTTATGTGTGCTTGTATGTGTACGTGCATGTGTACTTGTATGTGTGCTTGTATGAGTGCTTGTATGAGTGCTTGTATGTGTGCTTGTATGTGTGCTTGTATATGTGCTTGTATGTGTGCTTTTATGCGTGCTTGTATGAGTGCTTGTATGAGTGCTTGTATGTGTGCTTGTATGTGTGCTTGTATATGTGCTTGTATGTGTGCTTTTATGCGTGCTTGTATATGTGCTTGTGTATGTGCTTGTATAAGTGCTTTGCTTTTATGTGTGCTTGTATAAGTGCTTGTATAAGTGCTTGTATGTGTGCTTGTAAATGTGCTTGTATGTGTGCGTGTATGTATACTTGTATGTGTGCTTGTATGAGTGTTTGTGTGAGTTCTTGTATGTGTGCTTTTGTTTGTGCTTGTATGAGTGATTGCATGAGTGCTTGTATGTGTGATTGTATGTGCTCTTGTATGAGTGCCTTGTATAAGTGTTTGTAATTGTGCTTGTATGAGTGCTTGTATTTGTGCTTGTATGTGTGCTTGTATGAGTGCTTGTATTTGTGCTTGTATGTGTGCTTGTATGAGTGCTTGTATGTGTGCTTGTATGAGTGCTTGTATGAGTGCTTGTATGTGTGCTTGTATGTGTGCTTGTATGTGTGCTTGTATGTGTGATTGTATGTGTGATTGTATGAGTGCTTTTGTGTTAACCCCTGCATATTTTGTTTCGAGTTTAAGGACGAACTTTGATTAACATGTTGTTACCTATATGTGATTGATATTGTAATACATTTGAAATGTCTGCACAATAATGGATGATGAGTTTTAGAAAAAAAAATTGATAGGGATTAAATACAAAAGGAGCCTCGGTGGCTGAGTGGTTAGTGAGCTCGCTTCCTGACCAGAAGTGTCCGGGTTCGATCACCAGCAGTGGCGGATTTTTTTTTCGGACTGAGAAGGCTTCGTGGTTCACCCAGCCTCTACATATGGATACCAGATATTTTTTTGGGAAGTAAAAGCGGTCTGGCGTGATACCGACCACATCATCCAAAAAATGTGCCGTGGTCATAGAAAAATATGGTCAGCAAGGTGTGGAGGGAACCTTAACTTATTTTTGAAAAATAAAAGATGAAGATAAACAAGAAGAATATAGAAATTCTATTTGGGGCCGACATCGTTTCAGCGTGAAAGACCCATAGGTGATTGGTTATTCTAAGCAAAGTTGTTACAGTAATAAATGATAGAGTACAATATCCGTGGCTTCCGCAGCAATTCTGTTGTTTTTTTAGGCACGAACTCGGCTTTATAGTCTGAGGTCATCTCTCTGATTGCTCTGTCACTGACATAAACATTTGAGCATATTTTGTCCTGTACGCGTGTTCTCGGGAAATGTGCGATCTTGTTAATCGGGTGTATTTAAATGTGTTGTGTCGGTGCTTCTATGTTTCACCTTATTTTTAAACCCACGTTTCATGTTTGTGTTGTTCTGTTTCACGTTGTTTAGTGTCTCTCTGTTCCATATTGTGTAAGGCAGTTCTCCGCCTATTTCATTTTATATTTTAGATTTATTTTTATTTTATTTTTTATTTATTTTCATGTCTATTTTAGATTTATCTGGTCGAAAGTATCTCCTTTTGACTATGTATTCTTATGTAGTTCCTTTCTGTCTGTTTCGCATCATATAATTTATCTATCTATTTTATTTTGTAGTCTGTCGGTCTGCCTGCATGTATGTCTGTCTGTCTGTCTGCCTGTCGGTCGGTCTGTCTGTCTGTCTGTCTGCCTGCCAGCCTGTCGGTCGGTCTTTCTGTCTGTCTATTTCACTTTCTGTAGTATACTTCGTTTAAAAGTTATATTTTTGTTTTGATCCTCCCGTCTCCGTCTCCTTCTATCGCTTTCTGAACATGACACTTGTGGCTGAGTGAAACCACGTTACCGCAGCGTTTATCTCTCACTTGATACCTTCAGTATTTCTACTCGATTCTACCATATCTACTGAAGAGAAAGTAACCCTCAAATTCTGGAAGTCTGGACTTGGCATCTGTAGAACAATGTATCTAAGATCATTAGTCCAGATACTACATAACCAATGAGCTACAATTACAGTATATGTCTACCATACATTACCTATTTAAGCGCAGTGAGCACCAATGTGTCTCTTCGAAGTGCAGTGATATTGATTGCGAGAATCAGTAATTTGAAAAAATATGTGCCGAACTGAAAAGTGTCATATTTAATGATTATAAAAACGTCAGTTCTCACATTTATACCACACAATTAGTCCGGAACCAGACAAACGACGCGTCAGCTGATTGTTGCAACCGGGAGGGGACAATGTTTTCTACTTTCTAAGACGCTTAACACATTTAAAGGCACGTGCAAATATTTTTTTTAACGAAAGAAAGAAAATCCCTACTCTTAGATTAAATTTAGCTGCATTCATTTAACCTTAAAAAAAATTCCCAGGTATCGACCGTTAAGCTGTTAGGCGAAATCGGAAATGACGAAAGTGCTCGCTGCCTGGTTGTCCCCACCCATTTTAATGAAGCACAATATGTAGTCATAACCATAGCAGCAAGCGTACAGCAGCGGACGATCTCCCTAAGGGCCAAGGCTGCCTTTGAGAAAGTTTATTATCAAATAGGTTGGAAAGAACGGCATTTAGAGTGTCGTCTACTTAACCTTTGAAATCTCTCAACTCCCAGAGGTACACAAACAGAGCCGCAGTTGATCGTCTCCGTTGTCGTCGTTATGAAATAAACACAACTCCACCCAATGGCGGAGCAGATTACGACCACGGGAAAACAGAACGTTCAATATTTTATTTTGTAGTTTGCTCAGCCAAGTGCATAATTAAAAAAGTTATTTGAAAAAAATATAAGAGAGAGAGAGAAGCAGAGTGCGAAATAAAGAGAAAGAGAGAGAGAGAGAGAGAGAGAGAGAGAGAGAGAGAAATAAAGAGGATGAGAGAGAGAGGGAGATGAAGAGTGCAAAATAAAGAGAAAGAGAATGAGAGAGAGAGGAAGAGTGCGAAATAAAGAGAAAGAGAATGAGAGAGAGGGAGGAAGAGTGCGAAATAAAGAGAAAAAGAGTGAGAGAGATACAGAAAGAGTGAGATATAGAGAGAAAGACAGAGAGAGAGAGAGAGAGAGAAAGAGTGTTATATAGATAGAGAAAGAGTGAAATACATATATATATATATATAGAGAGAGAGAGAGAGAGAGAGCGAGAGTGAGAGAGAAAGAGTGTGAGATAGATAGAGATAAGAGGTGAGATCAAATTTTAAGAAATTGAAATTTGTAGATATTTTTAATTAAAAAAAAATATATATATATTTGTGTGCGTGTGCGCGCGCGCCAAATACTGATGAGCCCTTATGAGACATCTGGTAATGCACACGTGTAGTTTGTGCTGGTAATTGATGGAAATTGTTAGCTTGTGCGACTGCTGCAGAGTTTTATGTTTGAGTTCTTGCATTCCGAGCGCCCAGGGCTAAATGAGCTAATGCGGGTTGGTCTGCTTGAAAGCTGCTTTAGCCAGGTTCTTAATAGTCAGCTATTTCTGTTTACTGACCAGCATTTTTATATAGCCAATTGTTTCTGATTGGTTGATATCATCAACCATATGTAGCCAGTTATTTCTTATTAGTGACCGGCTTATAATCAGCCAACTGAGGTTAGTATTTTTATAGGCTAGACCGTTATGGGTAGTTGTTTATGTTTAGTGAGTAAAATGTTATAGAGCCAATTGTTTTGTTTTAGTAAATAGTAATTTTAATTCTATGAGGGATGTACTAACATCAGAACAAATAACACCAGGGCTAGAATTAAGAATAGTAAAATATGATATCAGAAAGATACATTCCTGTATGGTGCAGAAATATGGATATTAGACAAGAAAACAGAACAGAAAATTGAAGCCTTTGAAATGTGGATTAAAGAAGAATGGCAAGAATTGGATGGAAAGAAAAGAAATCAAACGATAAAGTCTTCAGATAAAACAACTAAAAATGAAAAGAGAACTACTAAACACAATTCAAAGAAGACAAAATAGATTTTTGGGCCATGTTAAAAGACACAGGACCCTACTTAAAGAAATCTAGGAAGGGAAAATACAAGGTAAAAGAGACAGAGGGAAACCAAGACTAACATGTACGAGTAACATCAAAAGATAGACATGTCAGCCTATGACAACCTGCACCATCAAAACAAGAGACAGAACGGAATGACGCT
Organism: Megaustenia siamemsis; assembly: GCA_032433765.1. Lineage (NCBI taxonomy): Eukaryota > Metazoa > Mollusca > Gastropoda > Stylommatophora > Ariophantidae > Megaustenia > Megaustenia siamemsis. The sequence continues at coordinate 22,303,496 of JAVIAB010000092.1, read as the reverse complement.
CATTGATAGCCAACCTTCGATGCGGAGACGGCACTTAGTGACAATGATGAAATAGTCAAGATGCTATAATACACTCTAAAAACTACCGGGTTTTTTCCCCCTTAATGCGAATTATATTATACTATCATGTGTATTTACAGAAGGAACCGTTATGATTTTGTGACGTTTTAGAATATGCTGCAACAATCAAGATTATGTAGCTGCTGGTGCACAATCTTTGAGTTGAAACGTGGTTGATTCCTCCCACCACTTTTTTGCACATACCATTCAATTAAATATTTGCTAAAAGGATAGTAACAATTAACATTTTTCGGGCACATCATGAGAAGAGGAAAGTTGGAATACTTGCTTACAACTGGCAGAATAAAAGGAAAGAGAGATCGCGAACGACAAAGAGGAAAATACTGGATAGCCTTGTGTCAGGGCATGGAAAACAGTCAACAGAATTGATACGATGCACTGTAGATAGAAGATTGTGGACGGACATGATCGCCTATGCCAACAGGTATGGCACATGATGATGTTAATGATGATTAAAAGGACAGTTCATCTACCAGGTCGACAAGCTTGCAGCGACATTAACACACCCGTTTTCTGAGTTGTATGGTTACATTCACTGTAATTAAAGTGCCTACAACATTAGACTTACGTTGGTATAACATAGTGGCTGACCCCTAGGTTGGTTCACTATACACAGATAGAGGGTTTGGTCTCAAACGATTATACTCCATTTTCCGCAAATGAAAAGTGAAAGTCTGACATTTAAATTGGCCAGAGATCAATACACAGAAAGGGTATTGGCATTCCCCTATTTCCAAAACAGGTAAACGTGAAAGGGAATGATAAATACTTTTTTTTTCCTTATTGAGCTGTTGTTGTTAGTACAGAATACACCAGGGCCCTGAGGGTAAACGACCAGAAGTAAACATCCAAAATAGTGTGGTAGGACCACAAATATAGAAATGTTTAGGATGCCTTGCGTATCTGGAAAATAGAAACATTGCATAGAACAAATGAATGAAGATGGGAGCTCTGGGAGAATTTGAAATAGAACTTAGTTATTTAATGGCATCTACAAGAGCACACACACAAGCACGCACACACATCGGATAGTAAAATATGTATTTATTAGTAGAAATTAGTGATGATCATTGTGTGTGTATATAGGAGGTAAAGGTACAATGGCACCATATGATCACTAGCAGAAGAGCCATAGAAGTGAATGTTCATTTGTACTTGTGTTTTATAGGCTTCACCTATGCGTTTGACAAAGTAAAACAAAGAAATAAACATTTTAGAGAGAATAAATTTTGACATATTGCTAAGAATAATCATGCGAAGAGTGGTAAATAAAATTAGTCCAGAATTTAGTGATGAACAGTGTGGTTTTCTAATAGGTAAAGGTACAAACAATGCCATATACATCATAAGATCTTTAATAGAAAGAGCCATAGAGGTGAAAACAGATCTGTACCTATGTTTCATAGATTATGCCACAGCATTTGACAAAGTAAAGCGCCAAGAAATAATACAAATGTTAGAAGGCATAGACATAGATAGCAAAGATCTAAGAATAATAAAGAACATGTACTGGCAACAAACAGCGGCCACAAGAGCTTGGAATCAAATTGGAATGTTTCAACAAATAAAACAGGGTGTTAGGCAAAGTTGTGTGTTGTCATTCGATTTATATAATATTTATAGTGAGATTATTTTAAGATACACGGGGACATGCCTGGAATAACAGTTGGAGATCATAATATAAATAATCTAAGGTATGTATGATACATCCTTGATCACTAAGAGTGAAAATGAGTTACAAGAAATGTTAGACATTATAGTGAAAGAAAGCAAAAATAAAGTTCTCAGCCTCAATAGCAAAAAGAGAGAAGTAATGGTAGCAACAAAGTAAAAGATATCACAATGCATTATAAAGACAAGTGGAAAAATATTAAAACAGGTAAACGAATTTAAATATCTGGGAACAATGTTAGATTGTGGATGCACAGCAAAGGTGAGATGCAGAACGGCTTAGGTTGTTGTTGTTGACGGATTACCACGAGTTGATACAAGCTTGTTTGCCCTTTGACTCATAAGATGTGACGGGTCGTAATGGCTTTCTTGACATTCCCGGCTCTTACTTGAGGTTGGAGGTCGTCTGTCCCAGGCTATGCTGGGAAACTACTAGTCCAGCCCAGAGGTACTGCAATACTGGGTCCTCAATCAGTAACAGCCACCACTACAGGGAACACGTCGATCCTAGCTTCTGTTAGCCAGTCTGGTTTGACGCAGACTGTTACCGGGGGAGACCACGAGGAGGTAGAACTGCTAGGTCTTGGCCAGCTGATGGTGCGCCGGCCCTGCTATTGCGACCGCAGGTCGCAGGCGCTTAAAAAGGCTTCCCCGAACGGCTTAGGCAAAAGCAGCGTTCCAAAAAATGAGGAAGATAACTGTGCAATCCATTTTTAACAATAGAAACAAGAAAAAAAAATTCTTAAATGTTATGTAGAGCCAGACTTAACATATGAATGTGAATCATGGACAATTGTGCAATAGACAAGAAAATCACTGGAGGCTATAGAAATGTGGTTCTACAGAAGAATGTTGAGAATACCATGGACAGCTAAGAAGAGTAATGAAGATGTTCTGAAAGAGGCCAAAGCAAAAAAGAGAGCTAATTTCCAATATTTGAAATAAATAATCATAATTTTTTGACCATGTGATGAGAAGGGAACAGCTGGAATATATTGTGACAACTGGGAAAATTGAGGGATGAAGAGGTAGATGAAAGCAAAAAGAAAAGATACCAGACAGCTTAAGAGAATGGCTTGACAGAAGGTCAACAGCAGAAATGATAAATAACTTTCTAGATCGAAAGTTGTGTAGAAACATGATCACCTACGCCAACACGCCCGGTACTTGATAATGAACCGTCATCATTTAGCGCCTGCTTTGGCACGATATTTTATCTAATTATATTTGAAAAAAAGAGCTCTTAATTGTTATGTAGAGCCAATTTTAGCATATGAATATGAATCATGAACAATATGACAAAAGATAAGAAAATCACTTCAGGCTGCTGAAATAATGTGGTTTTACGGAAAAAGGTTGAGAATACCATGGACAGCTAAGAAGAGCAATCAAAACGTTTTGAAAGAGGCCAAAGCTAAAAGAGAACTAATATCCAATATTAGGAAGAAACAATCATCATTTTTTGGCCATATAATGTGCAATGAAAAACTGGAATATTTTGTAACAACTGGGAAAATTGAATGACGAAGAGATAGAGGAAAGCAAAGAGAAAAATACCAAACAGCTTAAGAGAATGGCTTTGCAAAAGGTCAACAGCAGAAATTATAAATAACTCAAGATCGAAAGTTGCTGAGAGACATGATCACCTACGCCAGTATGCATGGTGCTTGATGATGATGAAATATTGCAAAGATGTAAGAACAATAAAGACTTGTACTGGCAACAAAAGTCAGCAACTGGAAACCAACTGGTAATGTTTGAGCAAATAAATCAAGGTGTTAGGCAGGGGGTATGTACCATAACTCAGTTTACTCAATGTGTGTAGTGAGACCATAGTAAGTAAAGTAAACAGCCCCGTCACGCAAAGTGGCGTATAGGGAATATGGTGTTAGTGGCCATAAATTTTATAGACTATCATGATTACCACATGATTTTTGTGGCAACGTTGTCGGTATAACGCCCGCGCCGCTTTACTTTCCCAGAAAAAAATCCGGTACCAATTTAAGGCTAGGTGAACCCGGAGGCAGTCTATTGGGATCGCACCCGACCTTTTGTCCTTTATAGTATTGTGAGACCATACTTAACCATAAATGACATACTCGAAATATTAGTCTGTGGTCATAATATAGCAAACCCGGAGTTTGTAGAGTTTCCTAATGACACAGACTAAATCGTTAAATGTGATGATGAGTTACAGAAAATGATTGACATTATAGTGATGTCAAGTTGAAAATAAGGGCCCAAGTGTTAATAGTGAATAAAATACATGGTTTCAACCCCCCCCCCCCTTTTCCATAAATAAATAAATATAATGATATCACCTAAATGCACAATTACAGTAAATTTTACAGTATTAATGCTAAGACAGGTCCATGATTTCAAATATCTATGACCGATGTTAACGTAAGATTGTAGGTGTACAACAGGTGTGAGCTGTGGAGCTCTCACAAAGGCCGAACTCCAAGAAGTGAGTACATGTTATGGAAGCTCAATTTTGTCAATTGAGATAAGAAAAATAGTTCTTCATTGTTATGTGGAGCCAGTGTTGGCGTGTAGATGTGAATTCTGGTTAATAGAACAACAAATCTATGGAAAATTTATATTCGAGCCATGGACTAAGCAATATTTACTTTGAACACCACGATATCTGTTATTGCAGCGAGTTGGCAGATTTTGAAAATGTATTCAAGGGTTTGAACATAAATGTTTGTTCACAGTTCGTTAACCTTCGCTGTAGATAAAGTCTTTATTTTGATGGCTTCGTTTGTGACCTTGGTAGCTAAGGACCTAACTTGTGCAAACGGACGGCATTGGCAAGGATCATTTTGAATCTATGAAATGGGCTCATTTTGTGTTTAACTCAAAAGCATATGTGCTTTTTAACCAAAGACCTTTGGGGGGGGGGGGGGGGGGCTCAAGGAAGATATCCCCGATGGAAGAATAAATTGTACTATTAGTCCCATAAATATTCGCTTCCAGAGGTTTATGATGTAGACAAAGCAGTTTTGTCATTGTAAGTGAATAATGTCCACACCTATATTTGGTCAGGATTGTGTAGCAGCAACAGCTTTATAGCGAACACAGAAAACATCATAGGATTGTGCTGTTCTGAAACAGCTATGCCATGCTACCCTAGAATTGCCTTTAATGGGATTACTGTGACCACAAACCACTCTCCATGTGTGTGCCACATATTTACACCCCAGAAAGAAATACTGAATATAACAACATCATATGCCGTCTGTGATATTAATTACCACAAACCAGGAGCCTCCTGTATGATTGATACAACTGTTGCACCAAGCACTTCACCAGCAGAGCCAGATCTATGGAATGTTAATCTGATATTGTTCTTGAATGATGTCCAAGTTAATGAGACACCAGAATCGTGTGGCAGCAGCTACAAGAAGGGAGCAGAGAACATCAAGTTCTGCTGCTATAAAGGAGACTTGCCTTGCTACCCAAGAATTGCCTTAAATGGGATCAATGTAGCTGAAAACTTCTCCTCTTGTGTAAACTACACATTCACATCCAAGAGTGAATCAGTGAAGGTCACAAAATCATATTCTCTCTGTGGTTTTACTAACTACAGGTCAGGTGGCTTCTGTTGGATTGGAAATGATAACTTATCACCACTGTGTGTCTATATGTTTGGAATTGGAGTCATCAACGATGGCCTAACATCATCAAGTGCTACGACGATCATCATTTTCGGGAGGACGCGAACTTCCAAGGTATATGGTGGATAGGCGGCGGGAACCATTGAAGGCTATGTCTGAAAAGTGTTCCTTCTTGCAGTTTCCTCATATTCCAAGTCCGGCTTGTTGCAGGAGCTACTGAGTTAAGTGCTCTGTGCACACCGTGAGCTGTGTGTCTCATCCGTTTTGATCTTGTTTCGATATCCCGCTTGTTTACGATGAATGATGATATCGTATGACAGGGAACAGTTGGCTGTGTTCACTTTCTGCGCGGTTTCGCCTTATGTCTTTTGGCGTGTGCTGAGACTGCTACGATGGGGATTACAGTTACCTTTCTTTGTTTGGGAAATGTGTTAGTAATTCGGATGATTCCACTGGCATGGGCGGTTGAGCAATTATGGATTTTTAATTCGTTTGCAGTGATACCGATGCCTTCCATAACCAATAACCAATCTATGGAAGCCAGAAATATTTTTTTGTAGAAAAAATGTTTTACAATACCACGAACAGCTAGGAAAGAGTAATGAGGGCGTTCTGAAAGAGGCCAAAGCAAAAATAAAGTTGTTACCAACATCCGGAGAAAACAATAATAAAAAAAAAATACTTTTTGCGGCCAGGCTATGAGAGGGGAACACCTGGAACATATTGTGACAGTAAGAATAATTGAATATAGTAGAGATAGAGAGCGACGGGGAGAAAATGTTCATGGCGAACGAGACAGTTTATGTTAGTAGGAAGGGAAGAGCAGATTTGACAGTTGTAGAGGTATGTTCATCTAGGCCAGCAACCATGGTGCTTGTTGATGAACGTGTTATTGGTGTTATGTCATTCTTTTCGCTTATGTCTGTCTCTCTCCTCATTCTTTCTCACACGCCACATACACTTGCCATTTTCTACTTAAGCATCAACTATCTTATTTTCAAGTCTATTCTCTATGATTCACTCACAAAAGTTATAAACTTACACTCCCCACATACTGCTTTGACTTCCTTCTTTCTTTCTTTCTTTCTTTCTTTCTTTCTTTCTTTCTTTCTTTCTTTCTTTCTTTCTTTCTTTCTTTCTTTCTTTCTTTCTTTCTTTCTTTCTTTCTTTCTTTCTTTCGTTTTCTTTTGTTTGTTTCTTTCTTTCTTTTGTTTGTTTCTTTCTCTTGTTTGTTTCTTTCTTTTGTTTGTTTGTTTCTTTCTTTTGTTTGTTTGTTTCTTTCTTTTGTTTGTTTGTTTCTTTCTTTTGTTTGTTTCTTTCTTTTGTTTGTTTCTTTCTTTTGTTTGTTTCTTTCTTTCTTTGTTTGTTTCTTTCTTTCATTCACCCGTTCATCTGATAAGAAGATGTTGATGCGCTGTGTCCCCAAGTTTTCTAAAAGAGGAAAAAAAAAATGCCATATATCCCCTATCAACCCGACATGTTTGACGTCAGCGCCGCTGCAGATTTTACTTCATAATTTTTCCCAGACAGCGTATTGTTTTTGATGTTCAACTGCCAAAAGTTATTTAACCTGTGCAGAGTAGGCACGGGATATTATCTGTTTCGCGGTTATTGGAGAGTGCTAGAACTATGGTATCAGTGCTAGAACTATGGTATCAGTGCTAGAAACTATGGTATCAGAGCTAGAACTATGGTATCAGTGCTAGAACTATGGTATCAGTGCTAGAACTATGGTATCAGTGCTAGAACTATGGTATCAGTGCTAGAACTATGGTATCAGTGCTAGAACTATGGTATCAGTGCTAGAACTATGGTATCAGAGCTAGAACTATGGTATCAGTGCTAGAACTATGGTATCAGAGCTAGAACTATGGTATCAGAGCTAGAACTATGGTATCAGAGCTAGAACTATGGTATCAGTGCTAGAACTATGATATAAGAGCTAGAACTATGGTATCGGTGCTAGAACTATGGTATCACCACCCTGAGACCAAAGACGGTTAAAATCACACACACAAAAAATTACGGATCTGAAGAGAGAAATGTGCACCGCCTATGGATGTACTCGAACCTACGACTTTCTTATTGACAGGACAACATCATACCGCTAGACCAACCAGTCAGTAACGTCCTGCTCATTATCTCGTGGCCACAATTTAAACATTTGAACTCACCGCATTGAAAATAACTGATTTCCAATGTCGATAATAATTCATCAACGAACTAGTGAGGACGATATTCCGATGAGGGCATTGATAATGGTTTCAATATTCACGATGCAAATACTCTTATTATTGGGTTCCTTCAGTGGAAACGCCTGATGGGATAATTGTTTGAGAAATCGTGTACATCTTGTAACTCCACGGCTGATTAATTGAGTCAAGTTTGATGATGATTGGGCGCAGTATCGATTGTGATGGGCAGCTGGCTGCAGCCGAGTCTCAACTTATTGGTTTGTTTATGTCATGTGACAGTCTGTGTGTGTGTGTGCGCGCGTGTGTGCGTGTGTGTGAATGTGTGTGCGTCACATTGGCATCATCGCCGTTCAGCGCTGTAGATCAGGCCTGCAAGTCTTTCGACAGCAGATTGTTTGTCGGCGTCTACTGCTGGCTGTAGTTTCCATCTAGTGACACTTTTACTTTCATAATTATTACATTTTTATTTGCATTATATTATTATTATTATTATTATTATTATTATTATTATTATTATTATTATTATTATTGTTTTAATTGTGTTTTAGCATTTCTATCTCCCTCACCATTCATATTTATCTTTCTCACTCACTCACTCACTCACTCACTCACTCACTCACTCACGCACTCACTCACTCACGCACTCACTCACGCACTCACTCACTCACTCACTCACTCTTTCGCTCTCTCAATCACTTACTCGCTCACTCACTCTCTCTCTCTCACATACACACACATTCTCATTTAATGTTTTTTTAACTAACATATAAACACATTCTGCTCCTTCATATACTTGTTCGTGGTCGAGACCAGACAATGCAGTGATCCACACTTTCTTTGGTGTCTTATAGGAATTGCGCGCGCGTGTGTGTTCGCGTGCGTGCATGCGTATTTTTAATTCACGATATTGTGGCCATTCTTCTCATGCCTCCGAAATCTAGTCCACACTAAACGTAGCACCGTTTACCACACCCAATATATTCTTCTCTCTCTCTTTCTCTCTTCTCTCTCTCTCTCTCTCTCTCTCTCTCTCTCTCTCTCTCTCTCTCAGGTCCTTTCATAACACTTTGCATAAATGTTTATTGTTATGCCATCTAGATATCTTCTGAGAGCGTGTCCTGCAAGCATGTTGTCTCCCTAATACAACGTTATGCACGTCCTCTCTTTATTTTTCTGGGAAAGTAAAGTGGCGCGGGCGTAATACCGACCGCATTGGTCCGAAGGTCTGTAAAATTGATGCTTCACCATATTCCCTATACACCACTTGACGTGACGGGGGTACTTTACTTTTTTAAATTTTACTTTCTATCTTTTGCACCTTTCGACCACAGCCTTATTACTGTTTTTTTTTTTTTTTTTTTTTTTTATCAAGCTTTTCTCGCGTTAATTGCAACCACGTTATTACATAAACGTCTTTATCATGACGAGGTTCGGCATCGTAAACACCTTGACCTCTCTAAACGGGTTCTGCCAAAGATCATGTTTATATTTGTCGCTTTTTCTTTTTCGTCCTCTTCTTCTTCTACTTCTTCTTTAACCCCACCTCCACCTTCATCTGCTGCTTCGGTAGCGTCTTCAGATCTTGCGAATTTGATCTGCTGTTTTGTTGTCATGTTGAGATAGAGACGACAGGTGCGCCACAAGCGGATGATTTCAACACCAATGCACAAACCTTGCAATACGGACAACCGCCCCCATTGTAAGTTCCTTGTGATGATTTATATATTTGGATTGTTATAGAAAAGCACATTTGTCCCCAAGTTTGTAAATATGTCTGGCTGGTTGATGTATTCTTATATTCTTACTAATATTGATGTATTAATTATAATTATGTTATACCAACATTGATGTGGTAATTATAATTATGTTATACCAATATTGATGTAGTAATTATAATTATGTTATACCAATATTGATGTAGTAATTATAAATTATGTTATACCAACATTGATGTAATCCTGTAGTAATTGATGTAATATACATCTTAAGGACATTGATAGAAAGATCTATAGAGGTAAAGAAAGATCTATATATGTGCTTTATAGACTACACGAAAGCATTTGACAAAGTAAAGCATGTGGAAATAATAAATATGCTGGAGAAATTAAACATTGATGGCAATGATCTGCGAATCATAAAAAAACATGTACTGGCAACAAACAGCAGCTATACGAATTAACAACCAAACAGGACAATTCCAATATATAAAACAAGGAGTCAGACAAGGGCTGTGCTCTATCACCGGATTTGTTTTCACTTTACAGCGAATATATTATGAGATCAATAGTAGACAAAAAAGGAATTGAAGTCAACGGTCACAACATAAATAATTTGCGATATGCGGATGACACAGTCTTAATAGCAGGGACAGAGAATGAACTACAAGAAATGGTAGATATAATAGTAGAAAAAAGCAACAAGAAAGGTATCAGTCTGAATAGTAAGAAAGCAGAAGTAATGGTTATATCGAAGAAACAATCATCACGATCATGCAGCATAAAAATAAACGAGACAAATCTGAAACAAGTACAACGTTTCAAATACTTGGGCACAATAATAACATCAGATGGGAGATGCTCCACAGAAATAAAAAGTAGAATAGCTATGACCAAAATAGCATTTCAGTAAATGAAAAATATCTTATGCAACAAATCTATGTCAATAAAAATGAGAAAGAGAGTTCAACGGTGCTATATAGAACCAATTCTGACCTATGGGAGCGAGTCATGGACAGTAGACAAACAAATGAAAAGACGATTAGAGGCCACAGAGATGGGATTTCTCAGAAGAATGTTGAAAGTTCCCTGGACAGATAAAAAGACCAATGAGGAAGTTCTCGAAGAAGCCAACACAAAAAGGGAGCTCTTAAAAAACATCAGAAAGAAGCAATCAACATTTTTCGGGCACATCATGAGAAGAGGAAAGTTGGAATACTTGGTTACAACTGGCAAAATAAAAGGAAAGAGAGATCGCGGACGACAAAGAGAGAAAATACTGGATAGCTTGGTGTCATGGCATGGAAAACAGTCAACAACAGAACTGATACGATGCACTGTGGATAGAAGATTGTGGAGGGACATGATCGCCTACGCCAACCGGCAGTGTACATGATGATGATGATGATGATGATGTAGTAATTATAATTATGTTATACCAACATTGATGTAGTCATTATAATTATATTATAACAACATTAATGTAGTAATTATAATTGTATTATAACAACATTGATCATCATCATGTGCCATACTGGTTGGCGTAGGCGATCATGTCCCTCCACAATCTTCTATCTACAGCGCATCGTATCAGTTCTGTTGTTGACTGTTTTCCATGCCATGACACCAATCTATCCAGTATTTTCTCTCTTCGTCGTCCGCGATCTCTCTTTCCTTTTATTTTGCCAGTTGTAACCAAGTATTCCAACATTTCTCTTCTCATGATGTGCCCGAAAAATGTTGATTGCTTCTTTCTGATGTTTTTTAAGAGCTCCCTTTTTGTGTTGGCCTCTTTGAGAACTTCCTCATTGGTCTTTTTATCTGTCCAGGGAACTTTCAACATTCTTCTGAAAAATCCCATCTCTGTGGCCTCTAATCGTCTTTTCATTTGTTTGTCTATTGTCCATGATTCACTTCCATAGGTCAGAATTGGTTCTATATAGCACCGATGATTGGTTCTATATAGCACTCTTTCTCATTTTTATTGACATAGATTTGTTGCATAAGATATTTTTCATTTTCTGAAATGCTATTTTGGCCTGAGCTATTCTGCCTTTTATTTCTGTGGTGCATCTCCCATCTGATGTTATTATTGTGCCCAAGTATTTGAAATGGTGCACTTGTTTAAGATTTGTCTCGTTTATTTTTATGCTGCATGCTGGTTATGATTGTTTCTTTGATATGACCATTACTTCTGTTTTCTTACTATTCAGACTGAGACCTTTCTTGTTGCTTTCTTTTACTATTATGTCTATCATTTCTTGTAGTTCATTCTCTGTCTCTGCTATTAAGACTGTGTCATCCGCATATCGCAAATTATTTATGTTGTGACCGTTGACTTCAATTCCTTTTTTGTCTACTATTGATCTTATAATATATTCGCTATAAAGTGAAAACAAATCCGGTGACAGAACACAGCCTTGTCTGACTCCTTGTTTTATATATTGGCATTGTCCTGTTTGGTTGTTAATTCGTATAGCTGCTGTTTGTTGCCAGTACATGTTTTGTATAATTCGCAGATCCTTGCCAACAACATTGATGCAGTAATTATAATTATTTTTACCAACATTGATGTAGTAATTATAATTATGTTATACCAACATTGATGTAGCAATTATAATTATGTTATACCAACATTGATGTAGCAATTATAATAATGTTATAACAACATTGATGTAGTAATTATAATTATGTTATACCAACATTGTTTTAGTAATTATAATTATGTTATACCAACATTGATGTAGTAATTATAATTATGTTATACCAACATTGATGTAGTAATTATAATTATGTTATACCAACATTAATGTAGTAATTATAATTATGTTATACCAACATTGATGTGGTAATTATAATTACGTTATACCATTACTGATGTAGTATGTGCCAGAATATCATTCAGTGGCAACTGTTAAGTTTATGGAAAGGAAAAAATCGAGGGAAACGGAGAAAAAAAAACATAACTACAGTTGATAAGGATGTTTTAGTAGCAAGCAAACAGCAGAATGAAGAAACGTTTGGTACCGAAAGTTGTGGAGAGACATGATCCAGCAAGCATAATAAGACTACCGACGGCGGTAGTCGCTACTTTAAGCTTTGTTGCTTCTCAGTCCGTAAAATAGAATAAATAAAGATAATGAAATTGAAACAGTCTTGATGTCTCCTTTCTTTCTGTTACTTAACATTTAGATCCATACAAAAACACCGAACGAACGCAAGCTCATGTTCCCTTAGTTCAGTTTCTATATTGTGCTTGGATTGGCTCCACATATTTGGTAAATTGGCAAATTCTATTCAGACTTTGTTCATTTTTTATGCTAATATCTTTGCTGCTTTCTCTTTTCTCCTCTGCTTTCGTTCAAATCAATTATAACTATATTTCCCAGGTATGTGAATGCGTTTAGTTTCCGCTAGCTTTTGCTTGTCTATTTTGGTCCGTGTAGGGTTTCTGAAAGTTAGCTTCTTCATTTCTTTGTCTTATTTACCTATGTTCAAATCGTTGGCTATATTTATCTACTTTGTTTTGGTTGTAATAGTGAGAAATACATTAGTAATGGGCTAACGTTGTTTGTTTAATATAGAAAACATCGTAGATAGTAAGTAAAGAGCCCGGTCACGCCACGTGGCATATATGGAATATGGTGTTAGTGACCTTCATTTTTATAGATCTTCGTCACATGACTTTTGGGGTAATGTGGTCGATATTACGCCCGTGCCGCTTTACTTTCCCAGAAAAAAATCCGATACCCATTTAAAGCTGGGTGAACCTAGAAGCCGTCGATCAGAATCGAAGCCGACCTCTTATCCTTTATAGTCCAGTCCACTAACCACTGAGCTATCGCGGCTCCCATCGTAGATAGTTTTCCTCTAGAGATGTTCTCTATCTCAGCACGCACCTACAACTAACTCAAAGAAAGCGGTTGAAATTGACGCACTTTCATTCTCACTTGGAACAATTGCCCATTCTCATTTGGAACGATTGCCCATTCTCATTTGGAAAGACTGCCCATTCTCATCTGGAACGATTGCCCATTCTCATTTGGAACGATTGCCCATTCTCACTTGGAACAATTGCCCATTCTCACTTGGAACAATTGCCCATTCTCATTTGGAACGATTGCCCATTCTCATTTGGAAAGACTGCCCATTCTCATCTGGAACGATTGCCCATTCTCATTTGGAACGATTGCCCATTCTCATTTGGAAAGACTACCCATTCTCATCTGGAACGATTGTCCATTCTTATTTGGAACGATTGCCCATTCTCATTTGGAAGGACTGCCCATTCTCATCTGGAACGATTGCCCATTCTCATTTGGAACGATTGTCCATTCTCATTTGGAAAGACTGCCCATTCTCATCTGGAACGATTGCCCATTCTCATTTGGAACGATTGCCCATTCTCATTTGGAAAGACTGCCTATTCTCAGTTGGAACGATCGCCCATTCTCATTTGGAAAGACTACCTATTCTCAGTTGGAACGATTGCCCATTCTCATTTGGAAAGGATGCCTATTCTCAGTTGGAACGATTGCCCATTCTCATTTGGAACGACTGCCTATTCTCAGTTGGAACGATTGCCCATCCTGATTGTCGTAGTATTTAAATTTACCATGAGTGCCTATTGTGGTTATTGTAGATTAATATTTGTTTACATAATTGGCATGACTGAAATCGGGTAACGTCCATTAACACTATGATCTCTGCCATGTTCACACGCGAATAATTTAAAAGGTTGTTACACAATCTTCGCAGTCCTTGGATATGTTCATGATGGTGAAACATAGTTGTGATGGTTATACACTTTTCAAGTCAACACTCAAGTCCTGTTCATACATCAGGTGACCAGACGTCCTGATTTTTCTAGGACAGTCCCGATTTTTACTGTGTTTTCAACCTTTGTCCCGGATTTGTTACTGTCTCGAATTTGTCCCGATTTTGGCGGATTTTTTAGCATTTGTCCCAGATTTGTTAAAGTACATTAGGGACACACAGATTTACCAATTTTGTCCATTTTGGTAAACGTCTCTTCGACTTAAAATATACATTGTTCCGTTGTTGTGTAGAAAATATTTAAAAAGTTGAACCGGCTGTTTATTTGGCGAAACAGTAACATTAAAATGCGCTCCAAGTTTTAAATCGTGTATACTGAAACTGAAACTATCTATCATCTATTAACCTTTCGAGCCGTAGCCGGCCCATAGCCTTGATACTCCTTCTCTTATCTGAATTTTTGTTCTAGCAGTTTTCAATTCTTTTAAAGTATTTTATCAAATCTCGCCATTTGTCTCTGTTCTGTGCAAGCAGCTCTATCACATTGAGGGAGCCGATTCCTGCTGCTTTTGCCTCTCTCAGCAATGTTCTTCTCAGTGTCTCTCTGGGTCTTCCTATTTTTCTCTTACCTGTTGTTTCCCACATGAGGGCTTGCTTTGCTATTTCAGTTATTGTCTCTTCTCATTACATGTCCAACATAGAAACTGAAACACTGATCAGAAAATTACAGCAACTCTGCTTCACCTTCCATTTAAGTGAGTATCACTAATGTTTTTTTATCTCCTGATAACGTTTTGTAAGCTTATATAGTTCTTCTTTCTTCTCTTTTCTCTTTTCACTGATACCTAAAAGATGTCGTGGTTTATATCATTTGTCGTTCTTGAGCTGCTCGAACTGTCTGAATTAGTGATTTTCCTTTGTTGTTACATGTCTCTGTCACTGCATCTATCCATCTTCTTCTGGGTCTTCCTCTTGGTCTTTTTTCCATGCATTTTCGAGAAGAATGCCCTTGATGGTGATTGGTGCGGATTCATTCTGACCAGGTGGCCCAACCATTTAAGTTGTTGTTCTATATATTCTTGGCAGGGTTTTGTTCCTACTATTTTTCTTATGGTTTCATTTAGTATTCTATCTCTTCTTGTGTTGTTTGTTACTCTTCTCAAGCATCGCACCTCACATGTATTGATCTTTCTTAAATGTGATTTAGAAAGGGTCCATGTTTGACTTTCATAGCACAAAGTTGGTATGAAAATGCTATTTATCATTTGTTGTTTAGCTACCATAGAAATGTTTTAATGTCTTAGCAATGGTGAAAGCTGGTATGTGACAGCATTTGCTTTCTGTATTCTCATGTCAATTTCTCTGTCCAGTTTTCCATCTTCTGTGAACATTGTGCCCAAATACTTGAAATCCTCTACTTGTTCTATTTATTTATCTTTGATCTTAATGTTTAATGTATAATGCCTATATAGTTAATTGTTTTAATTAGTTTTAAAGTACATGTATTATTCACTTGAAAAATACGGAAGAAATTTCATTTTATTGATGGAAAATTTAAGTCAAATTAATCTGTCCCGGATTAGAGTTTCAAAAATATGGTCACCTTATTCATACACCACCTCAGTCCTGTAATACACCACCCCAGTCATGTAATACACCACCTCAGTCCTGTAATACACCACCCCAGTCCTGTAATACAACAACCCCAGTCCTGTAATACACCACCCCAGATCTGTAATACACGACCTCAGTCCTGTAATACACCACCCCAGTCCTGTAATACACCACCCCAGTCCTGTAATACACCACCTTAGTCATGTAATACACCACCTCAGTCCTGTAATACACCACCTCAGTCCTGTAATACACCACCCCAGTCCTGTAATACACCACCTCAGTCCTGTAATACACCACCCCAGTCCTGTAACACACCACAGTCCTGTAACACACCACCTCAGTCCTGTAACACACCACCTCAGTCCTGTAATACACCACCTTAGTCCTGTAATACACCACCCCAGTCATGTAATACACCACCCCAATCCTGTAATACACCAGCCCAGTCCTGTAATACACCACCCCAGTCCTGTAATACACGACCCCAGTCCTGTAATACACGACCCCAGTCCTGTAATACACGACCCCAGTCCTGTAATACACCACCCCAGTCCTGTAATACACCACCCCAGTCCTGTAATACACCACCTCATTTCGACATTCGAATTTAAGTGACTACCTCAAGAGCTCTTCTGCCCGAAAACAGCATCCATGATCTCTCTCCCCACGTCCCTCATTTATAGCAGAATGTTTTTATTTTCTCCAGCACCCAACATCATGATTCTTAGCTCATCCAGAGGGAAAGAAAAATGGGTACCTAACCTTGGTCTGGGAGGGAAAGGCATCTAAGGATAGATCACTTTGCCACACTTACCCGAGAATTTGTGCCCTAGAGAAATGGAGCCACAAGACTTTACTCTCCAGTGCAGCAATAGCGTTGTGCTTTACCTTTCTTACCTGTGGTACATCCACACACTCGATCTCACCTGCCTGGAATCACGGATCACTGGAAAAATATGGTCATTTTTACATGGGATTCCTCCAGGCCTTGTGTGCGCGCGCGGGCGTATGAGTGTGTGTGCGCGCGTATTTGTGTATGTGTGCGTTCGTGCGTATGTGTGTCTGTGCGTGAATATGTGTGTGTGTGTGTGTATATATATGTGTGCGTGTGTGTGAATGAGAGTGAGGCGAGTACCGTCCCTCAAATATATAGCGGCGTCAACCACTCCCCATTCATTTTAAAAATAATTTACAAACAACTAATAGTAGATAGAGAGACTCGCACGCTATTTATATTATATATATCAGATAATTGGTTTTAATTTGTTGCATCTTGTCGGAGGGAAAATTCTAATTCAAAGGTTGATATCATGGTATTTGACAATATAGTTGACTATAGAGACTGAAGCGATCAGAGAAACTGGTTCTTATATTGCTGGTCATATGTGAAGATTTATTCTTTGCTTTCTTTCTTTCTTTCTTTGCGGTTTATCTTGCTTTTACCAGCAAAGTCCAATGACCTTAGGACCAATTCATCATTTACTATGTACAGTAGAAGAACGAAAATAGGTGGAAGAATTACAGACTTTGCTAGACTGTTCCACGGGGCACCGTGCCAGAAAAAAAAATAATAACACAAGGCATGATCAGGAAGTGGTGACAACATAGAGAATTGACAGGATTAACCTTCGTGAAATTTGCTCTTAATCGAGACGATGGTGGAGAATGAAGACGTCGTCAAGAGTATCCCAACAATTACCAGGTTTTTACCGGACCGGTGATGACGATGAAATACTCAAGTAATTTACTAGGCGTCTGTTTGAAAATCAACATTACAATAAATATAACAGCAAACGTGCACGTACTCACGTTTACAGGGGCAATTACATACAATAGTAAAAATCTAATAACAGTACAGAGCGTAAGACATGAAGATTACAATATTCAAAAGTGAAGAATGTCCATCGATTATAGATAAAAAGATAACAAATGTAATTAAAAAGTGCTGTATTAACATTATTTAACCCATTTTATAGGGTCTGCCAAGGGTGTCTGTATGGGCTAAATAATAAGTACCTTATGTCTACATGTAATCGCTACATAGTTTATAGATTTAAAGATTTTATTTCACCTCCAATCGTAAAAAATAAAAAAAAAACATAACAGTGGTCCTACCTGGATCCGGACCTCGCTTTTCAGTTTATTTAGAATTTATATAATTAAATATTAAATAATTCAGAATTTAAAAAAAATGAAAGAGAGTATATATTTATGAGAGAGAAGGAGATAGATAGACACACACACACACACACACAGAGAGAGAGAGAGAGAGAGAGAGAGAGAAACGCAAAACGTTATAGTTTTACAATGACGAAAAACAGAATAGTTAAAAATGTATTGACTATATATAGAACACAACGGTGTGTTGTAATCTAGCGATTCAGGTGCAGAAATAAAGTAGTAGAAGTGCATTTGGTGAAATAGAAAAGAAATTATACAGGAACAGTGTGGGGAACAAAGAGAACTTTGGAATGAAACGATTTAAAGAATTATTTTTAAAATAAAAAACCAATAGGCAAATATAAGAACAGGGACTGGTGAGGAGGGAATGGAATGTACACTGCCTATCAGTCAATCAAGGTGGGACAAACGAAATTGCTTAATTGTTAGAATCATCAAGTATTGAATAGGAAACGGGCTAAGCAATTATCGCATTTAAACGTGTGATTTAAATGGATTATTCATGATTGTCTGCACATATATCTCTGTCTGTCCGCTCGTAGATTGTTTCCTCAGGTGGGTTTAGCGTACTCTATCATCACATCATCTGCCTCATGACTGCGGTTTATCTTTGTCTTCATTGTACGGGCTTTCTATCTTTTACAGAAGGGGTCGACAACACGCATCCCAACGATCTAATCTGCCCGACCTGCCATTGCATTCCATCAATTAATTTTTTTTTTTATATTAAAAAAAAAATCCATTAACAATCAGTGCTTTAAAATTCATGACCCTCCAATCTAAGGTCACATCGTGTCTTTCCTCACTTCCTTCTTCTAAGAATTTTTTTTTTTTTTTTTTTTTTTTTTTTTTTTTTTTTTTTTTTTTACACTCCGTTTTACAATATATTTTTTAATGAATATTTCCACTATTTGTATATTGGCAGTGTGGATAGTATATGAGGGAAAAATAAAAAATAGAAAAAATGGTATGTTAGAAGCTTTACGCGATAAGTAGTCGACACAAATTAAACGACGTTTCGGCCTAATAGGCCTTCAGTAGGAACAAACAAGAAAACACACACACGGATATGTAAGTAAAACTAATAAAAAATGTCTTCCCTGTGTGTCAGGCCGAGGTCAAAATGAAAAGGAAATGGTAACCTGAGTGTGGCTGTCGTGTATGTGCAGAAACGTGCAGAAATGTGCGCAAATGCACACAGAACCAGAGGAGTTCACACCGGGGTCAGTGTGCAAACACAAAGGAGAAAGAATTAAACAGTAGACTAACAGGTGCTCAAAAGGCGGTAAGAGTGAGATGTCTGAGAGTACAATAAAAACAAATGAGGGGTAAGGAGCACAGAAAAAAGGTATTAAGGAGAACACCGAAGTGTCTCATTGGGGACTAGAAGAGGAGAACTATAAATAGCATGGCATAGTAGATACAGCCACACTCAGGTTACCATTTTCTTTTCATTTTGACCTCGGCCTGACACACAGGGAAGACATTTTTGATTAGTTTTACTTACATATCCGTGTGTGTGTTTTCTTGTTTGTTTCTGCTGAAGGCCTATTGGGCCGAAACGTCGTTTAATCTGTGTCGTCTACTTATCGCGTAAAGCTTCTAACATACCATTTTTTTTCCCTCACATTCAGCTTTACTGCAGCTTCGCATTTTTAAGCATTCATTTGCATTTCTTTGCCTTAACCCCTGGATAGTATATGGGTGGACAGTGTATGGGTGGATAGTGTATGGGTAGATAGTGTATGGCAGTGTGGATAGTGTATGGGTGGACAGTGTATGGCAGTGTGGATAGTGTATGACAATTAGTGTATGGCAGTGTGGATAGTGTATGGGTGGACAGTGTATGGGTGGATAGTGTATGGCAGTGTGGATAGTGTATGGCAGTATGGATAGTATATGGGTGGATAGTGTATGGGCGGACAGTGTATGGGTGGATAGTGTATGGGTGGTGTGGATAGTGTTTGTGTGGATACTGTATGGCAGTGTGGACAGTGTATGGGTGGATAGTGTATGGCAGTGTGGATAGTGTATGGGTGGTGTAGATGTGGATAGTATATGGCCGTGTGGCTGCGTACTATTTCACATGTGGGAGTAGGAAGAGATTATGTTGCTGCGGTGAGAAGAACGCCACCCATACACTATCCACACTTATGTGTTTGGCCGAGCTTTATTGGTGTGTGACTTTTTATGTGTTTAGTCTAGCTTTATTGATGTGTGACTTTTTATGTGTTTGGTCTAGCTTTATTGGTGTGTGACTTTTTGTGTGTTTAGTCGAGCTTTATTGATGTGTGACTTTTTATGTGTTTAGTCTAGCTTTATTGATGTGTGACTTTTTATGTGTTTGGCCGAGCTTTATTGATGTGTGACTTTTTATGTGTTTGGTCTAGCGTTATTGGTGTGTGAATTTTTATGTGTTTAGTCTAGCTTTATTGGTGTGTGACTTTTTGTGTGTTTAGTCGAGCTTTATTGAAGTGTGACTTTTATGTGTTTAGTCGAGCTTTATTGGTGTGTGACTTTTTATGTGTTTAGTCGAGCTTTATTGAAGTGTGACTTTTATGTGTTTAGTCGAGCTTTATTGGTGTGTGACTTTTTATGTGTTTAGTCGAGCTTATTGGTGTGTGACTTTTTATGTCTTTGATTATGTGTTTGATCGAGCTTTATTGATGTGTGACTTTGTATGTGTTGGTCTAGCTTTATTGATGTGTGACTTTTTATGTGTTTGGTCGAGCTTTATTGATGTGTGACTTTTTATGTTTTTCATCTCATCATCTATGGCCTTTCGAGCCGTAACCGGCCCATAGGGCGTAGACCAAGATACACCTTCTCCTATATGAATTTTGTTCTAGCAGTTTCTTTTAAAGATATTTATCAAATCTCGCCATCTGTCTCTGTTCTGTGCAAGCAGTTCTATCTCATGAGGGAGCCGATTCCTGCTGCTCTTGCCTCTCTCATCAATGTTCTTCTCAGTGTCTCCCTGGGTCTTCCTCTTTTCTTTTACCTGTTGTTTCCCATATGAGGGCTTGCTTTGCTATTCGATTATTATCTCTTCTCATCACATGTCCAACGTATGACCATCGTCTTTTCTTTATTACTGAAGATATTAGTGGTTGATTGGCGATTCTCTAATTTCCTCGTTTGTTTGAATTCGTCCATTCTATACCAAGTATTTTCCTTAGACATTTATTTTCGAATGCGTTCA
This sequence comes from Megaustenia siamemsis, assembly GCA_032433765.1. Taxonomy (NCBI): domain Eukaryota; kingdom Metazoa; phylum Mollusca; class Gastropoda; order Stylommatophora; family Ariophantidae; genus Megaustenia; species Megaustenia siamemsis. Next base: position 22,282,438 of record JAVIAB010000092.1, on the reverse strand, counting down.
ACTTTGTTTCTATATCTCTTGTTGTTTTCCAGCTTTCACACGCATACGTAAGGGTTGATAGTACATTTGATTTGAATAGCCTAAGTTTTGTGTTTGTGCTAATGAGTTTGATTTCCACAACTTTTCAAGGCTTCTGAAAGACATTGCTGCTTTAGCCAGTCTGATTCTAATTTCTTTGCTCGTATCCCCTTCTCGATCAATGTGACTTCCAAGATAGATGAAGTGATCGATCTCTTCTACTGGTTGTTTTCCATGTATATTTTGTCAAATATATATTTTTGTCTAGCTTTATTGATGTGTGACTTTTTATGTGTTTAGTCGAGCTTTATTGGTGTGTGACTTTTTATGTGTTTGGTCTAGCTTTATTGATGTGTGACTTTGTATGTGTTTGGTATAGCTTTATTGATGTGTTACTTTTTATGTGTTTAGTCGAGCTTTATTGGTGTGTGACTTTTTATGTGTTTGGTCTAGCTTTATTGATGTGTGACTTTTTATGTGTTTGGTGGAGCTTTATTGATATGTGACTTTTTATGTGTTTAGTCGAGCTTTATTGATGTGTGACTTTTTATGTGTTTGATCGAGCTTTATTGATGTGTGACTTTGTATGTGTTTGTTCGAGCTTTATTGATGTGTGTCTTTTTATGTGTTTTTGGTCGAGCTTTATTGATGTGCGACTTTTTATATGTTTGGTCGAGCTTTATTGGTGTGTGACTTTTTATGTGTTTGGGCTTGACGTGTGGAGAGATTTGTTTGTTCTTGTCTGTTTTGAGTGTTGTTATCTGCGAAATTCTACTTATTTATTATGTGCACATTAAAAAAAATCTTTCTCCTTTTTTATTACTTCGTCTGTTAGATTCTTTCTCACTCACTCACTCACTCACTCACTCATCTCACTTACTCATCCCACTCTCTCACCTCACTCACCTCATTCACTCACTCACCCACCCATTCACTCACCCCACCCACTCACTACACTCTTTCACTCACTCACCTCACCCACTCACTCACCTCACCCACTCACTCATCCCACTCTTTCACCTCACTCACTCACCCATTCACTAACCCCACCCACCCACTCATCCCACTCTCTCAGCTCACTCACCCCACTCACTCACTCACTCACTCACCAATTCACTCACCCCATCCACTCAGTACACTCTTTCACTCACTCACCTCACCCGCTCACTCACCCACTCACTCATCCCATTCTCTCACCTCACTCACTCACCCATTGACTAACCCCACCCACCTACTCATTCACATCACCCACTCACTCACCTCACCCACTCACTCAATCACTATATGTCGCTTTAATCTGTTAACAGTATTTATGTTTATATACGAATTTAACAACTGTTTTGTGGTTTGCTATATGACAACTTGTCGAATGCCTCTGTTTTTTTTTTTCACGGGTTAGCATATATTAAAGTAAAAGTAAAGTACGAGATTTGAACCGGCGTCTTAGCACACGAGTTTTCACCCATGTTTGCTCGGCCGCCTATCCAGAAGTGTTCGGAGACTTCTGGATAGTGTCGCTTCAAGCATCGAAACTCACGATGCAAGGTGGTATTCCTCACCTTCCCAGAGTACTACCCTTGTACCCATTTCTGCCAGCGGCTGGGTCGACCACGAGGGTATTTTTTTTTCCAACCACGAGTACAATTCACACCGCTTCCAGCGGGAATCGAACACGGGTTATCCGAACGTACACATGTTGTTTCTCTATAATTATATGATGACATAATCTATATGTAAATGTCACACAGAGCGAGAACTTACCATTTTATACCACCATTTTTGTGTGTGTAAAAGTCTACTGTAGGTTTTGGTTAATTTCTTCTAACATAGACTTGTGAAGCCATTATTGAATGTACAGCTATTGAATATATAATGAATGGAATTGCGAGATTGTTCAATCATGTTGCTTCGATCGTTGTATTGTCCTAAAAGGCTGTGTTTTAATAATGTCCTTGATTTATGTACATGCAAATGCAACATAAATATATTGCCTTGCCCTATGGTGTATTGTTTATTTGTCACTAGTTTCTGTTAGTACATAGCGATATATATTCGAACATGTTCTGTGTGCTTGTCCAGAGTAGGAAACAATTTTTGTTGTTTAAAAAACGATTTTTTGCTTACAACCACTCGCACAGCAAAGAAATGTCAAGATTATTCTAATGTAGTGCTTTTGTCTGTTCGTGGTCATAATAGTGTAGTGTGTTAATTCTTGAAACCCGACTTGATGTCTTTATGTTCGCATTTGGCCCATTATATGTCTTTCTTCTTCAATTGCAAGGAATCTATCTGTTTATTTTCGAGATGTCACATATGTATGTTTATGTTTGGGAATGCCTTATTATAGAGTGCCTGCCCAATATGAAATAGTAACTATACAAGAACATATCAACAGGCTAAACAACACTTGTAAACAATACAACATGAAGATCAACATAAGCAAAACCGAAGTAATGGCAATAGCGAGAAAGAAAGAAAAACTAAACATCATAATAGATAATACGACTCTGAAGCAAGTAGACAATTTTAAATATCTGGGTAGCACGCTAGCACAAGACAATAACCAAGAGACAGAGATAGATATAAGGTGTAACAAAGCATGCCAAGTTATAGGCCAAGTATCAACACTATTGAAAAACAAAGCAATAACTACGGAAGCAAAAAGGGCAATATACAAATCAATTTTTCTACCAACTCTGTGCTATCAGTGCCAGAATTGGACGCTGGACTCTAGAACAATAAGAAAGATAACGACCACCGAAATGAAATGTGTCAGAAGAATGACAGGAAACAGCTTAAGGGACAGAGTAAGAAACACTGACCTGAGGAAGAAACTCGAAATTGAACCAGCCTTCGAATACATAAAGAAACAACAGATAAATTGGTTCGGCCACATAACAAGACAAAAAGAACTATATAACAATGATTCAAAGAGCCATAAACAAACGCTACGAAAACGCCAGATTAAGAGGAAGACCGAGAAAGAGATGGATAAAGGGAATACTAGAGTCACTAGGAGGAATAACATCAGAAGAGGCCAACAGAAGAGCAAAGAATCGCAGATTGTTTCTCCCCTCGACGCCATCGGCAGCAGAGGAAGGATAGAAGAAGAAGAAGAAGAAGAAGAACTATATATGTATGAACTATTACTATTCTTATTTACACCTCTCAGATCTCATTGTGCGCACATACGCCCAAACCTGTCTGCCATGGTCTGCTGTTGCCTGGCTCGAAATTCATGTATTCTCATCAAACTCTTTGTTTCGTGGTGTCTCTGTAATGAGGCCTTCTTCATCTAATCCTGTCCATTGACACATGCAGTCTCACTGACATGTCTACATTGATCCTCCTCCCGGTAATTAAGCGCTATCGCTCAGGGAACATTTCTTCATTTGTCAGAAACTATCCTCTAAAAATCGACAAACGTTCCCTGTACCGGGCCACAGTGCTGTTTGTCTGGATCAAACAATTATATTGCGACATTATATTTTCTTCTCCTTTATTCTTAGACGGCCGACCCCTTCTCGTCGTCGAATTAATAACTGTAATTATTATTGTTGATAATGGGGCGAGATTGTTGTAGATTGTCACAGACGCCAGGTCGCTGTCTGTCGGCGAGCATACACAATCTGGCGCGTGGTTCGTCACGCTTGTATTTCACGCGGTGATGAGGCTACAGTAAAACATTTATTTATTGTCGGCTTAGATTGTCCTATCAATTAGGTGTGGTAAATCAATCTAATTTTATCCCTAGGTGAAGAATAATTTACCAGTTCGCCTAATTTGCTTCATGGATCAGTACGTAAGATCTGATAAGAAAGGTGCATCTGTCTCTCACCTGTTGAGAACAAAAAGTGAATACATCAGTTAAGAAACATATATCAATTAATCAATTAAGAGCATCGAAACGTTCCATCAGTTAAGAAACATATATCAATTAATCAATTAAGAGCATCGAAACGTTCCATCAGTTAAGTAAAGTGTATTAATCTATCTGTTACAAACAAAGATTTAATCTATCATTTAAGGACAATGAATGAATCTATCAACTAAGAACATGGAATTATTCTATAATTTAAGAACAAGAACTTGATCTGGTATTTAAGATCAATGAATCAACCTTTCAGTTAAGAACAGGGGATCAATCCCTCAGTTTCTTCATCATCATCATCTTCGAGTGCCGTCTCCGCAACGAAGGTTGGCTACCATGGAGCGCCATTCTGTTCTATCTCTTGCTTTGATGGTGCAGGTTGTCAAAGGCTGATTTGTTCATCTTTTGATGTTACTCGTCCATGTTAGTTTGGGTCTGCCTATGCGTCTTTTACCTTGTATTTTCCCCTCCAGTATTACTTTTAGTGGGTTGGTGTGTCTTTTAACATGGCCCAAAAATTGCATTTGCCTTGTTTGAATTGTGTTTAGTAGTTCTCTTTTCATTTTTAGTTGTTTTAAGACTTCGTCGTTTGTTTTCTTTTCCTTCCATCCAATTCTACCTATTCTTCGATATATCCACATTTCAAAGACTTCCATTCTCTGTTTAGTTCTCTTGTCCAATGTCCATGTTTCTGCACCATATTGGAATATTGGGAAGGTGTAACATTTTGCTATTCTTAGTTTTAGCCCTGGTGTTATTTGTTTTGATGTTAGTATGTTCTTCATGGCATTAAAATTACTTTTTGCCATTCCTATTCTTTTGTTTATTTCTGTTGTACATTTTCCATCACTGGTTATAGTATGTCCAAGGTAGTTGTAGTTCTGAACTGTCTCTAGGTCTATTCCTTCAATTTTGATATCCATTTGTGGGTTTTGGGTATTTCCTTTGTTTATGATCCTAGTTTTAGTCTTTTTTATATTCATATCTAGTCCATATTTTTTGCTTATCATGTGTATTTCATTAAGTAATTGTTTATAGAAATACGCCTCAGTTTAGAAAAACGAAAAAATCAGTTTGCCAAAGCAACGAATTATTCCATCAGTTAGGAACAGGATTCATGCATTGCCTTTTTTTTGCAAATAAGAACAATGTATTTGCTCTCTCTTTCTCTCTCTCTCTCTCTTTCTCTCACATATTTAAACACACTCGCTCTCTCTCTCTCTCTCTCTCTCTCTCACATATTTAAACACCCACGCTCTCTACGTTCCCTTCCCCCACACACTCCACTTTCTCCACTTTGGTCCGTCGGTTAAGGAGAGTGAATGAATGCATCTAATTGGCCAATAACTTATGAACAAAGATTCAAACCTACCTAACTTGGCCAATAACTTATGAACAAATAATCAACTCATCTAATTTGGGTAATAACTTATGAACAAAGAACCATCCCATCTAATTTGGCCAATCAATAATTTATGAACAAAGAACCATCCCATCTAATTTGACTAATCAATAACTTATGAATAAAGAACCATCCCATCTAATTTGGCCAATCAATAATTTATGAACAAAGAAGCAACCCATCTAATTTGGCCAATAATTTATGAACAAAGAAGCAACCCATCTAATTTGGCCAATAATTTATGAACAAAGAATCAACCCACCTAATTTGGCCAATAATTTATGAACAAAGAAGCAAACCATCTAATTTGGCCAATAATTTATGAACAAAGAACCAACCCATCTAATTTTGCCAATAATTTATGAACAAAGAATCAACCCACCTAATTTGGCCAATAACTTATGAACAAAGAACTAACCCATCTAATTTGGCCAATCAATAATTTATAAACAAAGAATCAAACCATCTAATATGACCAATAATTTATGAACAAAGAATCAACCCATCTAATTTGGCCAATAATTTATGAACAAAGAACCAACTCATCTAATTTGGCCAATAACTTATGAACAAAGAACCAACTCATCTAATTTGACCAATAACTTATGAGCAAAAAAAAATCAACCCACCTAATGTTATTCATCGATCAAGAAAGTAAAAGCTATCGGGTGCCAAACAATAACCCTGCAAGATAGACCTTTTTGTTAAACACAGAACAAACAACTAAACAAAGTTCGAGCAATCTATTTACCACCATAGAAAAACGTTTGCCTTTGATCGCTTTTCAAATGACGATTCCTCATTTGTGAAACTTTAATAGACGGTCGTTAGAACAATGGATGTGGCACACATTTGTCCTTCTTGAAACTGAACGCGTCATTACGGTCTTTGACTGTTGTCACTGTATGCCAAGCTTTGTCAGAGTGCCAGTCGTGTGTACTAATGATGTTGAGCTTTCACCATCGATGTTGGTGTCAGAGGATAGTTTAGAAATGGCACCCCATGGAGCATAGAAATTGAAAACGCAATTACAGATAATTTAGTTGTACAAGATGCAACTGGGAATCTAAAACATAGATCGATGAGACCAAGCTGTCTGATGATGCTGTGAGCGATATGATATTGTATCGGGGGGGGGGGGGGGGTCCAAGTGTTTGATGGCTCCTGCCGCGTCGCGTTTTTACTTGTTGGTTAGGTCCAGCCATATCATAACTTAATGTGTCCTTCCAGTCTTATCATAACGTATTGTGTCCTTCCAGTTTTATCATAACTTAATGTACCCTTCCAGTCTTATCATAACTTAATGTACCCTTCCAGTCTTATCATAACTTAATGTACCCTTCCAGTCTTATCATAACTTAATGTGTCCTTCCAGTCTTATCATAACTTAATGTGTCCTTCCAGTCTTATCATAACTTAATGTGTCCTTCCAGTCTTATCATAACTTAATGTACCCTTCCAGTCTTATCATAACTTAATGTGTCCTTCCAGTCTTATCATAACTTAATGTACCCTTCAGTCTTATCATAACTTAATGTGTCCTCCCAGTCATATCATAACTTAATGTGTCCTTCCAGTCGTCATGACTTAATGTGTCCTTCCAGTCATATCATAACTTAATGTGTCCTTCCAGTCTTATCATAACTTAATGTGTCCTTCCAGTCATATCATAACTTAATGTGTCCTTCCAGTCTTATCATAACTTAATGTGCCCTTCCAGTCATATCATAACTTAATGTGCCTTCCAGTCATATCATAACTTAATGTGTCCTTCCAGTTTTATCATAACTTAATGTGTCCTTCCAGTCATATCATAACTTAATGTACCCTTCAGTCATATCATAACTTAATGTGTCCTTCCAGTCATATCACTTTGTGAGCGGATCCACTTCTTACGTGGTGGGTCTATTCTTATAACTATTTGATATATGGATCCAGTTATTTAATTTCACGGTGATTCAAGCCAGTTCTGTAAGTGATAATGTGTTGGATCCAGTGGTACCAATTCGTAGGTGAGTTTTGTCATATAAAGAGTTAGCATGTGGGTCCAGGTTATTTAATATCTTGCTGAGATAACCCAGTCATTACTTTGAGAGGAGAGGCGGGTCCAGCCAGTGGAACTAGATATATATAAACTTTGGGTCCTGTGAATGGGTAAACAAAAAGGAACCCATTCGTTATATTAATTACTTATTGGGTCTTGCAGGTAGATCCAGTCACGATTCGTGTTATTTCAAAATCTGGTTATTAATTTATGTTTATGATAACCTTGCACGAAGCGACTTTCTTTCTAATTACACTTTGAGTAGAAGTAACAATTTATGAAGACACTATTAGTCTCCAGTCTATCGTTGCAGGTGTCGACAATCCTGACATTCTCAATCCACCCGACATAAAAGATAATATACTATAAGCCCACCCGACATAAAAGATAATATACTATAAGCCCACCCGACATAAAAGATAATATACTATAAGCCCACCCGACATAAAAGATAATATACTATAAGCCCACCCGACATAACGGGTACTATAAGCCCACCCGACATAACGGGTACTATAAGCTCACATGACATAACGGGTACTATAAGCCCACCCGACATAACGGGTACTATAAGCTCACATGGCATAACATATACTATAAGCTGACCTGACATGACAGATACTATCAATCCACGTGACATGATAGACACTATCAACCAATTTGAAATGACAGACACTATAAGCCCACCTGACATGACAGACACTATAAGCCCACCTGACATGACATACACTATAAGCCCACCTGACATGACAGATACTATCAATCCACCTGACATGACAGATACTACCAACCCACTTGACATAATAGACACTATCAACCAATTTGAAATGACAGACATTATAAGCCCACCTGACATGACAGACATTTTCAAGTCGCAGGACATCACAGATGAAAGACGATACGAAAAAAAAAAAACAAGGTTTAAAAAAAACAAAACAACAAAGACAGGTATATCTGTTTTTGTGTGAGAAATTAAACAAAAACATCACTGCAAATAAAACACAAAGTGGTCCACTCAAAAAAAAGTTAGTTGAGCAAACATCTGGCTTTATCACTTGTGTTCATTTGTTTTATTCTTTTTTTATGCTGAGTTTTTTTGTAAGTGCTTCAGTTTTTAATTCATATTTTGTTTCATAATTACCAGCTTCACTACACTAAAGTGTGCTATATGTTTACGCTGTTTTCTTCTTTGTTTTTAGAACACTCAGAATAGGCATACCAATAACAGATGTGTGTGTGGTGTTTGAGATCAAATCTATCTATCTATAGTTCGTTCGCCTGAAGTATTGTCTTTATCTGCAATGTCGTTTCCTGTATAAATGTTACTGTATGGACGTACTTCCCTTTTGTGTGAGTGCCTGGCATTCACGTACTTCCCTTTTGTGTGAGTGCCTGGCATTCACGTACTTCCCTTTTGTGTGAGTGCCTGGTATGGACGTACTTTCCTTTTGTGTGAGTGCCTGGTATGGACGTACTTTCCTTTTGTGTGAGTGCATGGTATGGACGTACTTTCCTTTTGTGTGAGTGCATGGTATGGACGTACTTTCATTTTGTGTGAGTGCATGGTATGGACGTACTTTCCTTTTGTGTGAGTGCATGGTATGGACGTACTTTCCTTTTGTGTGAGTGCATGGTATGGACGTACTTTCCTTTTGTGTGAGTGCCTGGTATGGACGTACTTTCCTTTTGTGTGAGTGCCTGGTATGGACGCACTTTCCTTTTGTGCGAGTGCCTGGTATCCTGATTGTTCTGGCGTGCCTTTTGGCCGGTTGCCTCCGACTTCAGCACTTAAATTTGCTAGAGCGGACTGGTGTCTTTCTCGGGTGTTGAAAGTCCTGGCCGGTCTTTAGAAAGTTTAATGTCAGAGAAAATAAATAACAGCGTACAGTAATGCAAATATGAAGAACTGTGAGCTTACATTCAAAACATAAATGACGAAATCACTGACTCCTTGTCTGCCCGGCTCCTTGTATGTTAGTTGTGTGTATGTTTTATGTCTTAACATATGGATGTGAATCATTGACAACAGGACAACAGACAAGAAAATCACTTGAGGTTGTAGAAATGTGGTTTTACAAAAGAATGTTGAGAACACCGTGGACAGCTAAGAAGAGTAATGAAAACGTTCTGAAGGAAGCCAGAGCAAAAAGAGAGCTAATTTCCAATATTAGGAAGAAACAATCATCAGTTTTTGGCCATGTAATGAGAAAAGAACAGCTGGAATATATTGTAACAACTGGGAAAAATGAGGGGCGAAGAGATAGAGAGAAGCAAAGAGAATAGATACCAGACAGTTTGAAAGAATGGCTTGGCAGAAGGTCAACAACAGAAATGATAAATGACTCATCATCATCAAGTATATTTAAATAACTATCGAGATCGAAAGTTGTGAGACATGATCACCTACGCCAGCAGGCTTGTTACTTAATGATGATGTTTTATGTTTGTGCTGTTATTGTTTAAATACATCTATATGTACACAATGATTATGTTACAGTCGGTGTTCTTTCTTTCCATATTTCAGTGCCTCAATGAAGATAAAGCTATGATGGATCTGAGGTGAGTACCTGTACACAGTCTTTTTACTGTACATCTACCACAGTTGACGTGTAATGACTCACTCTAACGTAAAATATAAAACAAACGCATGCACATATCCACGAAAAAAAGATACATATGTATACGTACGCAAAGATGGAAGGGAACATAAGCGAGAGAGAAGGGACATAGAGTTAAGTGGAATCATATGTATAGCGCATGCACTAGATAGTCTGATTTCACTATATTATGCGCCACCATATCTAGAAACGTCACTCAACAACTTGTTTATGTGTGTGTCTGAACTCAAGACACTGCACGTCTTAAACTCCTGATTGCGTTTTGTCCCCAAATTACCGATCGTATTTTGTCTCTAAATTCTCGACCGTGTTTTGTCTCTTAATTACCGATCATGTTTTGTCTCTAAATTACCGATCATGTTTTGTATCTAAATTACCTATCATGTTTTGTCTCTAAATGACCGACCGTATTTTGTCTCTAAATTACCTATCATGTTTTGTCTCTAAATTACCGACCGTATTTTGTCTCTAAATTACCGATCATGTTTTGCCTCTAAATTACCGACCTTATTTTGTCTCTAATTTACGTATCGTGATGTGTCACTTTGCAATTGTATATACTCTCTAAATGCGCAATCACGTCTTGCCACGATTATGTCTTACCTCTAAACTTTTCGACATCTCTATTCTCTGAACAATTCCTGAGAACGAACTCTCGACCACTTTGTTTACCCCTGGCCCCCTTTAATTCTCCGACCGGCCCGGCATGAACGGCTCCGCTTGTCCTCTCTGTGACCACTTCGTTGAAAATCTTTCCGCCGCGTCTTATCAGAGGGCACATTTATCAAGAGTTATTTCCCTTTCAATATTGTCTCCCCTGTGTTGTGTCAACGTTGAGTGACATCCACGTGACCCAGGGTAAAATTGCTCCAGGAAACAGGAGTGGAACGTAACCAAAGGATGAGCTTTGGACAGAACTTTTAACAGCGGTACAAGATCAGTGTCGTAACGAGAGTGAAAGTATGAGCTCTATCACGGAAGAGTCCGCATTTTTTTTAGCGAATTGGCCTGCTCACACACAAGCTGAAACGAAACTTTCATCCTAAGTTGTTCATAAGACATATCTACATGTGCCATATAGCTACCCCCAAATTATGCTGCAAATATTGATTTTTCCTGAAAGTTGTCTTGGATATTTACTTATGATCTATCATCATTACAGAGATCACAGATGTATTTCCCCCAATCTTTCTATTATGATTTTCTTTCTCCATTAAAATAGCCTCTTCCTTTGGTTTCAAGCATCCATTAGCTCTCTTGCTTTCTCTCTATCTATATATCTCTCCATTTTAACTAATTTATGTGATTGAGCATGTATGTTATGTCCTCCTTGTGAGGCACTTCGGAACCCTTTAATTCAGGCAGGCTATTTCTGATATCTAACATCGTGTCTTTATTTAACATGTCTTTTCTTCTCCAGCTCTGTTTCCTATTTTGACTGCTTTCATTAAATATGAAACTTCGAACGTTCTTTGCGTTATATATATTATATATACATAGACATATATATATATATATATACACACACATATACACACACACACACACACACACACATATATATATATATATATATATATATATATATATATATATATATAAAGGGTGTCGATATATATAAAGTTTGACGTTTACTCAGATGTGTGATGTCTAGATGTTGTTAACATTTCCTCCTGTTTTATGTCTTATATTATTTTATATAAAATAAACATCAAGTGGTATGGAGCAGCTAAACTAAAAGAAAGACAAGAAACTTCAGCGTTTCGGCAAAATCTTTAATTGGGCATAGCAAACAAATTAGCAATTGAAACACTTGAATCCAAGCTAGAAACGTTTTTCTAAATATTTAAAATTGTTATACTTGATGAAGGTTTTTGTCGAAATGTTGTAGTTCGTCTTGTCTTTCTATTAGTTTACCTGATGTATAACATTTTATATTTATGTTATATGTTCGGCAGCTATGCTCACGGCCCCGCATAGTATTGATTATTTTTGTATAGTTGATATCTATGCTTATCTACGTTATTAGAACTCTATCAGTGATGTGCATGCATCCAACAAAATAACATTCAAATAATTTAAATAAAACTGCATATAAAACTATGTGAGGAGACAAATAATAATAAATAAATATTATTATAGAGGGAAACTTCCGAGGCGATAATCAGTGAATCAATTCAGAAGAAGAGGTATGTTTACAGCACTCGGAAAAAATGGCAAATAATCAACAACAGAAAAAAATATGGACCAAGACGGGATCGAACCCGTACTCAGTGGCACAGCGCCTTGCCACGAAAAGCCAAACGCTAGGGAACACTGCCACTCAGCTAACTAGTGCTGTAAACATACCTCTTCTTCTGAATTGATTCACTGATATAAAACTATGTGCCGTCTAGGGCTTGGTTTACTCATACGAACTTCAAGTGTAGCTACACAAGTATACTTGTGATACCCACAAGAAAATGAGAGGTAGGAGGGAGATAAGTAATAACTAAAATCTCTTTGAAACGACGGATAAGTTTGCTTTCAACAATGTGACGAATATCTGGAGATTCAACGTTCTCAGTAAACGAACAAAACTTAGATTGTTTAACTTCTGTGTGATAGCAGTGCTTACATATGGATGTGGTAGCAGTGCTAACATATGGATGTGGTACCCGTGCTAACATATGGATGTGATAGCAGTGCTTACATATGTATGTGAACGTTGGAAATCCACGCAGATTTTAGACATGAAATTAAATGCCTTTGAAAACAAATGTCTACATAAGATCTGAAATATAAGCTGGTAAGAATATATTGGAAACGAACGGATAAGAGACGAATCGAAACAAGAATACGTGTCGGGTTTATTTTTTTAGAAGGTGGAAGTACATCGATCATGTGCTGAGAATGGATGAATAAAGACTTCCGCGCCAGGTATTCATGTGGAAACCATCTGGTAAACAAAAACAAGGCAAACCAAGAGAATCGCTATACAGAACAATTACTAGGGAAGGCTCAACCATGGGACTAAGAAACAAAAAGATCAAGCAACAGATTGTCAATCGTGGAGAGTTATGTCTTATGTCCTATGTGCCGTCTTCTGCCCTATGTGCCGTCTTCTGCCCTATGTGCCGTCTTCTGCCCTATGTGCCGTCTTCTGCCCTATGTGCCGTCTTCTGCCCTATGTGCCGTCTTCTGCCCTATGTGCCGTCTTCTGCCCTATGTGCCGTCTTCTGCCCTATGTGACGTCTTATGCCCTATGTGCTGTCTTCTGCCCTATGTGCCGTCTTCTACCGAGAGGAAAAGGATATGAACGTTGTAAGGTTGACCTACGAGATGAACAAGTGAGGCAGTTGGGTTGAGCTAAGGTCTTTGAGCTGGAACACGTGATGATATTAAGTCGTCAGTCACTGGACACTGCGAGATTTATGAGAATGGAATCTGAGCACCTATGGACATGTTCGGAGTGCAATGATGATGACCCGCTAATAACGCAATAACTCATTTTGAATATACTTCTTATATGTTGGTGTATCTTGCGTGGGTGGTGTGTACTGTCGATCTTACTAATGGATGGTTAAACAAAAACCGCAATGTATATTAGACAATACTTCTATATGGCTGGAATGCAAAGACATATGCCCATTGCAGCCGCCATAAGGCGCTCATGCGGGTTTATGTTTAATTTCAGATTGAAAAACCTAAAGTCTATGTTTAAAATATGCGATGTTTTCAAATTTACAGTCTGAACACTTCACTGGTAATTGAGTATAGCTGTGGATTTTGTTGAAGTAAAATAATATCACCCTAGAAGTCAAGTCTTAAGATAACGGTGATAATGACATGGATATATTCTGTTACTTCTACCAACCAGTCGTCCTGTTCTCGTTCTACCAGAAATAAAAGAATGCTGTCAATGTTGACAACATTGTATCCAGGTGTATTGAGACACTTTCCTCCTTGTACTTGTTAATCGAACATGCAGTCAGGAAAGGAGGAGTAGAAATATTTCATTTTTAGAAATCCATTTAACATATTTCTGTAATCTTCTTATGGCTAATGTAGAATATTGGAAATTTTATAGGATAAAGAAAAGTTAATGTGGAGATCAATACTGCCGACTGCTTCGTGGTTACATTTTCCAGCTATACAAGCAACATCGTACAATCTCTTCCATTTTTTTCCACTTTTTTCCTGCCATATATGCCTGGAGTCAATACCCGCTATTTTGTCCACGTCATCGTGGGAAAACTATTCCCATATAATTCGATGAAAGTAATAACAACATCACACTGAATATCGTTTTCTATAAATGAAGAAAATGTTATATTTCATGACAAAATAAATAAATATAACAATGGGATTTGTTATATATTTCGCAATGAGTTAAGTAAACTTCATAATGGGTATTGTTGTGTATTTAGTAATAAATGCGGAAAGTTATTCACAACATATTCTCTTGTAGTCCATTGTTATGAACTTTACGTAGTCTGATAACTTGCTTTACAGACTCCATGAATATTTCCCCACAAGTTTCAAACAGCGCCGTGTAACGTAGCACAGTCAAAATGTGTAGACGTCTCAATGCGCGGTGACAGCTCACATTGTCAACTACACTAGCATTGTGTATCACGAATCACACAAATTAGGGGCTAGCTTCTCAGTCTTAGTAAGGGAGTCGAGCTATGATACTTTTGCCTCTCTTGTCAGCGTACTTCTCAATGTCTTTCAATTTCAATAACCTATGTTTTATTTTGTTGTTGTTACACTACAGCTGACCTTATATGACATCTGTATAGTTGATGCCGTGGTTGACTGTCTTCAGCCGAAATGTTTAGTTTCGTCAACCGATCTTCCTTATTGCACTTCGGACGCGTCTATAAGTGCTCTAAACGAACTGTTTAGTCCTTGATAAAGACTTCCAGAAATATTAGCAGAAACTGCATGAAAAACAACTAACATTGATAGAGACGAGCAACATTAGAGGACACAGTAAGTGCAGTAAGGGAAGAAAGGTAGTTAAATGTTTATATCTCCCAGGACATGCGGGAGTACGGGGAAATGAAAGACAGTTGGCTAGCTGTGCTATCGTTGAGGACGGCCAACCAATGGATCGGACGGACATCATCAGTGCCCTTCAAGATATGGGGAGTAAAAGTAAAGTAAAGTACCCCCGTCACGCCAATTGGCGTATAGGCAATATGGTGTTAGTGACCATAAATTTTCAGACCTTCGGCACATGATTTTTGGGGTAGTGTGGTCGGTATTACGCCCGTGCCGCTTCACTTTCCCAGAAAAAAATCCGGTACCCATTAAAGGCTGGGTGAACCCGGAAGCCGTCGGTTGGGATCGAACCCTACCCCTTGTCCTTTGTAGTCCAGTTCACTAACCACTGAACTATCGCGGCTTCCAAGATGTGGGGGAGCGCACAGGACTTTGTCAACCATGAGGCCACGTCACTCCTTCGGATGAAAGAGATGGATGTTAAGATGGGCACAGCCAGAAACGAGAAACTTAGTGGGCGTGTAAGAAGGCTTATCAACCAACACAGAACTGGAGTCGTCAGTCGCTGGACACTGCGAGACCTGCTGAGGAGGGGATCTGAGCACCTATGGACATGTTAGCAGTGCAATGATGATGACCAGCAAATAACTCAATAACTCAATTTTCCAAACAGTACACAAATGGCTGATTATAGTTCATGACATACGTTCATCAACGTATATCAAGTGATAGATTTTTATTCAGAGGTTGCACATTTATTTTTCTCTCACAGATTATAACTATAGCTCACTTAACATTTTACGGGTCAGTTAACATATTATGGTATGGCTCGCCTAATAGATTTAAGACCCAGATAACTAAGACATGCTAGCCGAGGTAACAAAACTTGGCACGACAGCAACGACCCAACTGAGTATCTCTCCACCCCATGAACTCGTGGCGTGAGCTCAGTTCACTGTTCCACTGATTGCACGGAAGAAATTAAAGGAAGCACACCACTGCGGGCCAGAGGCGTGGAGGGACCTCGCAGTCGTTCCCAGTTCCGAAGACCTTTCGTCAACCTAACCAGCATTGCAATATCAGAGCTCGTCGGTGCCTTTCCCTCAAACAATAGATTATCACACCATCAGCCGCACTTCTTGCGCGAATACTCCTTCCATCTGTCACGTCCTCACAGCCTCAACAACTTTCTAGTTATATGTCGCCCTCCGTTAATGGACTTCCTTGGCAACATCTCGTGACATGGTCAGCACTTCAACATTGTGTGTGTACCAAACACGATTTTTTTTTTTATCTCTAAGTGACCAGCATAGTTTTTTAAGTTTCTAAGCAGATTCAGTTTTTTAAAGTGATGGAATTGTAGCATATTATATTAGTTGTTGTCTGATTGTATGAGTTTTCGTAAACTAATAGACAAATAAATTATTATCAAACAGCTGAGATAATACTTAGAATCTAAACTTTGTCTCTGGGGGTTATAGACACGAATTCAGCAAACTGTATCGATACGATAATAATCCAGGACAAACAATTAAAAAAAATAAATAAAAACTAAAGTACCCCCCCCCCCCGTCACGCCACGTGGCGTATAGGGAATATGGTGTTAGTGACCATACATTTTACAGACCTTCGACACATGATTTTTTTGGATAATATGGTCGGTATTACGCCCGTGCCTCTTTACTGTCTCAGAAAAAATCCGGTACCCATTAAAGCTGGGTGAACCGGAAGCCGTCGGTTGAGAACGAACCCTACCTCTTGTCCTTTGTAGTCCAGTTCACTAACCAGTGAGCTATCGCTGCTCCCAGGACAAACAATATCCAACATTATTTAACAACTAAAGTGCCAGGTTTTTGTTCTCTTTTAATTCATTTATTTTCGCACTGTTTTTTTAAACTTCGTATTCGGCTTAAAAAGTGGATTTGTGTCGCAGGCTGATCTATTCAACCCCGCCCACTTTTTTTTAGTTCTCGTCAGAAGATGACTAAGGCTCTGAACTGCAGGGAATTGACCTTTTTTTCTATTTCCTGTCTTGAGTATCTTACACATTATCGCCATGCCGTTAGATTTGTGTATATATCCTTATTTATATTTCTGTATTTGTTTGCTGTTCCAGCTAAAGTCCTACTTGGCCGAAACGTCGACTTTTTTTTGGTTACTTACCTACGAAAACTGTTACCATACCACTTTTTTGTTCTTTTTAAAAATTGTCATTAACATCAACTTTACAGCAGCTTCGCATCTCTATGCATCTTGGTACATCTTGGTGCCTTTACTCTTGCGTATTTTGGGACTAGCTGGTCTAGGATTGGGCTTGCTGGTCTAGGATTGGGCTTGCTGGTCTAGGATTGGGCTTGCTGGTCTGTCTGCAGAATATAGACTTGAGTAATGTTCGACCCATCTTTCCAGCTGTTTAGTTTTGTCACTGATAGGCTTACCGTTTGCGTCTTTTAAGTGAGATATTTTTGAGATGTTTGGGCCTAGAGCAGTCTTGTTATGCATTGTTTGTGAATGACCCAGCCCAACAGCTTTCTGGATCGTAGAGCAGAGATTTCACCAGTACCCAAACAGTGGTCGGTATTACTGCGGCCCGTGCCGCTTTACTTTCCCAGAAAAAATCCAGTACCCATTTAAGGCTGGGTGAACCCGGGAGCCGTCGGTTGGGATCGAACCCTACCCCTTGTCCTTTGTAGTCCAGTTCACTAACCACTGAGCTATTGCGACTCCCTCTAACGTCTATAGTAGCACTATTAAGAAATAAAAAAAATATCTAGAGTTAGTGTGTGACCAGACTGAAGAAGCCAGTAAAGCTGGACATTTTGATAAAGTGGGAAAAAAAAAATTATCAATACCTGCTCTGCCTTTGCATGAGTTGAAGAAGTAGTAATGTTAGGTTATATGACTCAGTTTTGGAAGTTGGTACATTGTTTCTGTAATCATGTCATTTAAAATAAAGTTAGATTCTGTCTTTTGATCGATTATAGATAGTTAGACAAGTAGTTTCAAGATGGCGTCCGCGAGTGGACAGTGTTTTCCGTTACAGGGTGTGTTGTTTAGAAATATGCCGGTTATACGCGGTGTGACTCTTGGGATTAATATTCTGTCATTGTTTTTCACTATCGCGCCAGGCAGACGGAAACGTCCATTCCGAATTGTACAAAGTCTGCAACGGTGGATGGGGCGGAAGAGTCAGAAATGACCATCGGCCCAGGAAGCGAAAACAGCAAAGTGTCTGGTACACAAGAGGCATGTTCAGGACACGAAATACGAATGTGGCTGACCACAGTGAAAGAGATTGGAGCCTCATCACGTACTAGTCCAGAGGAAGCCATGGAGAGGAATTCGAACTTATGTCGGAAAAAAGATATGTACATCAGGCTATACAATCTTAAAATCTGAGGTGGGAAAAGCTATAAAAACAATGAAAAAGGGAAAAGCAGCAGGACCTGACAGCATACATATAGAGATGATACAGACACTAGAAGATTTTGGCATTGAAGTGATTACAGACATATACAACTACATATACCACACAGGATACATACCAAATGAACTAAAAACATCAACTTTCATTGAATTGCCTAAAAAGAATGGTGCAGTTGAATGCAGTGACTTTAGAACAATAAGCCTAATGAGCCATGTTACAAAAATCTGGCTAAAAGTTATACAAGAAAGGATTCAGAATAAAATCAATACTGAATTAGATGAGCGGAAATTTGGATTTAGGAAAAATAGCGGGACAAAAGAAGCCATATTCTGCATGAGAACATTAATCGAAAAATACACAGAAGTAAACAAACCAATATATGCCTGCTTCATAGACTACACCAAAGCTTTTGATAGAGTACACCACAAACAACTTATCATCATCAAGTACCGGGCCTGCTGACGTAGGTGATCATGTCTCTCCACATCTTTCGATCTCGGCAGCTATTTGTTATTTCTGTTGTTGACATTCTGCCAAGCCATTCTCTTAAGCTGTCTGTTATTTTTTCTCATTGCTTCCATCTATCTCTTCGTCCCTCAATTTTTCTAGTTGTTACAGTAGATTCCAGTTGTTCTCTTCTCATTATATGGCCAAAAAATGATGATTGTTTCTTCCTAATATTGGAAATTAGCTCTCTTTTTGCTTTGACCTCTCTCAGAGCATCTTCATTACTCTTCTTAGCTGTCCATGGTACTCTCAATATTCTTCTGTAAAACCACATTTCTACAGACTCCAGTGATTTCCTTGTCTGTTGTCCTATTGTCCATGATTCGCATCCATATGTTAAGACTGGCTCTACGTAACATTTAAGAACTCTTTTTCTTGTTTCTATTGTCAAAAATGGATTGCATAGAATTTTCCTCATTTTTGGCAAGCTGCTTTTTCCTGAGCCATTCTGCATCTCACCTCTTTTGTACATCTTCCGTCTGAGGTTAACAAAGTTCCCAAATATTTAAATTCATTTACCTGTTGTAATATTGTTCCACTTGTCTCTATTTTGCACTGAGGTGATGTCTTTTTCTTTGTTGTTACTATTTCCTCTGTCTTTTTACTATTAAGGCTGAGTCCTTTATTTTTCTTTCTTTCACTATAATGTCCAACATTTCTTGTAATTAATTTTCACTCTTAGCGATTAAGACTGTATCATCAGCATACCTTAGATTATTTATATTATGACCTCCAATTGTTATTCCAGGCATGCCCCTTATGGATCTTAAAATAATCTCACTATAAATATTAAACAAATCTGGTGACAGCACACACCTTTGTCGAACACCCTGTTTTATTTGTTGAAACATTCCCAATTGGTTTCCAGTTCTTATGGCCGCTGTTTGTTGCCAGTACATGTAAACAACTTATAGAATGCCTAAAAGTGATACATCTAGATGACATGGACATACGACTAATATAATGTAATCTATACTGGGAGCAAACAGCAATAATAAAATATAACAAAGATAACTCTACACCCATTGGTATAAAAAGAGGAATAAGACAGGGATGCATCCTATCACCAAGCTTGTTCAATCTATACACTGAGCAAATCTTTAAAAACATCGTAGAGATGCCAGACCTACAAATTAATGGAAAGTTAAGCAATAACATAAGATATGCTGATGATACTGTACTACTAGGAGAAAATCCTAAAGATCTACAACAATTACTTAATGAAATAAACCTGACAAGCAAAAAATATGTACTAGATATGAATATCAAAAATACTAAAACTATGATCATAAACAAAGGAAATACTCAAAACCCACAAATGGATATCAAAATTGAAGGAATAGACCTGGAGACAGTTCAGAACTACAACTACATTGGACATACTATAACCAGTGATGGAAAATGTGCAACTGAAATAAATAAAAGAATAGGAATGGCAAAAAGTAATTTTAATGTCATGAAGGACATATCTCTCTCTCTCTCTCTCTGCGAGCAGGACCCAATCAGAGTAGGATTCCAGCTCCTCACATGAACTCAGCTGTCAAGTTAGGTGTGTTACAAACAGAACATCACAATTAGAGTCTGCCAGATCCACTCTGATTGAACACCCGTTAAAAACGTTGCACTGTGTTCTGCGCCAGTCGTGGGAATCTGCCCTTAGATGGTCGGCCCTCCCAGGTTTACGAGCACCATCTGCCCGAGTCACTAGAGGTGACTAACACAGATATGCACACACAAAGATATGAAGAACATACTAACATCAAAACAAATAACACCAGGGCTAAAACTAAGAATAGCAAAATGTTACATCTTCTCAATATTCCTATATGATACAGAAACATGGACATTAGACAAGAAAACAGAACAGAGAATTGAAGCCTTTGAAATGTGGATATATAGAAGTATAGGTAAAATTGGATGGAAGGAAAAGAAAACAAACGACGAAGTCTTAAAACAACTAAAAATGAAAAAAGAACTACTAAACACAATTAGAACAAGACAAATGCGATTTTTGGGCCATGTTAAAAGACACAACAGCCTACTAAAAGTAATCCTGGAGGGGAAAATACAAGGTAACAGAGGCAGACCAAGACTAACATGGACGAGTAACATCAAAAGATGGACAAATGAACCTATGACAACCTGCACCATCAAAGCAAAAGACAGAGCAGAATGTCGCTCTATAGTAGCCAACCTTCGTTGCGGAGACGGCACTCGATGATGATGATGATTATGAGGCAAGTAGAGGAATTTAAATACCTATGAAGTCTTGTGACAAACAACAGAAATAGACTCTAGATGTAACAAAGCTTGTCAAATCATTGGACAGCTATCACCGCCATTGTTAACAAGGAAAAAACGGGCACTCTGCAATACAATCTTCATCCCAACGTTGTGCTACCAATCGCAGTCCTGGAATCTAGATGCGAGAACAATAAGAAAAATAACCTCCACTGAGATGAAATGTGTTAGACGAGTGACAGGAAACAGCCTGGGAGATAAGATCAGAAATGAAGAACTGAGAAAAAAAAACTAGAGATTACCCCCACCATAGAATAAAAAAAGAAACAACAGATACAATGATTTGGCCACGTGATAAGGCAGAAAAATAAAAACACAGCACAACGAGCCTTCAAAAACTTTGCGAAAAACCAGACTCAGGGCCAACCACGAAAAAGATGGATTGAAACGAATATTAGTAACACTAGAAACATAACAACAGCAGAGGCAAACAGAAGAGCAACAGACTGCTAATTATATTTCCTTTCGACGCTGAAAAGCAAATGAAGGAAAGAAGAAGAAGAATAAGGTAGATAGATTGATAGCAATTGTTCATTATATTTATGGCATTGCAAATAAAATTGTAAAATTTCATGCTCTTCTGTAGCTCTGATATAGAAATAGTAATGTTTCATTGTATTTGTGACTTAGTTATGAAAGTGTGCAAGCACGGTTCCATTCAGAATATTATTAGATATCTCATTTTGGATAGGACCGGCCTTATTAGCTGATAGTAACTCCTGCGTCTAGCGCGACCAACAGGTTCATGAACCAGACAGCAATTTCTTTTATGAATTTTTGACATTCAAGAGTCTCTGTTTGACGTGGCGAGTAAAGAAAGTGTTCCGAACGCGGTCCCTCTGGTGACTGGGGCTTAGTTAATACCACCGAAGTGACTGACAACTCGGAATTGATCTTGGCTGTCATCTTTCATTTCTCGGTAACCGGACAGTTGGTCAGCGGGAAAGCATTGTCTTGTCCCCTTGGATATGAACACGAGGGTGCCTAGTTCGGCTACATGCACGGATATGACTTGCGTCTCGAGTTGGTGGCAGTACCATCCACTCTACCAGAGTGCTTACAGTGACAGGAACCGACGCCATGGCGGCCATGGATGGTTTCAGCTGTCTAGTTGATTATGTTTTCTGACGCTGCACATTTCTTTTGGGTAGTAATACTGTACACGATTGTTAAAAACAAATAAGGACACGTCTTATAAGATCAGAAGAGAAATATATTAGTTTATAAGCATAAGTAAAATATATGTCACTATCGTAGTTAATTAACAACATGCAAACAAATAAAATACTTATACAATACATAATCTATCTATCTATCTATCTATCTATCTATCTATCTATCTATCTATCTATCTATCTATCTATCTATCTATCTATCTATCTATCTATCTATCTATCTATCTATCTATCTATCTATCTATCTATCCTATCCTATCCTATCCTATCCTATCCTATCCTATCCTATCCTATCCTATCCTATCCTATCCTATCCTATCCTATCCTATCCTATCCTATCCTATCCTATCCTATCCTATCTTATCCTATCTTATCTTATCTTATCTTATCTTATCTTATCTTATCTTATCTTATCTTATCTTATCTTATCTTATCTTATCTTATCTTATCTTATCTTATCTTATCTTATCTTATCTTATCTTATCTTATCTTATCTTATCTTATCTTATCTTATCTTATCTTATCTTATCTTATCTTATCTTATCTTATCTTATCTTATCTTATCTTATCTTATCTTATCTTATCTTATCTTATCTTATCTTATCTTATCTTATCTTATCTTATCTTATCTTATCTTATCTTTATCTAATCTAATCTAATCTAATCTAATCTACTCCGTAGCCGGCCCATAGGGCGTAGACCAAGATACTCCCTCTCATATCTGAATTTTTGTTCTAGCAGTTTTCTTTTAAAGATATTTTATCAAATCGCGCCATTTGTCTCTGTTTTGTGGAAGCAGCTCTATCTCATTGAGGGAGCCGATTCATGCTGCTCTTGCCTCTCTCATCAATGTTCTTCTCAGTGCCTCTCTGGGTCTTCCTCTTTTCCTCTTACCTGTTGTTTCCTACATGAGTGCTTGCTTTGCTATTCGGTTATTATCTCTTCTCATCACATGTCCAACATATGACCGTCGTCTTTTCTTTATTACTGAAGATATTAGTGGTTGATTGGCGTTATCTCTAATCTCCTCGTTTGTTTTGAATTTGTTCCACGCTATACCAACAGCCTAATAAAAATAATATTGGAAGGGAAAATACAAGGAAAAAGAGGTAGAGGCAGACCAAGACTACTAACATGGACGAGTAACATCAAAAGATGGACATGTCAGCCTATGACAATCTGCACCATCAAAGCAAGAGACAGAGTGGAGTGGCGCTCCATGGTAGCCAACCTTCGATGCGGAGACGGCACTCAATGATGATAATGATGATAGTAAAAAAAAAAAAAAAACAAGCTTCATTAGAAGTGTGGAGTTAAGTGACCATAACTTTCAATGACTACAGACGGATTTTATGGGTGGTGATGTCAGTATCATGCCAGACCGCCATTCCTTCCACAATAAATATCTATCGTAGCAGTTTTTAGACGCTGGATGAACGCCGACTAACATTTTTTGTAACGTCACATCCGGTGAAGTATACAGCGCTACCACAGCTTTATTAAAGTAACATCATCACATAGGAATATTTTCTGCGAAGTACAGTTTGACAACATCTATCATGGTTAATTTTAATCATCATCACCGAGTGCCTTCTCCGCGACGAAGGTTGGCAACCATGGATCGCCATTCTACTCTGTTTCTTGCTTTGATGGTGCAGGCTGTCATAGATTGACTTGCCCATCATTTGATGTTACTCGTCCATGTTAGTCTTGGCCTGCCTCTTTTACCTTGTATTTTCCCTTCCAATATTACTTTTAGTAGGCTGTTGTGTCTTTTAACATGCCCCAAAAATTTCATTTGTCTTGTCCTAATTGTATTTAGTAGTTCTCTTTTTATTTTCAGTTGTTCTAAAACTTCATCGTTTGTTTTCTTTTCCTTCCATCCAATTCTACATATTCTTCTATAAATCCACATTTCAAAGGCTTCAGTTTTCTCTTCTGTTTTCTTGTCTAATATCCATGTTTCTGCACTATACAGGAATATTGAGAAGATGTAACATTTTTTCATTCTTAGTTTCAGCCCTGCTGATATTTGTGTAATTGTAATAGGCTGTGTTTTCTCTATCAACAGTGAAGTTATCAGTTCAAATGTTCTGGTACCTAACATACTTCATATTACTACTGTTATTTGTTATCACGTTTACAATCTTCTAATTGAAGGTAGCTCACTTGTGAAATTAGCAATGTCATTATATCACTTTTGAAATCGTGCATAAACTTCAACATCTACCGCTGGACCTTATTTCCCAGCAACTGTGAAAACATATACTTGTTTATGTGTGTACACGATCACTGCTCTACAACTACTGTAATATTCACGTTTCTTATATCATAGAGGCAGATTATATATTTTCTTTGATTTGTTGTATTTTCTGAGAGGTTGAGGCTATTTCTGTTACATTTTTTTTTTTATCATTGTAGTGTACATTGTGCACCAGTCAAGATGAAATATAAATTTGATAATCGGTTGAGAGAATGAATGAAATACACGCGATAGCCTTTTTGTCATCTGTTTTTGGTGACAGTGATTGAAATTTCTTCTGTATGATTTATCTCGATGACGGAAGTCCTGGTCATACCGTCATACCGCCAGTTTTCAATTACAGTCTTCTCCAACACATGAGCCCGGACCTTGTTGACAAGTAATCTCCTGACTGTGCTTTCTGAAGCCGGGCCTGCCAGAGATGGGCCCTACCTAAGACTTGATACATCATCTTTTTTTTTGTGAACTGGTACCCCGTCGAAGTTTGGGACGCCGACACGAGGGGCGCTGCTTGCTTGTTTGTGTACACTGTGGCGACATGATGTCAATGTCTCCAGTACCAGGCAATGACTGGTGAGTCTACAGTTTGCTTGTCCAAGTCTCTTCCGTTCACAGGTTAAAGAAGTACAGGAAATTAATGGGTTATATGATTGAACGGAGACCTGATTTAGACACATTAATTTTGGCATGAATTCTATCACTGGATTTTGTGGAGATTGTAGAAGCCGTCCGTGATTTTTGTGAGTGGAGGTGTGTATCTTTGAGTGTTTCTCTAAAGTGAGGTTTGTAGAAACAATGTGAATAGAGCGAGAAGTGATTAATGTACAATTACAGACAATGTGGTGTTGTCGAGCTGAACTTTTCAAATAACAATCAGCTGTAGCATTCATGTTATAATTGAGTCACCCCCTTCCGTGTTCTTCCATTTATTCGATTACGAGTGTTTGTTGAGTGAATGAGTGTAATGTTTATATTACTCGTAGATGGATCAAGAACAATTAAATAGACTCAACAGCACACACACAAAATGCAACATGAAAATCAACAAAACAGAAATCATGAAGATCGCTAAAGAGAAACAGAACATCAACATAACTATAGACAGCAAACTAAAACAAGGAGATGCATTTAAATACATGGGAAGTCTAGTGACAAATGACAATTCACAAAAAGCAGAAATAGACTCAAGATGCAACAAACCTTATCAAATAATTAGACATCTATCATCACTATTGTCCATCAAGTAAATAACTCTAAAGGAAAAACGAGCACCCTACAATACAATCTCCATCCCAATGTTGTGTTACCTGTTACCAATGCCAGTCCTGGACCCTACAATACAATCTCCATCCCAATGTTGTGTTACCTGTTACCAATGCCAGACATGGATCCTACAATACAATCTCCATCCCAATGTTGTGTTACCTGTTACCAATGCCAGTCCTGGACCCTACAATACAACTCCATCCCAATGCTGTGTTACCTGTTACCAATGCCAGACCTGGATCCTACAATACAATCTCCATCACAATGTTGTGTTACCTGTTACCAATGCCAGTCCTGGACCCTACAATACAATCTCCATCCCAATGTTGTGTTACCTGTTACCAATGCCAGACATGGATCCTACAATACAATCTCCATCCCAATGTTGTGTTACCTGTTACCAATGCAGTTCTGGATCCTAGATGCAAGAACATTAAGAAAAATAACCACCACATAGATGAAATGTGTTAGACGAATGACAGGAAACAACATGGGAGATAAGATCAGAAATGAAGAACTCGGAAAAAAGCTTGGAATAGCCATACCAAAGAATGTATAAAGAAACAACTGATACACAGGTTTGGCCACGTGATAAGGCAGAAAGATCAAAACACAACACAACGAGCCTTCAAAAAAAAAAACGTTGTAAGAACACCAGATCTAAGGGCCGACCACGAAAAAGATGGATTGACAGAATATTACAAACACTAGGAAACAACAGCAGCAGAGGCAAACAAAATAGCAAAAGATCACAAATGATATCTCCCATCAAAGCTGAAAGTCAAATGAAGAAGGTAAGAGGAAAAAGGAGAAGATTAAAAAGAAGATCGTTTTAGGCGAGTAAGGCAGTAATATGTCAGTATTGTTCATATAATCAAATATTACTTCTTTTGTAACATTCAACTCACTGCTATAGATTTGATCTGGCAACGTACCTCTCCCTTATAAACACACTTTACACGTTTATATGTACAATTTACAAATGAAGAAGAATTGTGTGTTTTAATAAAATATCATTGGAAATAAACCTTCAAATGTTTGAGAAAATATAAAAACTCATTGTTGTGGTTTAGAAGCACCGTGTTCCTACACTCGTACAGACCCTCGGTTTGTCAATAGCAATTCTACCAAACATGATTCGCATCAGTTGATATGGATCAGGCTCAACGGGGCATAAACGAAACTCGATGAAGATACGAAACTCAATGAAGATACGAAACTCAATGAAGAT
The DNA here is from genome assembly GCA_032433765.1 of Megaustenia siamemsis. Lineage (NCBI taxonomy): Eukaryota > Metazoa > Mollusca > Gastropoda > Stylommatophora > Ariophantidae > Megaustenia > Megaustenia siamemsis. The sequence goes on along the minus strand of JAVIAB010000092.1, from coordinate 22,255,326 downwards.
ACGAAACTCAATGAAGATATACTAAATTGTTGAGAACTCCCGTGCTCGACATTGTGTGGGAATATGGAGACGGTCAACCAGAAACACACCCCAACATGAACATAATAAAAACCACCCGCTCTGACTTGCGGACAATTCTTCCATTTGATCATACCGTTAGATAAAAATCGATTTTTTTTCTTCACTTGATTATAACTTGATATCGACAGCTGCTGAATAAGTAGTAGAACGAACTGCCAATACAACATCGTTTACCTCCCCATACAATGGGTCGGTAAACATACCATTCAGATCTCAGGATGAGTTCTAGCTCTGCTACCACTAGGCGCCTGTTTGGTGCATGTTTTATAAACTGGCATTGTTAAGGCGTGTCATGAAAATGGTGTAAGGGTATGTTGAATATTTTGTGCAGAATACAAAGGGTGTGCATCTCGATGTCAAGGAACGGATCCATAGTGACGGGAATTTCCACAACAGTATAGTGACCATACATAGATTTTCGGGTATAATTAAAAAAGTAAAGAGCCCCGTCGCGCCATTTGACGTATAGGGAATATGGTGTTAGTGATCATATTTTTTACTGCCCGTCGGCACATGATTTTTGAGGTCATGTGGTTGGTTATTACACCCGTGCCCCTTTACTTTCACAGAAAAAATCCGATATACATTTAAGGCTGGGTGAACCTGGAAACCTTCGATCAGGATCGAACCCGACCACGTATCCTTTGTTGTCCAGTTCACTAACCACTGAGCTATCGCAGCTCCCAATTTTCGGGTATGAACCTGCAATAAAACGTCAAAGCCGGAAGTGGTAAACGCCCACCTCACCCGTCCATATAAAGTAAGGATGAGGAAAATCAAAATCAAGTCGATGCTCATTTATCATTTTGACTTTCAGTGGATTGTTCACAGGGAATCCCTAGTTCAGTGACACGGAGGAGTAACTACAGAAAGGTTCTCGAAAGTTATAAAAAGAGAACTGGCGTGTGACTGACCATCCCGCACCGTGTCGATGGTCACACAATTTGTTGTAGTTACTGAGTTGTTGACTCTAAAGTTGTTGACTCTAAAGTTGTTGACTCTAAAGTTGTTGACTCTAAAGCGTATTTCTGTAGAGCCCTTCCCTTCAATCTTTCCTCTCCCCCCCCCCCCCCCCCCCCTTAATTACTCTCCATCTCAAAGTGTATGTGACTATTTTCAGGTTTCCAAATTGAAAATCTTCGTGGAAATATCTTCAACTGGGCACCGCGTACAACATTCAGAAATACATAAACAGATCACCTCAAAGTAAATCCAACTGTTGTTTGCATGCGCCAGTTTAATGTCCCTAGCGAAGTCTCCAAGGACAGAACTATCGTGGTTATCACTTCCTCCTATTTGTTCCTGTTATCCAGATTTAGATTAGGATCTCACAATCCAAATACTGGAGCAGGGGAAAACCACGAAAAAAAACACAAATTGTAAGCCCTAAGCAAAAGGAATCATATCGTCTTTCGTGTGATTCGAATCCGGATGTTCTCGTTCAGAGGTCGACGAAATAGCTCTAAACCACCTGCGCACGCGAAATCTATTTGAAGGAAATGCTCCTGGCACTCACGTGCTGATGTAAAGCACCATTTGTGCATATTGAAGCGAGTGTGATTAAGTGTACCACTAACAGATAACCATGTGTGAATGTTGTAGCGAGTGTGAGATTATTAAGTGTGCCACCTACAGAGCGTCATTTGTCCAACTCAGTAGCAACTGTTTATCTAGCCCTATTTACAATGTTCAGTGATCTCTGCAATATGTGTCATTTTGGCACACAAGGTTTCTGTTTTTGAGATTGTGGTTCTGCCCTATGTTCCGTCTTCGGCTCGAAAGGACGATAGATAGAGATAGATAGATTTACAATGTCAGCTGTTTAATTTTCTTCTCCTTAGCCGACCTATCAGAAACCTGAAATAAGATATCCCAAAAACAGCGTGCACAAATATGGTCTCCGCAGCCTGTGCATCTATCGTGGTACACTAATATATCTTCATGTTGTTCGTGTTTTAATAACAAACCCAACAACTCTGCGTGTTCACTTTCTCTTCTGTACTTGGAACTATCGTACACTGTTATTGAGCATGTAGAACTGCACTGTATAGATTATTCGTTGGAAACAAATTCATTGAATTCAAGTAAAAAGTCATAGGACTGACTACGTTTATCCAACACATTCACTGTCATGCATATATCAGCTCACAACAATGTTGCGTATATGGACCGTGATGTACAAGTCAGGGTTTTTGCTATCTTACGGCAGCTACTCTGCCCCATTTCTATTTCTCACAGAACACATAGGTCCTTTAACATGGAACGAGTTGAACACGATTTATTGTGACAGACAAAAGCAAACAAACGGACATACAGGAGAGATGCAATAGACAAATATAATAGACAAATGTCATAAAGAAATGCCATACAGAAATGTAATAGAGAGATGTAATAGTGAAATGTAATAGATAAATATAATATTGCATTTCTCCGGCGTGTCAGTTTGTTTTTGTTGCTGTCGTTCTCTGAGGAAGGTTGCATGAAGGCCGAAACGTCATGGTCTTGTATTGTTCTCATTTGTAAAGTTGCCACAATACAGTATGCTCATATCTTTTTCTGTCGCTAGCTTTACCGGAGTACCACAATTATTTGCTTATTCTAACGTCCTTTAACACTGTCCCGGATGAACCAGAAAGAATTATGTAACTTGCACTAACTCATTCTTTACTTTACAACATGTCTACAGATAAATATCTATATAATAACTGCTAGCTACAAAATAGTCTTGGACTTCTGGTCAATATGGTGGATAGGCGGCTGGAACCGTTGAGACTATGTCTGAAAAGTGTTCTTTGTTTCAGTTTCCTCATATTGCAAGTCCGGATTTGCTGCCCATTTCTATTTCTCAGTTGTTAATTAATAATAGTTCTGAAAAAAAAAAAAATTCTCAAAATATTTTGGACTTGACGGAAGATTCAATCATAATGTTCGAACAATACGACGTACGTTCAGCGAACAAGACGACGTACGTTCAGTGTGTAAGAAGTATGCTCATTGTTTTCTTCTGTCCCCCTTTCCTTATTTTATTAAATTGGGAAACTTCCACTGATCTTAGTGCTTTGTACACACCGCGAGCTTGTGTGTTTCTTCCGGATCATGTTTCAATATTCCGATTGCTTACGATGAAAGATGATATCGTATGACGAAAGACAGTTCAGCTGCGTTCACTTTCGGTGCCTCTTGGTCTTATGTCTTTTATCCTGTGCTTTAGCTAATATGATGCGGACTGCAGCTGCCTTCCTCTGTTTGGATTCTTCAATGAGATTAGTTTTAATTCGGATGTTTCCACGGGCAGTTGAGCGATTATGGATTTGAATTTGTTTGCAGTGATAGCGGGACCTTCGACTAACCATAAACATAACGAAAATAGTCCACTCTATCCTGTTGATGGCCTCCTGTTTGAATCTCTCTGATTCAGGGCTGTTTTCACTTCCCCGGCTCGCGAGGATCGGAGCTTCCTGTACAAACTGCCCCTTCTGTCAATGTTCATAAGTTCAAGCAAAACATAGAGTGTCATAAGATAGCTTTGAACTATCAGGTAACCTATCGTCTCCTTATCTTATTCAACTCGCAACATAACTCGTATCTATGCCCGCTTTAAAGTTACCTTCCCCCTATTACAACATATGTCATCCATCATATATCTATATAGATACGATAAATGATCTAACTATGTGATACAACCAGCGCACCCCCCCCCCCCTCTCCGGCAGACATGTGCTCAATTATCCCTTGCCATGCAGGCAGATATTCTCTAATCTCACGAGTACTCTTATTTTTTTTTTTAAATCGCCGAGTGATTTGACTTTTCTGTGTAGATTTTTTCCTATCAATATTGCCCAGGCGGCGGCTATTCATGGCCTACTCTTTTCAATTTCTAAATGCTAAGCGTTAACTACTACCCGATTCCGATTGAAAAGTTCCACCACTGCTGTAGACTGTAGAGAATGTGGGCGACGTTCTTGGAGCTATGTATTTTCCGAAGGCAACAACTTTGTTGAATGAGGTAATATTTTTTTCTGTCTTATTAATAAATGCACAGTTTTATGTATGTTTTCGTAGAACAGTCTCACAACTGCTGCATACCTTACATATGTATTTCCTGCTGTATTGTCTTGTTGTCTGCGCCAGTTGTAAAAACCTGCCATACTGTCAATTAATCTTATAATGTTTTCGCTGCACCGGTAGAACAGATTAATCGATAATACACATCCTTCTATGGCTTCCTGTTTAATATGCTTGAAATTTCCAATAATTGCGTAATCAACTCCTAGTGTTCGTATCATATTTTTGTACTTTACGTTTGGAAAACTGTTTGAATGTTTTGCGTATTTTCAACACAACAGTCTGACTGTTTTATCGAAATGAAGATGTCATGGAAGTGTGTAAAACACCATGTCGAGTTGGTGGATAATCAGAATGTGTCGTGTGTGAAGATAAAATACCATGGTGTGTGAGGATAAAATACCAAGTCGTGTGTGAATATAAAACACCGTGTCGTGTTGGTGAATAAATCAGTATGTCGTGTGTGAGGATAAAACACCACATCGTGTGTGAGGATAAAATACCATGTTGTGTGTTAATATAAAACACCGTGTCGTGTTGGTGAATAAATCAGTATGTCGTGTGTGAAGATAAAACACCACATCGTGTGTAAAGATAAAATAACATGTCGTGTGTGAGTATAAAACACCGTGTCGTGTTGGTGAATAAATCAGTATGTCGTCTGTGAAGATAAAACACCATATCGTGTATGAGGATAAAATACCATGTCGTAACTGTGGGTAAAGCTGTTTGTCCTATAGTTTTGAGAATTACGATATTATAAGGAAATGATACTGTATATCTCATCGGTTGATATACAGCGTATGGTGTCAGTATATGAGACGTTAAGCTGTGGGAGGGGCGTTCATAACTGGACTGCCGATCAGCGCGACGACATTTCCCCTTATCCAGTTCCCTTGTTGACAAATGTCTGAAGAGGAAATCGACATTTGTCGACATTCTGCTAAAGATGTGTGAGGACTCCTCCAGAGAGGAGAAGAAAATAGCGTATTAGCTTTTCTCGTTGTCCCTCCTAATTGTTGTTGAGCACCCTCAGTATCGACCAAGAAGAACAGGCAGCGCTACTACATTAATGTCAAGTACCTTCGCCATCTCTTTGGACTTGACGGAAGATAAAATCATCATGTTCGAACAAGACGACGTACGTTCAGCGTGTAAGAAGTATGCTCATTGTTTTCTCCTTTCCCCCTTTCCTTATTTTTTTTTTATTGGGAAACTTCCATCGCTGTCCTTGCTGTTTGTACTGGAGTGCACTTCGGCAAGAACAATGCAAGTAATTATTATCTGCTTTACTCTAAATGCCATATGGCACCACGGTTGCCCGAGCAGATTTTTTTCTTCCTTTCATTCGTGTTCTTTTCATTATTTTTGTTGGCGTTGGGGTATTTCTGTTCGCGATGATGCCGCTTGGTTCGTGGTGCTAACGCTCTTTGGCATGTGTTGTAAAGAGAAATGTCACTGATGTCTATGTAAAGTTAGGAAAACGTGGGGGGAATAAGACGTTATCGAAGTGCAAGTTAAGAGCAATGAAAGAACCATCATACTGTTAGTTAAGAAAGAATGTGCAGCGCGTTGTTGATTGTTTATTTTTGATTGTGACAACCAAAGGATTGCTGGCATGCCTTGCTCGTCATGGAAAGAACGTATCGTGAGCGTATTTTGCGTTGTGATGTGAAATTTACAGCGATTTCCACATTTTATACTTACGGTCCAACATACCCGACATCGGAAAGACATTTTTCTAGTACCGAGTTTGCCATCTCTCTTCAGTCGCTTGACCGTGTTCTTTAAAGTATTCTCTGTGCCTCGGAAGGCGAAGTTAGGTCTTGATCAACTTTGGCTCACTAATGCAAACTGAAACCAGCAAGCAGCTACATACTACTTTCCCAGAAAAAAAATCCAGTACTCTTTTAAACTCGGTGAACCCGGAAGCCATCGATCAGGGTTGCAGCCGACCTTTTATCCTCTCTAGTCCAGTTCACTAAGGGGTAGGGTTCGATCCCAACCGACGGCTCCGGTTCACCCAGCCTTTAATGGGTACTGGATTTTTTTGTGGGTAAGTAAAGCGGCACGGGCGTCATACCAACCACATTATCCCACAAATCATGTGCTGAAGGTCTGTAAAATGTATGGTCACTAACATCATATTCCCTATACGCCACCTGGCGTGACGGGGGCTCTTTACTTTTTTTTAATCCAGTTCACTACTTATGAGCTGTCGCGGCTCCCAGCTATGTACTACCATCTAATAATTGTTATAAAACAGAGGTGGGAATAAAATATCGGTTGTGAATTTGAGAGACACCATGAGGACATTCTTATAAAAATGTGTAGTGATAGATAGTGATTACACGATTGTGACACCATGAGGACATTGTTATAAAAATGTGTAGGGATAGATAGTGATTACATGATCGTGACACCATGAGGACATTGTTATAAAAATGTGTAGGGATTGGATAATGATTACACGATTGTGACACCATGAGGACATTGTTATAAAAATGTGTAGGGATTGGATAATGATTACATGATCGTGACACCATGAGGACATTGTTATAAAAATGTGTAGGGATTGGATAATGATTGCATGATCGTGACACCATGAGGACATTGTTATAAAAATGTGTAGGGATTGGATAATGATTACACGATTGTGACACCGAGGTGCGTTTAAGACGTGTCGTAAAACAGTAGTATCAGTGACGTAATTTTGAACGAGGTGGGAAAGGCTTTGACACGAGAGGTGCTAGGCACGAAAATGTTGGAAACCACTGCTCTATTGCTTCGTGCTGTTCTTGTTTGCTCTTTTCACTACATTTAGAATCAATATTTTCACATATTATTCACGACAAAAATCACATAGCGAAGTGATAAAAAATGGACTGAAAATGCGATAATGTTCGGATATAGGATAGATGTTCTTTGAGCTGCGAAGAGCAATGTACGTACTATCGACCACCAGGGGAGGCGATTGAGAGCAATGTGCTCACAGTCAAACTTCGACGTGGAGACAGCTTTAGGTTTGATGTTTGATCCGATCAGCTGGCAGTAGCGACAAAATCTGGTTTGAAACATAACACATGCAATTGATCTGTTCGCCAACCCCATCTAGGCAACCTGCTGACAGTAAGCCTATATGTTGACTGTTTATTTAAATGCTGCTACCTCTGTTGTTTCCTCTGGTTATGAAGATTAAGTTTTTGGTGGAAACGTCGGAGAGAGGATCGTCAAAGATAGTCTGAATGATGTTGTTGGATAGCAGTTACAATTACGATGTCAGTGTTTGAGTCTCGATGTTGTGTTTTTTTTTTCCCCGGGGAGGGGTGTCCACACACTATTGGATGGAGTTGAGCAGTTTACACGAGCTTCTATTTATATTTTTGCATTAGAGAAATGTAGAAGCAAAATGTACTGTGCAATCAATTTTTGACAATAGAAACAAGAAAAAGAGTTCTTAAATGTTATGTAGAGCTAGTCTTATCATATGGATGTGAATCATGGACAATAGAGCAATAGACAAGAAAATCAATGGAGTGTGTAGAAATGTGGATTTACAGAAGAATGTTGAAAATACGATGGACAGCTAAGAATAGTAATGAAAACGTTCTGAAAGAGACCACAGCTAAAAGAGAGCTAATTTCCAATATTAGGAAGAAACAATCATCATTTTTTGGCCATGTAATGAGAAGAGAACAGCTGGAATATTTTGTAACAATTGGGAAAAATGAGGGACGAAGAGATAGAGGGAAGCAAAGAGAATAGATACCAGACAGTTTGAAAGAATGGCTTGGCAGAAAGTCAACAACAGAAATGATAAATGACTATCGAGATCGAACGTTGTGTAGAGACATGATCACCTACGCCAGCAGGCCCGGTACTTGATGATGATGAGAAGCAAAATAGAAGATTAGTCTTTGGTTTAGCCGACAGATGATTATCATTACACATTGGAGACTTTCTAAGCGCTAGCGAGACCCCTCCCAAACGTGCTCCGCCGCTGCGATATTCTAACGAAAGCACCGATGGCTTCAGATCAGGTGCACGAACTCCGTAGTATTGACGAACACCTTGAAAATAGATGGATGGCCAGGTAGACGTCAATCTCTGGGTCCGGGGTGGAGCAGCACGACTGTCTAGAGGTAAGACATTGACCTCTGGGCAAGAAAGTTCCGGATTCTAATCCCGACAGAAGCGATGGGAATTTTTCTTTTCCAATCCGTGGATTTGTTGTTGTTGTTGTTGTTGTTGTTGTGTTCGCCAGCTTTCATCTCTGACGAAGTCCCTAAACGTGGATTTGTCTTGACCTGCCCTCCCATTGACTCTGGGTAGTGAAATCTGGCATCTAGCCCTATCGGATAAAAGACCGGAAATTGATTGTGCATTCTGTATGCATTAAAGCAGCAAGCAAGTTAAAAATCAACATGAGTAAGCCAAATATGGCCGCTCTCTGGGTAACAGTTATTATGGCTCAAGAAAAGCTGTGCTACACAGTAGGTATTTTATGATAAATGTTAATATTTCTATGAAAATAATTTTGATCTCTATTTTCAAAAATATATAAAGTCTTACAAATAAGGATATACTTTTCTTCTACTTCCTCTCGTCATAAGATTGTTATTTTCTTTGTCCGCCATTAACAAGATGTTAAATTGGCGTTCATGTGTTGTCTTTAAATTTTCTGTGACTTTCAACCCGACACATTCGACTTCAGCAGAACAATTGTGAGTAACCCTTCGCTCTTGGATCCTACTCGCTTGGTAAATTTGGCTAGTCAAGCCACGGTCAACTATAGATCTTCAAAGGCCCGCGGGTAGGAAATAAGCGGACAACTAACCAACGAGCGTGACGTGTTAAAGAAATAACCCAGTCTTTCTTTTTTTTTTTTTTTTTTTTTTTTTTTTTTTTTTTTAAAGCCAAATGTTGCCTTGAGAGGTACATAATGAAAACCCTCCATAACCTAAAAATTAAGGAGGTGAATTTTCTATGGTGTAATCATGACGAAGTCAGCTCTCTCTGACCTCCATTTGCACAGGGAGACCCTCAGTGCTTTATGAGTTACAGGCAAAGCTCAATTGATGATGCTGTAGAAGAGAAACCTCTCTATTTCCTCAAAATACAGAGAAAATCATCTGATCCCAGGAATACATAGAAAACCATCTGATCCCAGGAATACATAGAAAACCATCTGATCCCAGGAATACATAGAAAACCATCTGATCCCAGGAATACATAGAAAACCATCTGATCCCAGGAATACATAGAAAACCATCTGATCCCAGGAATACATAGAAAACCATCTGATCCCAGGCATACATAGAAAACCATCTGTGATCGGAGAATTGCACGAAACAACTACATGTCCTCAAAATGAATGAGAAAATTCCCCATCTCCTCAGAATTACTGAGAAATTTCCCATCTCCTCAGAATTACTGAGAAATTTCCCATCTCCTCAGAATTACTGAGAAATTTCCCATCTCCTCAGAATTACTGAGAAATTTCCCATCTCCTCAGAATTACTGAGTATATTCTGTACGGCGGCAGGAAACAGAGAAAACATCATTGTTAACGAAGTTAAAGAGAAAACCCTTTGTGACCTCAGAGTTGCAGAAAAGACACTATGACCTCAAAGCTTCAGGGAAAACCCACTTTAACCTCGACGTTACAGGGAAAACGCCTTCATCTTAGAATTGCATAGAAACACCTCGATCACTTGAGAGTTACAGAGAAACGCTCGATGATCTCAGACTTACAAAGATATTACCTGATGACCTGAAGGTTGCAGAGAAAACCCCCTTTGATCTGAAGATTGTAGAGAAATACTTTTGACACAGTTGCCAGCGATGCCACCTAATATATATTTGCTATAAAAAGACAATCCCCCCCCCCCCCCACTGGATGATGTTCTAAGTAAAACTGTATACTCATTTTGTGCAAAGTGCCAATGTCACTTATTGAATTAGTTGTTGAAAACTGGGATTGCAGCCCGCGGGCTAATTTTGCAACCTGGGGACGGGGAGAATAGATTGACGCGACTGTGAACGCGAATCTTTGGCTGCAATCAGGAACCCCTGCGTGTCGCCAACTACCGTATTATGTTTGTCTTCCTGACAGCCAAACAGCGCGTTGTTTTAGCTTTTATATCTTCAATTGTCGACTGCCATTGTTTCTTTGTTATTTTTAGAATTATATTTATTATTGGTTATTATAACTAGAAAGTCTTTCTTCAGACTTCACCTTTCACGGCTGTCTTTGTTTTCACCTTTACCGTACATTAACAATATATTTCCTGGAATATTTTTTCAATACAAATCTTGTTTCTTGTCATTAAGTTAGTGTTTCACAGTCTTTATCTCTGTGTAGTTCTCCCACTCTCTCTCTCTCTCTCTCAATCTCTCTCAGCTATCATTCCATTTCCATTCCCACACTCCCCCTTTCCATCTCTCTCAACGTATCTCCATTGTCATTTCTCTACCCTTTTTTTTTCTTTGCTGCACTACTTCTTCTTTCAAACTCTTTTCTCTCCATCCATTAACCTAATCTTCTTCTTATTTATTTCTCTTATTCTGCCCTGTTCCCCATCTCTTCTTTCATATCCCCCTCCCCATCAAGCAGGATTAACACGCCGCAAAAAACTTTAGCTGCAGCGGTCGACGACTCCTAGCTGAGTGCTTGCGTTCGGATTAATGACCATCAACTGACCAAGATCTCCTACTACGCCCACTCCTGCTTGTGGTGGGCCTGGAAATAGACTAGCTCCCGTCTGGTCAAACCATTTTTGTATTTTAAAATAAAAATGACAGGCTGAAATTGAACGCACTGGGTAGTTGGGATATCGCCAAGTCAGTGTAAACCGCTATATAGTTCATCTACATCATTTTAATCTCTTTTTTTTATAGGTGGAGAGGTAATCGTTGGGTGGAGAGGTAATCATTGGGTGGAGAGGTAATCGTTGGGTGGAGAGGTAATCGTTGGGTGGAGAGGTAATCGCTGGGTGGAGAGGTAATCGTTGGGTGGAGAGGTAATCATTGGGTGGAGAGGTAATCGTTGGGTGGAGAGGTAATCATTGGGTGGAGAGGTAATCGTTGGGTGGAGAGGTAATCATTGGGTGGAGAGGTAATCGTTGGGTGGAGAGGTAATCGTTGGGTGGAGAGGTAATCTTTGGGTGGAGAGGTAATCATTGGGTGGAGAGGTAATCATTGGGTGGAGAGGTAATATTTTGTTGGGTGGAGAGGTAGTCGTTGGGTGGAGAGGTAGTCGTTGGGTGGAGAGATAATCATTGGGTGGAGAGGTAATCATTGGGTGGAGAGGTAATCATTGGGTGGAGAGGTAATCATTGGGTGGAGAGGTAATCATTGGGTGGAGAGGTAATCTTTTGTTGGGTGGAGAGGTAATCGTTGGGTGGAGAAGTGACCGTTGGGTGGAGAGGTAATCATTGGGTGGTGAGGTAATCGTTGGGTGGAGAGGTAATCTTTTGTTGGGTGGAGAGGTAATCGTTGGGTGGAGAAGTGACCGTTGGGTGGAGAGGTAATCATTGGGTGGAGAGGTAATCGTTGGGTGGAGAGGTAATCTTTTGTTGGGTGGAGAAGTGACCGTTGGGTGGAGAGGTAATCATTGGGTGGAGAGGTAATCGTTGGGTGGAGAGGTAATATTTTGTTGGGTGGAGAGGTAGTCGTTGGGTGGAGAGGTAGTCGTTGGGTGGAGAGATAATCGTTGGGTGGAGAGGTAATCGTTGGGTGGAGAGATAATCGTTGGGTGGAGAGGTAGTCGTTGGGTGGAGAGGTAGTCGTTGGGTGGAGAGGTAATCTTTTGTTGGGTGGAGAGGTAATCGTTGGGTGAAGCGGTAATCGTTGGGTGGACATAGCAGTAGGAGTATTGTTGCTTCTCCCTCCCACGTTCTCATATCTTCTTCCAATCACTCAACCCCCTCTCCCTCCCAAATCAATCAATCTCACCTCACCACCCTTTTCTCCAAGCCTTCAATCCTACAAGCAAACACATCTACATATTTTTGTGTCCACCTATTGCTAATGTGGAGCGTCCTCTTGATAATTTTCTTTCAGATTTCAGTCTTTTCCCCCCTCCATCATTAATTTCCATATTGATTTTGAGGCAATCTCATGCATGAGTATTAATTATTTCTTTGACTATTTCTCGATGGTGTAATAAATTCATTTATTGTGTCTTCGTTCAATTATATTAATTACTGCCACATTATAATCTTACCTTGAATGCCATCTTTCAGCACCTGTGTTGCTTTAATTATCTACGTTTATCGTTTGGCACGTTTTTATAAAAAAAAAAACCAGCTTCGCGGAACTGTTTAGAAATTCCTTTGGCCAAAGTAATATCCTGAAAGTGCTAGGTTTATTTTATTAATAACCCTTAATCCTTATCTGTTCCTGCTGACTGACTCAGTCCCTGATCTCTTCAGTATCGTGATCGATTAGCCGAGATTTACTTTCTTTGTAACACCAGTTTATTGTTCTCGCATTTTTATACTTTTTTCATGCACAGTGTTTTATTGATTGGGGATTGTAATCGCTGGGCCATGGATTTCTGATTTAGTGAGTGTTAATTTCTTCTTTGGCACGCAGTTATTGTCTACGACCTACGTCATTCGCTTATGCTGACAGTCGTCTGCGTTTCGTAAATGACGTAAGAATATGTTCCTTCGATTTTTTTTGTGTGTGTAGTCCTTTTAAACTGTGTTGCTTTCTTCAGCTTTACTGTCAATACATGTCTACCCGTGTCGAGGAAGAAAATAACGTTTTATTTGTTTACCTTTTTTTTGTCCTAGTGATTTCGAGTTATTTACTTAGCCCAGTTTGATGTTTCAATGAGTTAGTCATATTCGGGTAGATTTCAAACAATTCCATGAAAATGTTAAACTAGATTTTAACATCTCAGCGATCACTTTTGTACTACTTTCACGTTGTTTACTTTCTACCTTGCGTTACATTCTATAAATCTGCTTGGTTTACAATCAATAGAAACAAATCCTAGATATCTAGATAATTAAAACTGAGCTCTGGTTTACTCATCATGTTGTCTACTTCTAACAAATGGGTTACAGGGAATAGAAGGTTGAATAGTCAACATAAAGGGTACCAAAGCTAATGGGGTATTGTAAAGGATATGTTGATTATATAACCGAAGCCAATGAGATATTTACAGAATTCGTTCATTCATTTTACTCTCTGGGCGAAAGTCATAGTTCTCCAAGCCAATATTGACGATTTGCTTATAATTCTTGTAGTTTTTGGTTGCTTCTTAGATATGATTTTACAGAGTAGATGAAACTATTTAACCGAAGTCAATTAGATGTTGTACAGAATGGGTTCAGCCTCTTAACCAGAGCTAATGAGATGTTGTTGTACAGAATAGGATTAATTACTTAACCTGAGATAATGACATGTTGTTGTACAGAACAGGTTCAGCACCTTAACCAGACCTAATGAGATGTTGTACAGTATAGGTTCAACTACTTAACCAGAGCTAATGAGATGTTGTACAGTATAGGTTCAACTACTTAACCAGAGCTAATGAGATGTTGTACAGTATAGGTTCAACTACTTAACCAGAGCTAATGAGATGTTGTACAGTATAGGTTCAACTACTTAACCAGAGCTAATGAGATGTTGTACAGTATAGGTTCAACTACTTAACCAGAGCTAATGAGATATTGTACAGTATAGGTTCAACTACTAAACCAGAGCTAATGAGATGTTGTACAGTATAGGTTCAACTACTTAACCAGAGCTAATGAGATGTTGTTGTACAGAACAGGTTAAGCTCCTTAACCAGAGTCAATGACATGGTGTACAGAATAGTTATTTAACCAAAGTTAATAAGATGTTTTACAGAATAGGTGGAACTATTTAATCAAAGTTAATTAGATGTTTTACAGCATAGATGGAACTATTTAACCAAAGTTAATAAGATGTTTTACAGAATAGATGGAACTATTTAACCAAAGTTAATTAGATGTTTTACAGAATAGATGGAACTATTTAACCAAAGTTAATTAGATGTTTTACAGAATAGATGGAACTATTTAACCAAAGTTAATAAGATGTTTTACAGAATAGATGGAACTATTTAACCAAAGTTAATTAGATGTTTTACAGCATAGATGGAACTATTTAACCAAAGTTAATAAGATGTTTTACAGAACAAATTGAAGACTTTAACAGAGGCCACTGACTAACTTACACATGCAGTTTATGTAAATAATAAACAAAAGGAGTAACAGTAAACTCTGTTTTCTTATTCCTGTTTTCACTTCAAAGTAGTATCTATGACCTGCTGCTGTTCTGATTGTGCGATTGCTGTTGATGTAGATACCTATAAGTATATCTGTTAGACATTGGGTTACTCTCTATGTTGTTGCCTTACCCCGTATGTTGTTGTCTCGACATCAGAGGAAACAATTTGATCATGATAAGCTCAGAGTGCTATTTTGTTCGTTTCAATGTTCTTCTAAGTGCTTTCCTCTAATTATGTTGTTGTCATATACCACAAGGTGCATGTTGCATTAGAAGGTTGTTTCCTCAGGACAGCTGTACCTTGTAACAACCCTTAGTTGTTTAATCGATAGTAACGGTTACAAATCTTCTAAAAATGTTAAAGAATATTAAAGTGTGTGCACATATCGAAGAGTTAGGGTCAGAGAAAGGGATGCACAAACGTGCTGATATCGGATATACTGGACTGCATGCTTAACGTTAAACGGCAACGTAATTCTCACTGTGGTGACGTCATAGTCTGAAATGGTTGTCATCCCGTGAAATATTGAAAGGCAGCGATAATGCCGGGCACCCTGCATCATGAACAGAAAAAAAAGCTCTTCAGACCATCACCAGTACAATACTTAACAAGCTGTTGGGGAGATACTACTAGCCTTAAGATGGTGCTCACCAATGCTTTCATTGAACTGACAGTGATACCTAAAGGTGTACGCAACAAGTTATATATATATATATATAGAGATATATATATATATATATGTATATGGACATACAGCACAAATTATGGGGACGAGAGAGAAAAGACTGCCTGACTCTCAGAGAGAGAAAAGACTGCATGACTCTCAGAGAGAGAAAAGACTGCATGATTCTCAGAGAGAGAAAAGACTGCATGACTCTCAGAGAGAGAAAAGACTGCATGACTCTCAGAGAGAGAAAAGACTGCATGACTCTCAGAGAGAGAAAAGACCGAGAGAAATAGAGAAAGAAAGGAAAGAAAGAGAGAGAACGAAAGGGAAAGAACAAGAGAAAAAGAAGAGAAAGAGAGAGAAAAAAGGAAAGAAAGAGAAAGAGAAAGAAAGAGAAAGCGAGAGATAGAGATAAAAAGAGATAGAGAGACAGAAAGAGAGATCTATACTCGTATTATTATTCACCGGTACACTTGATTGGAACGTGTACGCTTTAGTGAGTGTAAACTTTGGTTTCCCCATACATGCCGTGTGTTTATGGTGAATGATGCTGTCCTTATTATGGCTGCCACATACAGCTTCTATTGCACATTCACTCGATCTCACTGCGAAAATCTGAACACTGAGAACGATTATTATTTGCTGCTGTATTCTTATTATTACCATAGTACTATTATATGCTGCTGTATTCTTATTATTACCATAGTACTATTATATGCTGCTGTATTCTTATTATTACCATAGTACTATTATTTGCTGCGGTATTCTTATTATTACCATAGTACTATTATTTGCTGCTGTATTCTTATTATTACCATAGTACTATTATACGCTTGCTGTAAATGCTTTGCTTGCAGACTCATTAATGAGAGCTCAGATTGCCGGCCTCTAGATCAGCTTATATACCGGCATGTGATTACTCGTTACCACGGAACTCGGTAAACTTTCGGTTGTTGCCAAGTTCATCATCTTTAGTCTCGTTTTACCTAATCAAGCACTACCAACTCTCAATCAAAATTAATGTTTAGTTTGGAGGTTTGTTGGAATGCGGAGAGAGAGAGAGAGAGAGACAGAGACAGAGAGAGTGAAGTACCCTTGCTCCACCACGACTAAGCCATGGTAATAGTTAACTAAAAAAAAATATAGGTTCCCTCCTCGCCTTGCTAGTCGTATGGGGAATATGATGTTAGTGACCATATTTTTTCTATGACCACGGCCCATTTGATGTACAACGGTGATGTGGTCATTATAATGCCAGCCCGCCTTTACTTCCAAGAAAAATGTATAGTACATTTTTTTAGACGCGGGGTGAACCCCGAAGCCGTGTCCGTCCGAAAAAAAAAAATCCGCCGCTGCTGGGGATCGAACCCAGACCCTTATGGTCCATATCTCGAAATCGTTAACTACACCGTCGTTAATCAGGCGTCCTTGCCGCCTCCCAGTCTACTAATACTTTGGTAGCCAAGTTTGAACAGTGGTTTTTGTGTTGGTCTACAACTGGTCGAGATTAATCCCGATCAACGGCTTCTAGGTTCACCCAACCTTATATATGTTCCGATTTTCTTTTTTCTTTTCTTTTTTTTTTTTTTTTTTTTTTTGGGGGGGGGGGGGGGGGGGGGAGATAGAAAGACTGCAGCACTAACGTGGTGGTAGGTAAATTCCTCAGCCAAAAAAAATTCCTCAAAAAAATATTTTTTTTCTTGGATAACAACACTTACTGATTAATGTCCCAGTCTTGTCTCATGTTGCAGAAGGTCAATCTCTGTGACTCCAAGTCTTTCACTCGGAACATGCGTTGGTAGAAGTCGGTATAATTATTGTGGTTTCAATAATCCCCACTTCTAATATTGTGGCTGACCTACCTTAACACTTCTTGCAAATCCCCCCCCCCCCCCCCCCAGCATAATGTCCCTTCTGACACTCACAAGTGGCGCGAGTTCTGATGACGTTCTGCATGCACAGATCTGTCATGGCTGCCTGCAGACGGACTGAGCACGTCTGTACCTAGAGCGCTTGGTGTTTACAGAAATGGCTGCGCTCAATTATGCTGGTTAAAAATTGAGGATAAGGGATAAAGAAGGCAAGACACAAATAGAGGGAATGTGGAAATCATTTTAACAAAAGAAAGTGATGGCTTTGGAATTTTATTTTTAGTTCTGTTGTCATTAAAAATAGAGGGGATTGGTGTAGTTTGCCATCCTGGCGTCTGCAAATAAGGCGCTTAACGGAGGCTAACTTTTACTATTGGAGCTCTAAGGACTTGTTTTTTCAACAAATGAGTTTAGAGATATGGTTGGTTAGTCGTAATAGTATCATATTTGTTATATGGTGCCAAGAGATATGGTTGGTTACATGTAATAGTATCATATTTGTTATATGGTGCCAAGAGATATGGTTGGTTACATGTAATAGTATCATATTTGTTATATGGTGCCAAGAGATATGGTTGGTTACATGTAATAGTATCATATTTGTTATATGGTGCCAAGAGATATGGTTGGTTAGTCGTAATAGTATCATATTTAAGATATGGTTGGTTAGTCGTAATAGTATCATATTTGTTATATGGTGCTAAGAGATATGGTTGGTTACATGTAATAGTATCATATTTGTTATATGGTGCCAAGAGATATGGTTGGTTAGTCGTAATAGTATCATATTTGTTATATGGTGCCAAGAGATATGGTTGGTTACATGTAATAGTATCATATTTGTTATATGGTGCCAAGAGATATGGTTGGTTACATGTAATAGTATCATATTTGTTATATGGTGCCAAGAGATATGGTTGGTTAGTCGTAATAGTATCATATTTAAGATATGGTTGGTTAGTCGTAATAGTATCATATTTGTTATATGGTGCTAAGAGATATGGTTGGTTACATGTAATAGTATCATATTTGTTATATGGTGCCAAGAGATATGGTTGGTTAGTCGTAATAGTATCATATTTGTTATATGGTGCCAAGAGATATGGTTGGTTAGTCGTAATAGTATCATATTTGTTATATGGTACCAAGAGATATGGTTGGTTACTTGTAATAGTATCATATTTGTTATATGGTGCCAAGAGATATGGTTGGTTAGTCGTAATAGTATCATATTTGTTATATAGTGCCAAGAGATATGGTTGGTTACTTGTAATAGTGACCACATTACCCCAAAAATCGTGTGCTGAAGGTCTGTAAAATATAGGGTCACTAACACCATATTTCCCTATACGCCACTTGGCGTGACGGGGGTACTTTAACTTTTTACTTTACTTGTAATAGTATCATATTTGTTATATGGTGCCAAGAGATATGGTTGGTTAGTCGTAATAGTATCATATTTGTTATATGGTGCCAAGAGATATGGTTGGTTACATGTAATAGTATCATATTTGTTATATGGTGCCAAGAGGTATGGTTGGTTATTCGTAATAGTATCATATTTGTTATATGGTGCCAAGAGATATGATTGGTTAGTCGTAATAGTATCATATTTGTTATATGGTGTCAAGAGATATGGTTGGTTAGTCGTAATAGTATCATATTTGTTATATGTTGCCAAGAGATATGGTTGGTTAGTCGTAATAGTATCATATTTGTTATATGGTGCCAAGAGATATGGTTGGTTACTTGTAATAGTATCATATTTGTTATATGGTGCCAAGAGATATGGATGGTTACTTGTAATAGTATCATATTTACTACACATTGCCATCTGTTGTTGTGTATGTGAATATGTACCAATGCACAGTTGAATGTATAAAATAATGATCACCTTTATATTTACTGTCGACCATCAGTTCTAGCCGTAATCATAGTTTTCTTTGTTTTCAGCAAACACATTTTATTGCCTTTGTTCTCTAAAACATTTTGTCCTTCCGTTTAAAATGACTTCTCTGCCTTTCTCAGTGTATTCTTTTTTTTTTTTTTTTTTTTTTTTTTTTTTTTTTTTTTTTGTGTTATTAATGTTCTTGAATATTTCTCTGTCTTCCTTTTCCTCCTTCACCCTAGATGTGTATTCAACAAATCAGTTCGTGTTTTATGTATCATGATGTTGTTGTTCTCCTGAGACTCCACTCGCAATGATTTATGTGTAATTATTTTGAAAGACCGCTTCTCTGACATAACAAGCACTTTCTTTTTAATTACCTAATTGTATATGCTTAACGTCATAAAGAGGTGGTTTTTTTTTAACCTTTATAACACTGCTAGTCCAGTTATCGCTTTATTTGTACGTGTTTTTGTTCAGTTTGAATCACCACAATTAAATAGTTTCTAGCACTGAAAGAATTAACTATTCAAAGTGCAGCTATTTTAGACACTAAACATTTAAACGGCAACATGATATTACGTTTAAAGTGCTATATGTTACACTTGTAGAGTTGGAATGTGCGAATAAATATTTTTTTAAAAAGTGTTTAGAGTGACAGAAGCAGGTATGTTACTGAGATGAGTTACGTTTCCATAGCTTGCGCTTGCGTCATTGATATACGTAGGTTATGGGGTAGCTAGCATCCACTAGATTCTGACTGTTGTGTGTGAGAGAGGGTAAGGGTAGGAGACCTCGGCATCGGTGCGTTAAGCCAACGGCAGCGACAGCGGTAACTAGTGTGCCATCGTGCGATAGGTGCCTGCCGCTCTCCAGGTCCCGGATCGAATAGACAGCCCGCCGTTGTGCGGTCGCTCTTCAAACTGTATCAAAAACAGCTGCAGCTTTCCGCGATTATGCGTGTCTGCCGCTGTCTGAAGAGGGATGCTGTGATAGGCCATGTGTTCCAGTCCGAGGCAGAAAGAGGAACGTGTTTGGTATTTCATCTTTCTGTCCTGATCTCAGTTAGCATGTTCGTGAAGTTGTGTTAAAGGACGTCGCTTCGGACTTGAGGATAATCGGTCCAGGACTTGCCAGTTAGTAGTTCCGGTCTCGTTAACACCTTCCGCACACCTAGCACGTGCGGACCAACAGGTTTGTGTTTCATGTGGGCCGGACTCTCCGCCCATCCGTACCCTTGTTACATTTATATCTTGTGTTCCGCGAGTTACACAGAGGACAATCTGATTCTAATGAAATAGTGGGTTCTCTAATACAAGGTTTTGTATTTTCAGATCCTTTCTTCCGACTAACGCAAATGTTAAGTTTTTTAATTTTTTTAAAAATATATTTTACAACTTGTAGCGACTAGCGTTAAGTTTGTGACCTCGCAGATAGCTAACTTGTCAAACTTACCACACAATACAGCTGATAGCTTCATTCATTCATTTTTTTTTGTTTAGAATTTCAACATAAATGTAATGTTCATTTATAACTGCTTTTATTATAGCATATAAGAAAGTTATAATTGATTCTTGCTCAGTTATCAAAGAAGTGCGACACGTGCACGTGTTGCAGAATAAAATAAACATTCAGCAGTGTGATATCACTAATCACGTTGTATTATATTTGAAATTAATGAGATAAATAAAATCGGTATTACTGTGATAATAAAAGTTAACCCATTTTCCTTTCTGTTGTCAGTGCCAGGGTTTATTTGTGCTTGGTCTGAGTGATTACTTTAAAGATTATAATCTAAAACACCGACCCATTGAAGTGATCGTGTTTTACATTTGTCAGTTTAGTAAATGATTGTTTAACTGAACATATATCAATGCGTGTGCTTCTACACGCCTGACCGTTTGTTTACCTGCCACTCTTCAGGAATCCGCTTACTTCGTAAACACATTCAATGCTGACATGCACTTAGGGACTTGCTAGCTGAAACTTCCAATTAGATAATATCTTCGATCGGTCTGTCGTTAGGGTATGATTGATTAGCTTGAACGTCGACTGGTTTCGGTAGACTCGTTTAGTATTCAGATGACTTTCTAAACGGTGCCCTCGATGTTTTCACATCAGCTGGAATTAGATTCTTCAAATTAAAACTGCATTTAGTGAGTATGACTAAAACATATGTTATCACTGACAGAATTGAACAGTAAATTTGATAGCTCGACTGGATGAAAGTCTGACCTTTTCTCTGATTGAATTGAAAACGCTAGAACTTGGTCGCTGTAACGTTTACCTCTGATAGTGGCGAATGTTTGTTAGCGTATTCGATATGGGCTATTGATCCCAGGCACGAGTTGGGCTTCCGATAACTGACGATCGCCACGCTCTTGGCTCTTAGCTCGTGCACACGTCGCTTAGATCCCTGACGGGGGGCCGCCGAGCGGCTGTGTTGAGCTTCCAAACTGCCAGTGTACCAAGAAAAGCAAGACCGTGACGAATTTCTCTGTGTGTTTCGTTAGATTTCGTCCTTGACAATGAGCACAATGTGTTTTCTTATTTTCGTGTGAATTTTTGTCTGGAGGTGAGGTAATTTAACACCGCTTTTTGAGTAATCGCTTTATTATAAGTTTGGATTAATTTCTTTAGTGCCAGTAATAATAAAATACTTTATTGTAACATTGACACGAATTGACCACTTTTATCAATATTAATCCTAGTGCGGGATGTAACTACACATTTATGTATTTCAATTTATGTGAAATAGAACATTTTTTTGTGTACAAGTTTGCATGATGCAGTAGCTTCTAGCAGTGTTCAGTTACATGAAGTTTTGAAGCCAATATTATAAGAACGTAGGATTTATTGTGTAGGATTTATTCCATGTGGGTATATATATATATATATATATATATATATATATATATATATATATATATATATATATATATATACACACACACACATCTGTATAGGAGACTTTCTTGGAAGGTCTTCATATTCAGATGTTTATGTGTAGCTGTTTCACTGAGTAAAGCTGTTATAAAGCTCAAGCCACGAAACGGTGAGAAGTTAGCTAAAGACTTAACACTAACCACAGTCAGAACATAATATTGTATAGCACATATTTTTGGCTAAGCCATCGGCCCATATTATTTTGTATCGCCATCAGATGTGCTGTGAACCTGTCCTATTTGACAACATACTCACGCGTCGCTGATTACACGCGATCATTCACGATGCTAACAACTCAACATAACACTCACACACCTCGCCCATTTTCTTCACAACTGTAACATATATGCACGTGCACACACACACACACACACACACACATATATATATATATATATATATATATATATATATATATATATATATATATATATATATATAACTCACACACATTCCCCACTAAAATATAACTATATAGATAAATATACCTCACTTATATTTAATCTCTCACTAAAATGCCACATACACACCTCACACACGGACACACATGTATACCTAACTCAGTCCTATTCCTTTACTCAAATATACTTCACTAAAGCATCACACACATACGTGCTTCACTCACATTACTCAAGCACGTAACACATAACAACCATCACACACATACGTGTTTCACTAATATTACACACTCAAGCACGTAACACATAACAATCATCATGTAAATGTCTCACCCAACTTTCTCACACTTACACGTCTCAACATGTAGCACAAATGAAATAAGATACTCTCGCTTTCTCTTTGTTTCTCTCTGTTTCTCTCTTCACTATGTCCTGAAATGTCGAGTCTTTATGATACATGCACCTCTTATCCATGTCAATAGATCTTTCACATCCAAATATTTATTGTCCCTACAGATCTCTCTCTCTCTCTCTCTCTCTCTCTCTCTCTCTCTCTCTCTCTCTCTCTGTGTCTATGTGTAAGTATCTCTCACTCTTTGTCTATCTGACCCTCCGTCTTTCAGACGCAAATAAATGTTTGTTTCATTTAACATTTATTTTCTGAAAGATGTACATCTATCCACTTGTTTTTCTTAGATCATTTGTATTTCCTGACAAATGTTATTTTCATAAATAACTTTCTTTAAGAATTGATCACCAAATGTACGCTTCTCCCACCAACTTCATATATATATCTAACCACATTTCTGTTTTCAAATCAAAATATTTGTGTCTTTGACAACCTTTATTTCTAGCTATGAATGCAGTTATTTATATTATTAAGTAAATTATGTTTTGCTTTGACGTGTTTATTAATTTTTTTTTTTTACTAAATTACTTTCTTTTTTTTCTGGCTTGATTTACCTTAATTATTTTAACATCGTTTATTTTCCATTTTATTTTATCAAAATGCATCACATGTGACCAAACATTTTAATATTGTGACCTTATTTTTTCATATTAAAAAAGCACGTTCTTGGAATTATTTCTGTTTCTAATCATTGATGATCGACCTGAAGATATTTAATTAAATACCAGATAGAATATATAATTTAATATGCATCATTTGATACATCCCAACAAAAATTAACTAAAATGTATATTTTAGCTGATAATATATATGTTAATCTTTTGTTTAATGGGAAGATTACCGAACTTCTGGTAAAACAAGATAGACAGCAGAACATTGTTAAGAATGTTGACGAGATGTAATGACAGGCCGATTTAGGCGCGACATTTTTTAAGAGAAATATGTTTCTTGTAGAATACATGAAAACATCGGCGCGCATTTCTTAACTACAGAAAGTGTAGTAGAAATTAAAGCCGTTCCAATACTCTTGTATAACAATAAATGTGGGCCTTATGTACGGGGTTCTGTCCACTCCTTAAGGTATATGTGGAATATGGTGTTCGCTGCCACCTTGTCCAGTGGCTAACGACACATGTTATGGGTGTTGTGGTCGTTATCAGGACAACCTACCCTACTTTCATAAAAATATCCAGTACCTATATGTCTGGGTGGATCTAGGAGCCGTCGATCTGGATCGAACCCGACCCCTTTGGTGTGTTGTCCCTAGTTTTAGTAGTCCAGTTCACTAATAACTAAGCTGCTTCCTTAACAAATGTGCGCTTTTTAAATTAGCCGATATAACTTCCTCTGTCTAGTATAAAGTAATGTGTTTGTAATCTTATAAAAGAAAGTTTTTCTGAAATAAAATTACATTTTTATAGAGTAACTTTTAATTCACACACCACGCTTTTACGACCACTTTTACCCTATATAATTAAGTAATACATCAAATAAAAGGTATCGGTCGCACGTTGTGGTGTTATGGGAATATGATTTTAGTGACTAAAAGGCCCCATCTGTTCATTGATGTTATGGAGTCAGTATTGCGTCTAGCTACCCTAACGTCCCATAAAGTAGCCCCTTTTATATGCAATGTCAGAGATCGTGTGAATCTTGTAGCAGTGTCTGTCGACCAAATAAATGCTCACAAATTGAGATTAGGCTCACCTTTTGGGGCGTACTGAGGTATACAGTACACCACTCGGTTGTAATTTAAATAAAACGTTGTGCTTTATAGAGTTTGTGCATCACAATTTGTGCTATCTATAACAAGCTGATACTAGAAAGCTTGATGTCATGGCATGGACTGTGGATCGAAGATTGTGGAAGGACATAATCGCCTACGCCAGCCGATATGGCACATGATGATGGTGATAATAAGCTACCGTGTGTGTTTTTCATGAAGTAAATACATTCCATATTATGAACCATCAGGTATGAAATAAACGTAAAATATGCATCGCTAAATTAAGATAATAATAGACTTCCGTGTTATGACAAAGTAATTAAAACAAACAGCGGTAGCAGTAAGAAATGGGAACAAGAGGAAACTTCAAGACATCCAACAGGAAGTTATAAACAGATGTATTATGTCATTTGATATTGACTCTGTTTGCATCTGAAGCATACAGCTATCTAGAGAAGATGTTTCTTAAACGCTCAAGACAAATGAACACAACATGAACCGTTTCATGATGAGCTGTTCACTACAAATTTGACGTCCTATAGGGAAAACGCTCATTCATTGGGTGCCACACAGAATGTTGGCTACCACGGAACGACATTTTACTCTGTTTCTTTGTCTTGTTGGTGCACGTTGCCTGAGAGGTTCACTAGTCCATCTTGTGATGTTATCAGTCTACTTTAGTCTTGGTCTGCCTATGTCTCGTCTACATTGTACCTTCCATTTCAATATGACTTTTAGAACGGTATTATGTCTCTTCATGTTTCTAAAATATTTCAGTTGCTTTTTTTCGAATTGTATAAATTAATTCTGTTATTTTCACTTTCAGCTGTTTCAGAACTTCCTTGTTTTGTTTTGTTTTTTTTTTCTTTTCCAATTCTCCCCATTTTCCTATAGATCCACATTTTAATGTGGATTTAAATTTTCTGCTCTTTTCTTATTTTATGCCCATGTTTCTGCACCATACATGAAGGTTGAGTAAATATAAAATATTGCTATTCGTAGTTTAAGTTCTGATGTTATTTGCTTTGATGTCATATCATTCATGTTGTTAAAATTGCCGTTTGCCATTCCTTTTCCTTTGTTTATTTCTGTCTTACATTTTCCATCATTTGTTATAATATATCCAAGATAACTATATTCTTGAACTCTTTCTAGATTGTAGGGAACATAAGTTATAGTCATAAAGTACCATAGCGATCGGCATTGGCAATAACTGATGGAAGCAGCATATTTTGTTTCATGTGTTGGGCCTTCATGATGTTACATTCGTTTGTATCAATCCTCCGCTGGCCGTGTTCGCCATTAACATTCTCCATTGTTACATCGACGGCTAATTATTCTGAACCTGTCAGCGATAAAGATGTTATTGTTTCTTTCCGTTATTTGTGGTAACATGTGTTTGTGTATACATTGACAACAATGAAATACATCAGCAGAAGTTGTCGATATCTGTCTATTAGGCTGCTAATGTTCTTCTGTAAAACTACATTTCAGTTCATTTATATTCCTTCATTTTGTTTATTTTTTAATTAGGCTATGAAAGAGAGAGAGAGAGGGGGGGGGGGGTGGAAGCGATGGGGGGAAAAAAGGGGGGGGGGAGGAATTGGGTTGGAGAAGTGAGAAACCACAGTAACGAACGCAAAAAAGTATGAGATATCATCAACTTTATTAAACACAATGCTGTAGTCAAATATCATTAAATTAAACAGACGCACTGTTAAACACTTCACCACCAGGTTGTCCTGCATAAATGTTCATTCGTTTTGAGGTTCTGCCGACTTCTAGGCTAGGCACGACCTGTTCAACCTCAGGCTGAGTCTATCATGGTATATCCATTATTATTTCCTTTGATTCTCTTGATATTTACAAGCATGTCTCTTGTGTGAAACTGTATGCTGGGAGTTCAGTTTTGTTTTGTGATGCGAGATTCCGTAGGCTTTCTTGGTTACACACATATATATATATATCTTCTTCTTCTTCTTCTTCTTTCCTTCCTCATCTGCCTTTCAGCGTCGAGGGGAGATATAATTTGCGGTCTTTTGCTCTTATGTTCGCCTCTGCTGCTGTTATGTTTCCTAGTGCTTCTAATATTCCATCGATCCATCTTTTTCGTGGTCGACCCTTGGGTCTGTTGTTCTCACAACGTTTGTTGAAGGCTCGTTGTGTTGTGTTTTGTTCTTTCTGCCTTGTCACGTGGCCGAACCATTTTATCTGTTGTTTCCTTATATATTCTATGGCTGGGGCTATTCCTAGCTTTTTTCTCAGTTCTACATTTCTGATCTTATCTCTCAGACTGTTTCCTGTCATTCGTCTAACACATTTCATCTCTGTAGAGGTTATATATATATATATATATATATATATATATATATATATATATACACACACACACACGCACATCGGCATTTTAAATGTAGATTTATATGAGTAGAGTTTCTTAGAAGTAAAATAGGACAGTTGCATTTTGTTTCTGTAAACAGATTTTATGTTTTAATAATTGCTACTTAGATCTTGTTATTAGAGGGTGACAGGACTGTTAACAATATATAAAGAGTTAGATTGTACTAATTTTAAGCATCTTATTAGAAAATAACCTGTTTTAGTGCTTTTATTTCTTGAATGCGTAATTACTCCACTTTGATAATGTTCAAGTAATTATCTCCTCATTGACTGATTATTTGTCATTAGCCAAACCAACAAAAGTTCACAGGAGCTATTAAATTTGAGCAAAACAATAAAACTGTGTTCTTGACTTCTTGACTATTTTCTAATTGTAACATTACTGTAATTGAGAATCATCTAAGGTGTTTATATGATAGAAATAGTCAATTAAGATTATAAGTAGAAATATGAGTAGCTTATATTCACAATAAATATGTTTAAATTGGTCATTGAGTTTTTCAGTGACAGAGTATTTGCCGATCTTACAATAAATACACTCTTTAAACTATGTTTTAATTATTACATTACATTGGTAAAGAGTTGTATTTTTAATACGTTAATTTGTTGTTTTTTCCCTTTATGTCCAATTTGTACTTGTAAAGTAAAGAGCCCCTACACGACAAGTGGCGTATAGGAAATATGGTGTTAGTGACCATCAATTTTACAGACCTCCAGCATATGATTTTTGGAGCAATGTGGTCGGTACTACGCCTGTGCCGTTTTACTTTCCCATTAAAAAAAATTCGGTACCCATTTAAGGCTGGTGAACCCGGAAGCCGCCGATCTCTTCCCTGTGTAGTCCAATTCACCGAGATATCGCGGCTTCCAAGTTGCACTTATATTGCAATTATATTTTTTTCTATTTGTATGAGGATTAGCTATTTTTACTTTTGTCATAAAAAAATGTTTCATTGAATGTGTAGTAGGGTTTTCTCATTGATTTTCTGAATGTTTATTTTAATTTAAAATTAAGAAAACTATTTTTGTCCCTTTACTTGAACATGTACTTAATGATTGCAAGGTTTTCTCAAAGAAGCTTCCCAATATTTATTTAAAATAAATGTTAGATTGCTCTTACATTTGTATGTGGTACATGTATATGGATATAGTATAGATGATCGCAATTTCAGTATGTGCCTACTAGTTATTCATGCGTGTTGCATGTTTTGCAGTTTGACCAAGGTTTCAATCTTGAATCATAATATTTGGAGCCCGTATCAAATCAAGTCTAATGCTGGTGTATGTGTGTGTATTGACCATTGTAGTATATGATTTATGTGCTGTTTAACATTTCTTCTTCATATTATTATTATTATTATTTTTATTATTATTATTTTTATTTTTATTATTAATATTTTTATTATTATTATTATTATTATTATTCACTTTCTGTTGTACCCAATCGCGTGTCGAAAGAGATATACAAAGTACTGGTCCTTGCCCTTTAGCTAAATGTAAATCGTTGATGTTGTCTGTCCATCTTACTTTGGATCTACCTACTGCTCTTCTCTTTTCTCCTCTTTTAATATATTCTTTGTATGGTAATGAATCACATGACATTCTTTCTAGATGGGCAAACCAGTTTATTTATTGTTTCTGTAAGTAGCTTAGGATTGGCTCAATGCCTACTCTTTCCCTTATAATACCATTTCTGGTTCTTTCTTTTCTGCTTTCTCCAAGCACTTTTCTCAGACATCGCATCTCTATGGTGACAAGATTTCTTTTATGCTTAGTCGTAAGTGACCATGTCATTGATAGCTCAATGTTGGAATGAATATACTCTGTGTAAGATGTTATTTGGTGGTTATTGGTATTGCTTTGTGTTGAAATATATGGGATAGCTGTCCTAATATTTGGTTTGTCTTATTGCATCGAATGTCTATTTCTTTACTTAAAACTGAATATCATTACTATGTCATATTTTGTGTTTTAGAATTGTAGCATGTTTAATTCGCGTTCACTCTGCTGTTGTCTTTGTGGCGTTGCGGTCTAGAAATACTGATGGTCTTATTAACATGAACTTTTGTTTACTTCTAGACAGTTTCACCAAAACTAACATGGTCAATTCATGTCCCCGTCATTCACCGGGAATTTATCCTCCATTTTTTGCTAGTCATGTAGATAAGTTTCACTCACAATTTTGTTATAAACGGTTTGGAAATGAAAACTACGTCACTAGTTTGAATATAGTGCTATGTGGGTTTAATTTGGTAACATTGTAGACGTGTTTACTGACTCCTTTAGAAACTGTCGACACAAGGCTCGGTGTGTGCTCTATTTTTGCTTTTTACATGTGTGCGATGAAAGTGGAAACAATATACCGTGCGCCAATAGTTGACGGTGTTTGCTCGCTATCAGGGAACTGCCTAGTGTGCACTCTGTTGGAGCTGTGAACGCTTTCAACAAACAACATTCAACAATATAGGTGACTCATTGTTGTATGGTCTTACTGCTGTATGAAGAATTAATTACCGAGCATGGTGATGGATCTGCGGTAATCTATAAATAGATGAAGCTGCTGTTATCGTAATGAGATAATATCTGTTATGTTTTTTTTTTTCGCTAAAAGAATGAATTTCTAATATTTTGTTCGAAAGAGGCTATCTATGGTTGAGACAGTTTTGTTGTTTTCATTATATCTACCATAAAGTCATGAAAAGGAGTATCAATTCACATCCCATATAGAATTACAATAAGTCCAGTTTATTTTTGTAACATTTAAATAGCTGCAAACAATAGAGCAGATATAATGATCAAGCTGTGAGCACTTGTGAAGCAGACGTTTGCACACTTTTCTTCTTTTCATATTTTCCTGTACTGTGCTCATTTGTCTGGTTTCTGTTTTTTTTTTAAAGATCTTTATTTCGTTTACATGTATATGTCAATATGTCAAAAGAAGAGCAAAAGACCGCATATAATATAACTCCCCTCGATGCTGAAAGACAGGTGAGAAAGAAAAACAGAAGAATAAGACATATATAAGTAAGGTTAAGAGCTTTGTCGCGTCACATGGCGTTTAAGGAATGTGATGTTAGCCCCAAATATTTAATACACCGTCGGCACATTATTTCTCGGGTTAATGTAATACGCCAGTGCAGCGCTACTTTCTCAGAAACAAAAAAAATTAGGTACCCTTATAAGGCTGGATTAACCTGGAAGCCGTCGATCAGGATCGATCCCCACCTTTTGTCCTTAGTAGCCCGGCTCACTAACCACAGAGCTATTGCCCCTTCTTTGTATATAAACGCATTTAGAATATTGTTATTTTATTGTGTGTACAAATATGAAACACTCATATCTCTGGTACAGTAAAATATGGATTGTCTAATTGAAAACGGTGGAGTTCTCTCCCGCACCTTTCTGTCATGTTTTCTATTTTCTGACTTGGAGGTAACGTCTATAATGGGTCCGTTTTTTGTTTCTTCTAAAGTAACATTTTCAACTAATAAGAAGTCGGTCCACAATAGGCGGTCCAAATAAGAGTTATGTAAATGAGATGTTATAGTAGAGCAAATGAGATGTTATAGTAGAACAGATGAGATGTTATAGTAGAGCAAATGATATGTTATAGTAGAGCAAATGAGATGTTATAGTAGAGCAGATGAGATGTTATAGTAGAGCAAATGAGATGTTATAGTAGAGTAAATTAGATGTTATAGTAGAGCAAATGAGATGTTATAGTAGAGCAAATTAGATGTTATAGTAGAGCAAATGAGATGTTATAGTAGAGCAAATTAGATGTTATAGTAGAGCAGATGAGATGTTATAGTAGAGCAAATGAGATGTTATAGTAGAGCAAATGAGATGTTATAGTAGAGCAAATTAGATGTTATAGTAGAGCAAATGAAACAAAAGGGAAGTAAATTGATTGAAACATGACAGTAAATGTAGCACTAGGATACTACAGGTAACGTAACACTAGGGCACTACAGGTAATGTAGCACTAGGACACTACAGGTAATGTAGCACTAGGACACTACAGGTAATGTAGCACTAGGACACTACAGGTAATGTAGCACTAGGACACTACAGGTAACGTAACACTAGGGCACTGCAGGTAACACTAGGACACTACAGGTAACGTAACACTAGGACATTACAGGTAATGTAACACTAAAGCCATACAGGTAACGTGACACTAGGACATTACAGGTACTTAACACTATGACACTACAGGTGATATAACACTATGACACTACAGGTAACATAACATTAGTACACTACAGGTATGGTAGCACTCGGACACTAAAGGTAATGTAACTCCAAGACACTGCAGGAAACGTACATTTGGGCTGAAGAAAGTAGGTAGAAGCGTGAAACATGTTGGATATGAATATTAATATATCATTCAGGTAACGTAACACTTGGACACTACAGGTAACGTAACACTTGGACACTACAGGTAATGTAACACTTGGACACTACAGGTAACGTAACACTTTGACACTACAGGTAATGTAACACTTGGACACTACAGGTAATGTAACACTTTGACACTACAGGTAATGTAAATAGGGCACTACAGGCAACGTAACACTAGGACATTACAGGTACGTAACACAATGACACTACAGGTCATGTAACACTAGGCTACTACAGGTAATGTAACACTCGGACACTGCATGTTACATAACACTAGGACAAACGTAACACTATTACAGTACATGGTACCATATATCTGGGCTGAAGGAAGTGGATAGAAGGATGGAACATTTTGAATATGAAATGATGATGACGTTTTGTGCGACCACTAAGTGTCATATTCTGTCAACAGTACATTGTCATGGTAAACCTGTTCGTGACATATTCTGTCAACAGTACATTGTTATGGTAAACCTGTCCGTGACATATTCTGTCAACAGTACATTGTTATGGTAAACCTGTCCGTGACATATTCTGTCAACAGTACACTGTTATGGTAAACCTGTTCGTGACATATTCTGTCAACAGTTCATTGTTATGGTAAAACTGTCCATGACATATTCTGTCAACAGTACATTGTTATGGTAAACCTGTCAGTGACATATTCTGTCAACAGTTCATTGTTATGGTAAAGCTGTCCGTGACATATTCTGTCAACAGTACATTGTTATGGTAAACCTGTCAGTGACATATTCTGTCAAAAGTACATTGTTATGGTAAAAGTGTCCATGACACATTCAGTCAACAGTACATTGTTATGGTAAACCTGTCCGTGACATATTCTGTGCACAGTTTGTGTGTGAGCGTTGAGGGATGGGGTAGTAAAATATAAAATGTCACAAAACTAGACCACAATATTTGGTGGTGAGGGGATGCTACACTTCCTCGCTATCATGACCTTTTCTCTGACCCGATGAAGTAGGTACCCATTTCCTTATCAATTAGGCCGACAACTGTCGTGGTCATCATCATCAAGTATCGGGCCTACTGGCTTAGGTGATCATGTCTCTCCACAACTTTCGATTTTGGCAGCTATTTATCATTTCTGTTGTTGGTCAAGCCATTCTCTTAATTAAGCTGTCTGTTATTTTTTTCTCTTTGCTTCCCTCTATCTCTTCGTCCCTCAATTTTTCCAGTTGTTACAATATATTCCAGTTGTTCTCTTTTCATTACATGGCCAAAAAATGATGATTGTTTCTTCCTAATATTGTAAATTAGCTCTCTTTTTGCTTTGACCTCTCTCAGAACATCTTTATTACTCTTCTTAGCTGTCCATGGTACTCTCAACATTCTTCTGTAAAACGACATTTCTACAGACTCCAGTGATGTTCTTGTCTGTTGTCCTATTGTCCATGATTCGCATCCATATGTTAAGACTGGCTCAACATAACATTTAAGAACTCTTTTTCTTGTTTCTATTGTCAAAAATGGATTGCATAGTATCTTCCTCATTTTTTGGAAAGCTGCTTTTGCCTGAGCCATTCTGTATCTCACCTCTTTTGTACATCTTCCGTCTGAGGTGAACAAAGTTCCCAAATATTTAAATTCATTTACCTGTTTTAATATTGTTCTACTTGTCTTTATTTTGCACTGAGGTGATGTCTTTTTCTTTGTTGTTACCATTACCTCTGTCTTTTTGCTATTAAGGCTGAGTCCATTATTTTCGCTTTCTTTCACTATAATGTCCAACATTTCTAGTAAGTCATTTTCACTCTTAGCGATTAAGACTGTATCGTCAGCATACCTTAGATTATTTATATTATGACCTCCAATTGTTATTCCAGGCATGTCCCTTATGGATCTTAAAATAATCTCACTATAAATATTAAACAAATCTGGTGACAGCATACAACCTTGTCTAACACCCTTTTTTATTTGTTGAAACATTCCCAATTGGTTTCCAGTTCTTATGGCCGCTGTTTGTTGCCAGTACATATTCTTTATTATTCTTAGATCTTTGCTGTCTACGTTTATGCTTTCTAAAATTTTGATTATTTCTTGGTGCTTTACTTTGTCAAATGCCTTGGTGTAATCTATGAAACATAGGTATAAATCTGTTTTCACCTCTATGGCTCTTTCTACTAAATATCTTATGAGATAAATGGCATTGCTTGTCCCTTTATCTGTAACAAAACCACACTGTTCATCGCTAATTTCTGAACTGATTTTGTTTCGCACTCTTCGCATGATGATTCTTAGTAATATCTTAGTCATATGACTCATAAGGCTTATTGTGCGATGATCATCGCATTCAATCGCACCCGATTTCTTTGGTAGGGCTATGAATATTGATTTGAGCATGTCGTCTGGTATATATCCGCTGTTGTAGATATCATTCAATATTTTTGTTATTATTTCTATTCCAAAATCACCCATGGCTTTAATCTCTTCTTTAGTTATATTATCTGGTCCAGGAGCTTTGCCTGCTTTCATATTGCGCAAGGCATCTTCCACTTCTTCTCTGAGTATTTCTGGTCCTTCTCCATTATCCTTTATATTTACTTCCGTTCGTCCATCATTATAAATATCTTTAATGTAATCAGTCCATCGTTCCCTTATGTTTTCTTGATCAATCAACAGTTCTCCTTCCTTTGATCTTAAACATCCAGTTTTTGATTGCGTTTTTTCTTCCTGTTAATTCCTCAATTTTTTTGTATATAGCTTTAGCATCTCCTTTTTGTTGCATTTCAATCTCTTTGCATCTCTCTGTTAGCCATGCTTCTTTTGCTTCATTGCATTTTACTACAATTTCTTTATTTAATCTCTTATACTCATCGTTATTTTCTTTATTTCTTCTTATTGTATCCATTAGCTGCAAGATGTGATCTGTCATCCATTTCTTTCTTGAATTTTTTCCTCACTGGTGTTATGAACTATGAACTCTTTTGATGTTTGTTGCATTGATTCTTTTAGCATTTCCCACTGTTTATCAATGCTTTGTATCTTCTCTATTGCATTGTACCGGTTCTGAATTGTGATTTTATATTTGTCTTGCAACTTCTTGTCTGATTTTAGTAAATCTAAATTTAACTTGATGTTAAACTGAGGCTCTTTTAGTTGTTTTTAATTTTACTCTAAGCTTTCCCACAACTGGTACATGATCACTATTGCAATCTGTCCCTGGTCTAGTTTTCACACACACCAGACTGTTTCTAAATCTATTGCTTATCATTATATAATCAATGTGATTACGTGCGTTGTCCACTGGGCTTTTCCATGTCCACAGACGTCTTGGATGTTGCTTAAACCAGGTGTTTCCTATCATCATGTTGTGTGTTCTTGCCCAGTCAATAAGTTTCTCACCTCTTTCATTCCTCTCGCCTAAGCCATAATGACCAACTACTTCCTCAATTCTTTCCTTTCTTACTTTTGCGTTAAAATCCCCTAGAACTGTGGTGTTTTCATGTGGTTTGCATTTATGAAGTGCCTCATTTAAAATGTATCAATTGTTTCCTCTAAACTGTCTGCTGTTGGTGCATAAACTTGTATAAGATCTATGTCTATTGGCTTTCCATTCAATTTCACTAAAAGGACTCAGTCAGATATTGGGTAAAAGCCTTTCACTGTTCTTGCTCTTTCTGCATCCAAGATGATACCTACTCCTCTTTGGTGTTCAGTACCTCCAGAATAGATTATTTTATGTTTATCAGAATACATCTCCCGTGATCCGGTGTATCTCATTTCGCAAAGTCCCAGTAATTGTAAACCAACTCTTTTCTTTTCTTGTATGATGTTTTCTAGTTTACCCTTCTTCGTGAGTGTTCTCACGCTTCAAGCATAGAAACTCACGATGCGAGGCGGCATTCCTCACCTTCCCAGAGTACTTACCTGGTACTCATTTCTGCCAGCATTGGGTCGACCGCGGGGGTATTTTTTTTTTTTCAAAGCACGAGTACAACACGCTGCTTCCAGCGTGAAATCGAACACGGGTTGTCCGAGCGTCGGTAGCCAAGTCGGGTGGTTTTCCAAACTAGACTACCGAGGCCCATTAAGCAATCGGAATATCGAAAGACGATCCGGATGAAACACCTAAACCATATATTAATCAAACATCAAAACTCCCGAACTAATCTGTGCTTGATCTCGTCACGTGCGGCGTTGCGGTGAGTTTACTTCAATCACGCTCTTGCAAGCACAAATCTGTGTGGGTTTTATCAATTAAAGATTAAGCTAAAGTAAAGCTAGTCACATACTAGTTGCCATAGTGTAATGAAGTGTTAGTGACGTCATTATTCTCTACCTGAGCTACATCTTCTGAGGTGGCCAGTTCTCCTCGATGTTTTCCCTCCCCTCAAAATTTATCTGGTACCCATTTAAAGAGACTAGGTGAGCCCCGAGAGCCTTTTAGTTCGGAGAAAAAAAATTGCGACAACTGGTATTTGAACTCCGAACCTTTAGGTCGGCATGTGAATACGCTATCCACAACACCATCGGGCGTAAGTAAAGACAATGAGGTCAAAAACAATTTTTTTGGTAGAAAATAAAAGTTGAGCCACGACGAAATGGTAAATTCAAATAATATTGATAGACGGTGTCTAAAGTTTTAGTTTTGGTTTTAAAGTTATTAGTTCTGCTCATGGAGTCAGTATCATTGCAGTCCAGAGTTCCCACATCTGCGCCACTCATGTCACAGTTCCCGCTTTGGTAAATTATGTTGACATGATCGACTACCGTGCAGCCCTAATCACGGCTACAGGCGACGATTCCAAACGACTTCCATCGAATAGTTAATACATGCCTTCAATATATATCAAGATTGAACTTTCAGGATGATTTTCATAGAAAAATGTTTAAGGTGGAACATACATAAGATCAATAAGTAAACAATGTGTAGAGGGAACGGTGGTAACGCGCCTGGTCTTAGCGATAAAGTGTACGTAGGTTCAATCCCTGTCAAAGTTCTCAGGTCTACAGTTGAAGAAAATGATTGGATACCTGGCTTCCTGTGTTAGGGATGGGAATGATAGCAGGTAAGACGACTGGTCCATCCAAAGGATGTGGCTTAGTATGGTGGCATTTAATGCCTCATTTACTTGTGACTTGACGCATATGTTGTGGGTATTCTTAGTGTTTTATACACGGAACAATTAGTAAGAAAGTAAGCTCACAAAGGTTGTTGTTTTTTTAATCAGGGAGAATTTGAGATGTGAAGAAATATAAGATAGGAATTATGTTGTTTTCTTTTCCAACACTCAGACATCATATTTTAAAACACATCTGAAGGGAAACAAAAAATATATAACTTTCTTTGTAACACCGGACTCACTTTCCCGACGGAGAGTAGTAGATTCCAGGGGTGGTTGTGGTGTGTGTGTGTGTTTGCTTGGTGGAGGCGGAGGGAGGGGGTATAGAAATAAAGGCTGCGTGTCCTAGTGCAGTTTCTATAATATTTAATGTAAATATTACCAGGACTAAATTTCAATGGGAAGTAAATAGAATCCAAAATAAGACGACGATAAGACAATTCTAATTTAAAGTGAACAAGAATTTCAATAGTTTGTAAGGAAGATATAGAGCAATCATTATTAACTGTGATTAAATATGAATGATTTTAATAATTCAAGATGGTTTTGCGAAACAAATAAAATCAATGTGATGATGTACGTCATTATTCCAGCGCTGGGTCTACCTGGAAGTTATCTGAATGGAGGCTGTAAATAAACAAATGGCTCATGCAGAACCTCGTCAAAGATGGTGTGATACAAGAGAATAACCAAAATATGATAATTTTTCAGCTTTGTGTATGTGGCAAGACTAAATTAAATAAAGGTTGGATGCCCAGTGCAGTCGGCGGATAGTGTTATGTTTTTGTTCCACTCCCTAAAATAAATAAAAAAAATAATAAAAAAATAAAAACTCGGACTGTACCTAGAAACGCACCACTGTATTGATGAGCCTGTGATGACGAAAAGTAAACACGAGTCGTCGGAATGTGATAGAATCAGCACAGCAAGCAAAAAGTCACATATTTCGGGAGCTCATAAGATAACAGATCTAACACAGATCTAGAAAAGAATTGGAATTGCCAAAATGCTCTGAGCAGGAGAAAGAAGTTTGCGTTATCAAAGCAAACAACGAACACGTTCAGAATGATAAGTGACACATGTGTTGCCATTATTTAACATAAACCCAACACGCTGAGACACAATTACACCGAGCATGCATTTACGAGTGAGAATCGGGGCTTTTGAAAGTGAGTGTGCAGGCGATTAGGAAACATCTCGTGGAGCGAATAAGAAACAAGTTAAGTTAAACAATTCTAGAACAACTAAAATAGAAGAGAATTTGAGCCATCTTTTCGTGGGATTGTATTGACACTATGTTTGAAGTCATAACAAAAAAAAAAAGAAAGTTAAAATATGAGGGTGTTATAGATGTTACAGAAGCACCAAGATATTGGTTTGTGGAGAAAGGGGGAAGCGGGATGGTGGCAATACTTATCATTACTATCAGAAAGTGACACTGTGGATGTTACATTTTGCTGTCAGTCTTATAGTCAAAGGTGGTGCTACTTATCAAACGACACATGTTAAATGATAAGGAAATCGTTATAAATACAAACTACCGTTTAAAAGTGTTATTTAGGTTATCTGTCTCCACGTGCTAGCTCCATAAAAACAAACTTTACTTGTAGAGACAGCAGGAAACTTTGGGGTGGTCGTGTTAGTTCCTGGACTTATTCGATGACAGATTGATGTGTTGACTAAATATCAACATTTAGACTAAAGTCAGTTTGAAATCTTCTATTGACATAAACATAGCATGCTGAAGCTGTTGTAAGGCCCGTGATAGACCACTGTGACAATATTCAGGATATCTTTACCAGCATGGCATTCTTTCCTCAACAATTTCTCCACGTGTAATTATGAATATTGCTGTTGTCGTTTTAACCTTGAATTTGACATTATTAAATTGATGTGACACAGTGTCCGTTTAATCGTTAGCATAAAAAAAAGGTAGAGAGCCCCCGTCACGCCAAGTGGCGTATAGGGAATATGATGTTAGTGACCATAAATTTGACACACCTTCGGCACATGATTTTTGGGGTAATGTGGTCGGTACAACGCCCGTGCCGCTTTACTTTCCCAGAAAAAAATTCCGGTACCCATTTAAGGCTGGGTGAACCCGGAAGCCGCCGGTTGGGATCGAACCCTACCTCTTGTCCTTTGTAGTCCAGTTCACTAACCACTGATCTATCGCGGCTCCCAATCTTTAACATAAACGCAATTAAAAATCACACAATTTCAGTGGCCGGAATGAACTTTCTGCAGCCTGGTACATCTCTTAGTATCTAGAATGGTGCCACGTGATACGATGACTGACTGTTGAATAAACAGTTCATACAAAAGGAGTGCAGCACTGTTTGCTGTCAGGAAGTGCTTGGGAAACTACGTGTTCTCTGTTTGCAACAGACTGGGCTGCTCCTGGTAACGTGCAGTTAGACTTTCTTACAAGCTTAACCAGTTTAATCTTCTGTATTTCCTGTACTCCCTTGTTGATATGCCACTATGAAATAACTAGAGAAATAGCAAACAAATTAGAGGCATTCGAAAACAAGTGACTCTGGAAAATAGTTTGTATCTGTGGGATTGTATTCAGGACTAGCATCGAAGTAAGATAACAGACCAGGCAACTATTTATCTGTGAACAAGAAGGGGACACAAGTTGCCCATGGGGTGGGAAAATGTGACAAGAGTGTCTCAAAGTAAACCTTCAAATGAGAAACAGCAGAAGAAAGGAAAAGGCTTATGTAAAATCTGACAATTAACAGCAAAGATTATATATATACATATACAAAGTAAAGAGCCCCGTCACGCCAAGTGACGTATAGGGAATTTGGTGTTAGTGACCATAATTTGTATAAAACTCAGGCACATGATTTTTTAGGTAATGTGGTTGGTATTCCGCTTCACTTTCCAAGAAAAAATCCGGTACCCATTTAAGACTGGGCGAACCTGGAAGCCGTCGATCAGAATCGAACCAGACCTCTTGTCCTTTGTAGTCCATTTCACTAACCACTGAGCTACCGCGGCTCCAATTATGTATATACACACACACACACACACACACACACACACACACAT
Source organism: Megaustenia siamemsis (assembly GCA_032433765.1). Classification (NCBI taxonomy): domain Eukaryota; kingdom Metazoa; phylum Mollusca; class Gastropoda; order Stylommatophora; family Ariophantidae; genus Megaustenia; species Megaustenia siamemsis. The sequence goes on along the minus strand of JAVIAB010000092.1, from coordinate 22,216,057 downwards.
CCTGTGCTTTTCTTTAAGTTTCTTTCTACTATATTTAGTTTATTTGTCTGGTATTCATTGTTTATGTTATAAAGTTGTAACTACTTAGTTTTTCTTATCATCCCTTGACTCTCCATATGATTTAACACACGTGGATGACCCTGCTAGAGGGATCTACTCGCAACCTAAACCAGAGAGTGACTCAAAAAGCCGAATGTGAACACTACGTGAATTCTGACTCGACTTGCAGCACTTGATCCTAGCTAATCAGTTGCCCGTTTGTATTGCCTCTCTTTTCCTGAACTGTTTGTTGCTGCTGTCCTGGGACACTTATTAATTCTCCCTCACCGCGTTCTTTGTTTTATAACTGTACTGTTAAATAAGTTATTGACAATAACATTAATTATAATTAACTTTTTTATTCCTAGTCATTTGTGAGTTCTTATTTAATGAAGTTCGATAATTTAAATGTTTACAGCTAATTTTGAGAGTAACCATTGAATATCTTCACATTGCTTATCTTCTAACTTAACTCTTTCTGTACGTTTCGATGCGCCATGCCGATGTCTGTCATGTACGTTAAACCGCACAGTGTGTCATTCTCAATTTGATTATTGTAACTTTCATCAACTATATTCTTTTTACAAGTCTTGCATCATCTTGGTATTGATGAAATATAATTCCTTGTTTAATTATAACAAAATTATATATGATATGTTAAGTGTTAGATAAATATAAACATGTAGATATAGAAAACTGTTGTCTCTGAAATCTCTAACGCTAAATTGATACAAAACCTAGGCAGATCTATCTTCTTATATTGTGATTGTTTTTATCGTAGGCGCACTCATTATGTAGGTGTTGTCTCTTAGTAATTGTCTCCCATATGTTTGAATACCATATCTGGCAGCGGAATACACAAGATGTATTTCTGCTCTCTTATATTCTACCAATGTTTGAATACCATATCTGGCAGCGGAATACACAAGATATATTTCTGCTCTCTTATATTCTACCAATGTTTGAATACCATATCTGGCAGCGGAATACACAAGATGTATTTCTGCTCTCTTTATATTCTACCAATGTTTGAATACCATATCTGGCAGCGGAATACACAAGATATATTTCTGCTCTCTTATATTCTACCAATGTTTGAATACCATATCTGGCAGCGGAATACACAAGATATATTTCTGCTCTAGGAAAAATTGAATGGAAAGAAAATAAACAAACGATGAAGTCTTAGAACAACTAAAAATGAAAAGAGAACACAATTCAAACAAGGCAAATGAGATTTTTGGGGCATGTTTGAGGACACAACAGCCTACTAAAAGTAATCTTGGAAGGGAAAATACAAGGTAAAAGAGGCAGAGGTACACCAAAACTAATATGGACGAGCAACATCAAAAGATGGACAAGTCAGCCTATGACAACCTGCATTATCAAAACAAGAGCAGAATGGCGCTCCATGGTAGCCAACTTTCGATGCGAAGACGACACTCAATGATGATGATGTTTTCTGCTGTAAGCTTCCACACCACCTCTATCGTATATCTTAAATCTTGTAACTTTTGGTTTCATTTTCGAATGCTCTTGTGCCATTTCGTATATTTGATATTTACGTGCTAATATTTTCTGTTTCACTAATGAAGAATCTCAGCAGTTAAACACTTCTTATATACACGGTCGCAGAAACTCGCAGAATGCGTTATGTCTCCCATGAAGAATGAGAAATCGTTGAGGTTTTTTCATTGGTTATGTTATTTGGCGTGTCATTGTTTGTAAGTCTGGTCTTATAGTGAAATTGAAATTACTTTTTGCCATACCTATTCTTTTATTTATTTCAGTTGTACATTTTCCGTCACTGGTTATAGTATGTCCCAGGTAGTTGTAGCTCTGGACTGTCTCTAGATGTATTCCTTCAACTTTGATTGTCATTGTTTGTAAGTCTGGTCTTATAGTGAAATTGAAATTCAACTTTCTATGACAGAACAGGTAGGTTTTCACTTGTTTTATATTGATAATTTATCATTGATTATTTTTGCCATTGTCATAGTGCTGCATTCGTATAACAGAAAATAATAAACACCCTGATTAATGCTAGCCCCACTTGGGAGGCATCGCCTTTACAGGGTCCACTCATTGGGAACTCACTTACTCTGGTTAATATTAGTTTGAGACCCCCTGAACTACAGGTTGTGGTAATACTTTTTGTCGTTACCCATTCTTTTGCTATGAAATGTATGCAGTGAACATGAATTATTTCGTATACATGTTTGAAGAATGTGCGCACACTTAACCACGTGATCACAACTATACTAGAGAATTAATGAATCGCGCTCACGTGTTACCACTATCAAGACGTTCCACGGTTGATTATTATTGCTTCATGGATGACTGATTTTCTTTGGGACGTTTGACCCCTGTCTTCTTTGTTTTCAGGACACTCATTTAACATGTTTTTAGTATTTCCCTCACGCTGAATGAGTAACTTGCTAACAGCTTTATAGTGTAAATGTTTTATTTTTTAGAAATGTCAATCTAGGACATCCAGCTTCTAGCTATTGCAGAGATTTCCATTAAGCCCTTTGACTGCCGACTTGTTCCTGGTATGCTAATGGTACATACAAGCGAAGAGCTCTTGTGATTATACTTGTTAATGTCTCCCAGATGAACGAAGTGTTTGTCCATGTACTTAGCGCTTGCTAACAACTACGTATTCTGACACCATTTTATGTTTTCATCGGTAACAGGTTTTCTTCGGGCGCTGCTTGTTTTACTTTAGAATTGGACATACACACTTTAGAGTTAAGAAGTCTTTGTTGTTGAAATTATCGATTCCGCTATGTGTTCAATTTAACATTGTCAAAGAATGCACCATCCAATCGTCTTGACAATCTGCCCCAGGTTAGACTTGAAGCGGGATACGTGAACTGTCATATCGTCTCTTTGTAGCGAAGGCAAACTTTGTGAAAACGAACACCCTTTGTAATGCTGTAATAATTTAGTTCCTTTTAAAACATTGATGAATGGCCTGTTGATAATGCAAGGAAGCGCGTGTATCGCATATGTATGTCTTCTTGATCTCACTTGAAACTCGTTTGTTGCGCCAACATGATAAGTTGTCGATCTTTATCCATTGTTTGTCAGTTTTTGTGTTTGTTTTCCCCATCCAGAATTCAATGTTATCAGTTCATGTTCTCCTTTGTCAGCTACAACTCTGCCTGCCGTCTCTCCCTGTTTAACCAGTTATATCTTGTTGCCTACCGTCTCTCCCTGTTTAACCAGTTATATCTTATTGCCTACCGTCTCTCCCTGTTTAACCAGTTATATCTTGTTGCCTACCGTCTCTCCCTGTTTAACCAGTTATATCTTGTTGCCTACCGTCTCTCCCTGTTTAACCAGTTATATCTTGTTGCCTACCGTCTCTCCCTGTTTAACCAGTTATATCTTGCTGCCTGCCAGTGACAGCTCTCTATTTTTGACTGGAAGGGAAGCTCTTCGCGGACTAATATTTGTATAAAAGAGAGTGAGGGGGGAGGTATTCAATATTTTGGTGGCGTTAACAATTAGTGAAGACTCGATATAATTTTCATTAACAGCAGAAGTCACAAGACTCAGTTTTCGCTCATAGAAAAATATATTTCCTGATAAGTAAAGTCTGATACAAATGTTTGTATTGCAAAAGTTTAACAGAGTTTCTGGACTGGTTGTATATATTTTGCGTTAAGTTAAATGCTTACGTTGTGATTTATGATAATAACAGTTGAAGTTGTGAAGTTCCTGTTAGAGGTATTCTCACATGAATTGAGAACATTGTGCTCAACTGATGTGGATAAATCAATTATCTCATAACATTAATCTATGTTTCGTTCTTGCTTCAGTTACGTATTATGTTATAATTTTTCAATCAGCTTCTGCAACATTTAATACAGTCCACGGAGATAGATCTGGCTGGTGAAAGCTTTGACTAAACATTTTTTTAAAGTGAACTCATTGTACTGTAAAACTGTTGATAAAACCAACTTTAGCGAGCTCGACTACAGGTCTTCAGGGAAAGACAAACATGGAACTCTCCCCCGGACTCTTGGTAAGACTAAAGGTCTCAAACCTTTACACAGTCTTTGGAAGTTGTGAAGTGTTTCAGTGGAAATGTTTGTCCTGTCGTCGATGACTCTTTTCTTTGTGGTGATAAAGTGACGAAGTAGACAGCTGTGCTCAATAAGATCACTGACGCCATGTCTGCAATGTGGAGTATACTTCACGCATACCAGTATGCGCAGTTTCCGCCATTGCCATTTCCCAGAATGCCAAGGTAAGACATTTTTTTTTTTTTTTAAAATACAATAGTTTTTGTTGTCATTAACTCCAAGGTCTTTATAACCTGCTTATAAAAGCAGACCTTAAACCTGGGCTACGGAATACAATCCGTAGTGTGTGTGTGTGTGTGTGTGTCAGAAAAAAGTGTGAGGAATTCAAAGCCTGTATAAATATAATGATTTATGTTTTATATCCTTCATTTCCAGCTGCATTTATTTTTTCTTACTATTGTTTTTTATTATTATTATTATTCTTTTTCTTCTTATTTTTATCAGAGTTTTGCATTTTTTCCCAATGTAATTACTGAGTCGTTAGTTTTCTTTAATGAGATGAGGGTCTTTATTAATGAGTCGTTAGTTTTGTGTGTGTGTTTTTTTTATGAGATGATGCTCTTTTTTAATAGTCATTCGTTTTCTTTAATAAAATGGTTTTCTTTATTAATGAGTCGCTCGATTTATTTAATGAAAGGGTGTTCTTTATTAATGAGTCGCTCGTTTTATTTAATGAAATGGTGTTCTTTATTAATGAGTCGCTCGTTCTATTTAATGAAATGGTGGTCTTTAATCAGAAGATTGTCTTTATTAATGAGGCGATAGTTTTAATTAATGAGGCGATATCCTTCGTCTTAATTGATGAGGTTGTAGACATAGTTCAATAGACGCTGGTCCTTATCAATGAGGTGGTAGTCTTGATTAATGAGGTGGTAGTATAATTAACGAAGCGATATTCTTAAATAACGCAATGGCGGTGTTACTTAATGAGCAGGTACTACTGGAGAACAATAGCGATATATCTGAGAAATTAACACTGAGAGAAAGACTAATTATATAATCTGGTCTGAATGTGCAGGTAGAGCTAAAAAATAATAGCGATATATAATATTCACACGCAAAAATTACTGCGGAACTTAATTTGCTGAAATCAAATTAAATATGCAAGTTCTGCTCTAAATTTGCACTCCACTTAAACTGAAGTGAACAAACATTACCAAATGTAATGTATTTTTAAATTAGTCTAACGTCTATTTATAATGGGAGCCGCGGTGGCTCAGTGGTTAGTAAACTGGACTACAAAGGACAAGAGATCGGGTTCGATCCTGATCGACGGGTTCCGGGTTCACCCAGCCTTAAATGAGTACCGGATTTTTTCTGGGAAAGTAAAGCGGCACAAGCGTAATACCGACCACATTACCCTAAAAATCATGCGCTGAAGGTCTGTAAAATGTATGGCCAATAACACCATATTCCCTATACGCCACTTGCCGTAAAAGTGGATTCTTTACTTTTTACTTTGTAATAGAGCAGACAATGTTAAATGTTAGTAACAGGAAATGGCTGTAACGTCACAACACGCATGATAATTTAATAGCTCTTGAATGAATGAAATCAAATATGTTTCAATATTTCACAAAGCTGAGAACATTTCCGAGCTGATTATCTACAGACTTGTGAGTACATTAAAATCAGGTAATGGAGTCAAAGAGGATAAAAGGCCAAGAACGTTGAACAGAAATAACCATCTGCTTCTCGCGCAAATCGTTCGAGCCTGGCAAATGAAGAATGTAGAAGAAAATAATCAGAACATTGCGGAGGGGGAATTCCCGTGCTGTTTAATGTTGTTATCAACCGGGCGTGATGAACTACATTCAACTACACAGGGAAATTACAGTTAAATAAATAATGAACTACATTCAACTGCACAGTAAACTACAGGCAAATACATAATGAACTACATTCAACTACACAGGTAACTACAGTTAAATCGATAATGAACTACATTCAACTACACAGGTAACTACAGTTAAATAAATAATGAGCTACATTCAACTGTCCAGTAAACTACAGTCAAATACATAATGAACTACATTCAACTATACAGGGAAATACAGTTAAATAAATAATGAACTACATTCAACTGTACAGTAAACTATAGTCAAATACATAATGAACTACATTCAACTACACAAGGAAATACAGTTAAATAAATAATGATCTACATACAACTGTACATTAAACTACAGTCAAATACATAATGAACTACATTCAACTACACAGGGAACATACAAGTACATTAAACTACAGTCAAATACATAATGAACTACATTCAACTACACAGGGATATACAGTTAAATAAATAATGAACTACATTCAACTGTCCAGTAAACTACAGTCAAATACATAATGAACTACATTCAACTACACAGGGAAATACAGTTAAATAAATAATGAACTACATTCAACTGCACATAAACTACAGTCAAATACATATTGAACTACATTCAACTACACAGTGGAGTAGTCAAATACATAATCAACTACATTCAACTACACAGTGAACTACAGTCAAATACATAATGAACTACATTCAACTGTACATTAAACTACAGTCAAATACATAATGAACTACATTCAACTACACAGGGAACTACAGTCAAATACATAATGAACTACATCGAAAATAAAGCGGGTAATGTCGTCACTAATTCTCACAGAGACACACAAGCACATGCGCTTACACAGGTGCTAGGTACAAACATAACAATTTGTCCCGGGACAATGCGTGCGATTTTTGTGTATGCGATGAATTCTCTGTTTGATATCCTGCTCAAATAAATAATTCGACTGAAGACTGTGGCGCCTGTGTACCAACGACCGAAACATGACTAGAAATTCCATCGTGGGGAGGAGTGTATGAGTCGTTCGTTGTGTGTGTGTGTGTGTTTTTTTTTTTTATGAGACCGTGCTCTTTTTTAAGAGTCGTTCGTTTTCTTTAATGAAATGGTGTTCTTTATTAATGAGTCGCTCGTTTTCTTTAATGAAATGGTGTTCTTTATTAATGAGTCGTTCGTTTTCTTTAATGAAATGGTGTTCTTTATTAATGGGTCGTTCGTTTTCTTTAATGAAATGGTGTTCTTTATTAATGAGTCGTTTGTTTTCTTTAATGAAATGGTGTTCTTTATTAATGAATCGCTCGTTTTCTTTAATGAAAATAATGAACAATGAATATGACAATAAATGTTACTAGAGGGACACCTTTCATTTTGTCAGATAATGTTTGATAAGTGCAAACTTCAATATGACAGTGACCCAAAGCATACAAAACATAATATTAAAACATGACTTGAAGCACAGAATATGACAGTACTGAATGGCCCAACAAAAGTTCCGACCGTAAAAAAAAAACAATTGAAAGCATTAGGATTCTACTCAAAAACCTTTTCTCACAATGACCTACAACAATTTGTGGAAAATATATCTCATCGCATCCAGACTTGCCTTCCTGATGAAGGCAACATTGCAGTGTGCTGAAACCACCGTTCGTAGATAAGATTATTAAAGTACAAGATATAAATGCTGCTGCATGTTCATTACACATCATCTTTGATGCAACGACAGTAAAGTAAAGTAAAGTAAAGTAAAGTAAAGTAAAGTAAAGTAAAGTAAAGTAAAGTAAAGTAAAGTAAAGTACGAAACTTGAATCGGCGTCTTAGCACGCGAGTTTTCTCCCATATGTGCTCGGCCTCCTATCCAGAAATGTTCGGAGATTTCTTGACAATGCCGCTTCAAGCATTGAAACTCACGATGCGAGGCGGCATTCCTCAACATCCCAGAGTACTACCCTGATGCTCATTTTTGCCAGCGGCTGGGTCGACCGCGACGGTATATTTTTTTATCAAACCACGAGTACAATTCACACTGCTTCCACCGGCAATCGAAATCAGGTTGTGCGAACGTCAGTAGCCCAGTCGGGTGGTTTTCCCAACTAGGCTACCGAGACCCCTGCGACAACAGTATCTGGGCCAACTCACATTGTATCACATCACATGGTTAGAGTGACATGGTTCGTTGTCTGTTATGGCAACATTGAAATAGGAGAAGTTGTGGAGAGGCATGATCACCTACGGCAACAGGCCCGGTACATGATAATGAACCGTCATCATTTAGCGCCTGCTTCGGCATTATATTTGATCTAGTTATATTTGTTATCATAAAGGGGAAAAAATGATATTTTTACTGTAGGATATTGGTTTTGCTTGCTTGCTTGCGTTCGCCCGATGACTGAAGGAATACACCTCTTCATCATCCGCCCTTAATAGGACGTTACGTGGGCGTGTCTGCGTTGTGTTGTGGTTGATATTTGTTTTGATCTTATAACATTTCAGGCTGTTGTTAGGGAAAGGTAAAAATCGTGTTCTGACTTTCCTATTCATGCATTGACATTCGTTGTATGTTTGAACTTTTTTTTATACCGGTGGTCAATTTCTTTCACAATATTTGACCATTTCAGCATTTCGTTTATTTTTAATGTAAAATATATTTTCAGGTTGCTCCAATCGTTTCTTTTAATGCCACCACCACTTCAACTAAGCTTGCCATATTATCTGACATATGTCAGTATCTCTGTCCAACAAGGGAATAACATTAGAGACAAAAAAATGGACACTCAACAGCTCAATCTTCAGTCCGATTTTCTGCTGCCTGTACCAGACCTGGACGCTAGACTCGGGAACAAAAAGAAAAAAAATATAAGCACCGCTTAGATGAAATGTGCCAGACGCTTAAAATGAAACAGTATGAGAGATAGATCAGAAGTGGAAAGCTGACACAAAAGAGGGAGTAATTTCCAATATTGAATACATAAATTAAAAATAAACATATAATATGTTTTGGCCACGTGATAAGACAGAAAGATTAAAACACAACAAAACGAGCCTTAATCAAAACTACGAGAACACTCACCCCGAGGATGGACCATGAGAATGGTGGATTGATGGAACATTATAAACTGGTGCTAGAAAGTATGGAGTAAGTGCTGGAAAATCTCTGGTGCTAAAAAGTATGGAGTAAGTGCTAGAAAATCTCTGGTGCTAAAAAGTATGGAGTAAGTGCTAGAAAATCTCTGGTGCTAAAATGCATAGAGTAAGTGCTAGAAAATCTCTGGTGCTAAAAAGAATGGAGTAAGTGCTAGAAAATCTAAGTTGCTAGAAAATATCTGATGATAGAGGATATTTAGTTAGTGCTAGAAAATATCTGATGATAGAGGATATATAGTTAGTGCTAGAAAATATCTGATGATAGAGGATATTTAGTTAGTGCTAGAAAATATCTGATGATAGAGGATATTTAGTTAGTGCTAGAAAATATCTGATGATAGAGGATATTTAGTTAGTGCTAGAAAATATCTGATGATAGAGGATATTTAGTTAGTGCTAGAAAATATCTGATGATAGAGGATATTTAGTTAGTGCTAGAAAATATCTGATGATAGAGGATATTTAGTTAGTGCTAGAAAGTATTTGATGAAAGAAAGTATGGAGTCAGTGCTGGAAAATAAAATCAGACTCTGGCACTAAAGAGGAATGGATAGAGTTATGGAAATCTTGTTGCTATAGGAGCTGAACTTAACGCTTATTTGGTTTCCTGAAAGCAGTTTTTTCCTTTCATTGTACGTAGCTTTCTTTCTTAACTTTTCTATTTCTTCCCTTCATAAAAGACCCTGTAGCCGATGATGTTCTCACTAACTGCGCCACAAACAGCACAGTGTTAACATCTTGGTCCACAGACTTTGCTTGTTCTGCTTCAATGAGGTGATAAGCTTTAACTAATTATTTTGTCAAAAAGTCTCTTGGCTCTGGATATTTTTTGTTCCTCCTGTTATCGGTTGCTTCTCTATCCACATAAAATCACCATTAATTAATTAGGTTTTGAGAGCCTGTTTGCAACAGCGGGCTCTGTTTATGGGATCGGCCGTGGAAGTGAAAGGAACATATACTCAGGCATATTGATAAAGGTATCTCGAGATGAATATAGAATAGCACCACAACTGGTGATGCTGCTGCTGCTACTACAAACGTTGTTGCTGCTGCTGCTGCTGCTACTACTACTGCTACCACCACTCCTACTGCTACTACTAACACTACTGCTGCTAATACTACTACTGCTTCTGCTGCTACCGCTGCTATTACTACTACTACTTCTTCTACTACTACTACTACTACCACCACCACTACTACTACTACTACTACTACTTCTTCTACTACTACTACTACTTCTTCTACTACTACTACTACTACTTACTACTACTACTACTACTATTTTTCTACTGCTACTACTACTTCTATTACTACTACTACTACTACCGCTACTACTACTACCACCACTACTACTGCCACTACTACTACTACTGCTGCTTCTGCTGCTACTACTACTATTACAACTGCTACTACTACTACTGCCACTGCTACTACTACTGTTACTACTACTACTACTACTACTATTACTACTACTCCTACTAGTACTGCAACTGCTACTACTACACTGATGTAAATTGTACAATTCAAATAAAATTACTACTCTTAACCAGTATGCTTTGGAAAATAGAGTCACTCTCCCTATGTATCTAACAGAAAGAACGTTTGTGTTCAAATTTATAATGTGTTAAATTGCTAATGTACAAATCGACAGCAGCACAAATAAACTATGTAACTGGGCTTTAATGTGACAGCATATTTGACCTTTGGCAAAGTACAGAAACTTTTTAAGGTAACCGCCAAAGATAGCATGTCTACTGGGGTGTCAACCTAAGTCGTTGAATAGATGCCTTCTCAGACCCAACTATCCAGATCTAGATTCGAGTCAGAGTACAGTAGACGCCGTCGGCATGAGCGTTTAATAATAATTCTGTTTGTTGGAACTGCTCATGTTGAAGCGCCTTGATTGCCAATTATTTTCTGTAACTAGTTTTGACAGTTAGTGTTTTTACCTGGCGTGAGTTTCACCTGAGAACACATGGCTGTAGGAGAGCCCTGTTTGTGTGACTGCAATCGTTCTCTTCTCGGCAGTTTATCGCGCGCCAATAAGATAGTCCAATCTAACGACCTCACAAATGCTTGATTTAGTTTCGCATTTTTAAAAATGGGAGGGCATGAAGTTTATTACAGAAATGTTTTTGCTTACCATTGACACCCTAATGATATTTCTCAAAATAAAAATATTCTTGAATGTCTTGTGATTAGGAAACCAAAAACAAAGTGAAATAAATAAGATGACAGTTGAAAATGTGACTGATCATTATCCCGTGTGAGAATAACTGGTTCTTCAAGGGAAGACGAAATATGAGCACACTGTAGGATCAGCAGAAAATACAAAGGAACGCGAATCTTACAAACTTTGTTTCAGTAATAAAAAACAACAACAAAATATTAATAACATCAGTTGCAAAAAGAAAGTTTTAAACAATATCGGTGGCAACAAGAAAGTTTTAAACAATATCAGTGGCAATAAGAACGTTTTAAACAATATCAGTGGCAACAAGAAAGTTTTAAACAATATCAGCGGCAACAAGAAAGTTATAAACAATATCGGCGGCAACAAGAAAGTTTTAAACAATATCGGTGGCAACAAGAAAGTTTTAAACAATATCAGTGGCAATAAGAAACTTTTAAACAATATCGGTGGCAATAAGAAAGTTTTAAACAATATCGGTGGCAATAAGAAAGTTTTAAACAATATCGGTGGCAATAAGACAGTTTTAAACAATATCGGTGGCAATAAGAAAGTTGTAAACAATATCGGTGGCAACAAGAAAGTTTTAAACAATATCGGTGGCAACAAGAAAGTTTTAAACAATATCGGCGGCAAAAAGAAAGTTTTAAACAATATCGGTGGCAACAAGAAAGTTTTAAACAATATCGGTGGCAATAAGAAAGTTTTAAACAATATCGGTGGCAACAAGAAAGTTTCAAACAATATCGGTGGCAATAAGACAGTTTTAAACAATATCAGTGGCAGCAAGAAAGTTTTTTACAATATCGGTGGCAACAAGAAAGTTTTAAACAATATCAGTGGCAACAAGAAAGTTTCAAACAATATCGGTGGCAACAAGAAAGTTTTAAACAATATCAGTGGCAACAAGAAAGTTTTAAACAATATCAGTGGCAACAAGAAAGTTTTAAACAATATCGGTGGCAACAAGAAAGTTTCAAACAATATCGGTGGCAATAAGACAGTTTTAAACAATATCGGTGGCAATAAGAAAGTTTTAAACAATATCGGTGGCAATAAGACAGTTTTAAACAATATCGGTGGCAATAAGAAAGTTGTAAACAATATCGGTGGCAATAAGAAAGTTGTAAACAATATCGGTGGCAACAAGAAAGTTTTAAACAATATCGGTGGCAACAAGAAAGTTTTAAACAATATCGGTGGCAATAAGAAAGTTGTAAACAATATCGGTGGCAACAAGAAAGTTTTAAACAATATCGGTGGCAACAAGAAAGTTTTAAACAATATCGGCGGCAAAAAGAAAGTTTTAAACAATATCGGTGGCAACAAGAAAGTTTTAAACAATATCGGTGGCAATAAGAAAGTTTTAAACAATATCGGTGGCAACAAGAAAGTTTCAAACAATATCGGTGGTAATAAGACAGTTTTAAAAATATCAGTGGCAGCAAGAAAGTTTTTACAATATCGGTGGCAACAAGAAAGTTTTAAACAATATCAGTGGCAAAAAGAAAGTTTCAAACAATATCGGTGGCAACAAGAAAGTTTTAAACAATATCGGTGGCAACAAGAAAGTTTTAAACAATATCAGTGGCAACAAGAAAGTTTTAAACAATATCGGTGACAACAAGAAAGTTTCAAACAATATCGGTGGCAATAAGACAGTTTTAAACATATCAGTGGCAACAAGAAAGTTTTAAACAATATCGGCGGCAAAAAGAAAGTTTTAAACAATATCAGTGGCAACAAGAAAGTTTTAAACAATATCGGAGGCAATAAGAACGTTTTAAACAATATCAGTGGCAACAAGAAAGTTTTAAACAATATCAGTGGCAACAAGAAAGTTTTAAACAATATCGGTGGCAACAAGAAAGTTTTAAACAATATCGGCGGCAACAAGAAAGTTTTAAACAATATCGGTGGCAACAAGAAAGTTTTAAACAATATCGGTGTCAACAAGAAAGTTATAAACAATATCGTGGCAACAAGAAAGTTTTAAACAATATCAGTGGCAATAAGTAAGTTTTAAACAATATCAGTGGCAATAAGAAAGTTTTAAACAATATCAGTGGCAATAAGACAGTTTTAAACAATATCGGTGGCAACAAGAAAGTTTTAAACAATATCGGTGGCAACAAGAAAGTTTTAAACAATATCGGTGGCAACAAGAAAGTTTTAAACAATATCAGTGGCAATAAGACAGTTTTAAACAATATCGGTGGCAATAAGAAAGTTTTAAACAATATCGGTGGCAATAAGAAAGTTTTAAACAATATCAGTGGCAATAAGAAAGTTTTAAACAATATCGGTGGCAGTAAGAAAGTTTTAAACAATATCGGTGGCAATAAGAAAGTTTTAAACAATATCAGTGGCAATAAGACAGTTTTAAACAATATCGATGGCAATAAGAAAGTTTTAAACAATATCGGTGGCAACAAGAAAGTTTCCAACTATATCAGTGGAAACAAGAAAGTTTCCAACTATATCAGTGGAAACAAGAAAGTTTCCAACTATATCAGTGGAAACAAGAAAGTTTCCAACTATATCGGTGGCAAGAACAACATTTCAAACAATATTAGTGGCAACAAGAAAGTTTCCAACTATATCGGTGGCAACAAAAACATTTCAAACAATATCGGTGGCAACAAAAATGTTTCAAAGAATATCGGTGTTTGAAGGCAACAAGAAAGTTTGAGACAACATTCTTTGAACAGATCTATGAAGTGTACATAAATTGTCGGGAGCAGATATGCCAGGAGACCTGGTTTTTTTTAAATTCTCATTAGAACTAGCAAAGAAGAAATATCCATAATTGCGTTAATCTTTTAACGATAATTTTTTTTTTTTTATGATATGGGCTTTAATCGATAAAAATACAAAATTGTAAACACCTCAAGGATTTGAGAAGTGTGACTAGCACACGGAACAAATAACAGCTGAATGTTTTTATGCAGATGTGCAAGTATAGGATTACCGGACTAGACTCGTATGGTCATTACCAGTGTCATTCCAGGACATAGAGTGAGTTGCGCCTTTCAGCGTTTCATTCACTGTTTAGTATACTAACTACATTGATCTCAGAAGTGAAAGTCGAATATTTATTGAAATGGATGAGTCCAGAGACGTTGGTTTGTTTGAGGCGGACATTACTTTTGGTTGTTCTCGACTGGTACTATAACGTTGACAGCCAGCCGTGCACGATTACATTGGCAGTCATAGGTTACACGTTTATATAAATAGCCGCTATAATTGACTGACATGTGGGCTAGCACGAAACCAACATTTTCAGGCAATTAGTCTTATGTGTGCTTAAAAAAAAAAAAAAAGCACTAGTGTAAAGAATTGGGGAGGTGTAACAATCCTTACAAATTTACTTATTTCGCAAGCATACGTGACAACACGATTCTTTGTGTTTCTTTAGAAAGCAACACATAAAGGACGAAAATAAATATCAAGCTACAAAATCAAATTAACTAGCACGTATTGTAAGCAACGAGAATTACTTGTTTGTAAGTCTAATATGGTAATTACATTTTTACACTGTTAGAAAAAAAAAAACTGCAGGACACGAATAGTTTAGTAATAGAGCTTAGATGTTGCAGCTCTCTTCCAGTAAATTTATATTCTCTTATTTTATGTGTTTGCTGCATAAAATGTATACTATAACTTCCCATAAAGGATCCCATACTTTTTTCTGCAATCATTACTTATCATTACTTATCATGGCCTTCTCTGGTATTGCTAATGGTTCCTTTCAGTGGTCTCACCTCTCTTTCTTTCCGATGCCGCAATTATCGGCAAGTAACGTGTCTGCTGGCGTAGATGATCATGCCTTCCACAATTATCACTTTGCTGTTGTTTTCCTACAAAGCCAATCGCTTAAATTGTTTTGTATCTTTTCTTAACGCATCCCTCGATCTCTTCTTTACTCGAATTTTCCTATATTCCAATATTCCCAGATTTTCTATTTTAATATCTTGACCACAAATTGTGATTTTTTTCCCCTCATGATTAGATATCAGCTCTCCGTTTGCTTTGTTATATTTTATAATTTTTCCATTATTTTTTTTACTCTCAACTATCCATGATATTCTCACATGTTTCTGTAAAATCACATTTATGTGGCCTCTAGCCGTTTTCGTGTCGGTTGTCCAATTGTACATGATTAACTTCCATAAGTTAAAAACTGGTTCATAGCACTGAGAGGTAAAGACATCAAGATGCACCAAGATGCGTAGAGATGCAAAACTGCTGTAAAGCTGATGATAATAGCAATACTTTAAAAAAAAAGTTTTTTTAAATATCACCCTACAACAATAGTAAAAATGGCAGGCCATGATTGTTAGCAGAAATGTTGTATGGTTTATAGAAAGAATCAAGATTGAGTACCTGAGTTTGAGTTATACTGGTCTGAAGATGACTCCAGGTGTCTGTCTACAGGTGTCTACAGACGGTCGGATGTAACGGCGAAATAATTGTACTGCTCTTGATGTGTTGTACTTGTAACTCAAGCCGTAGGTCAAGAGAGAATAATAGTTTCTGGTGATTCACATCATGAAACCATAGTGGGTACAATCATCTGTTGTTTATGTTTGAAAACTTGTCTCTGAGAAAAAGCCTTGTCGACCCGTACGATGTAGTACCACGTGACACGCCATATCAGAACAGCAACCCGTTATCTCCACTCTCATCGTTTCTAGTCAACGCCTTCAGTGATGATACTTTGATTTCCATATTGCCCTTTGTTATTTGTTTTCGTTTAGCAGAACGGACCCTGAACAGACCCAGCGGTGCCTAACCCTGTGAAGAAGATAACGAAGGGTGTGCATTGTTTGTTCCCCCTGCAGCTCACATCGTCGACAACCTCTCATTCGGTTTCCTCCCCTCGAGCTGAGCTCGATTTCACGCTGCCTTGGTGCCCAGATTTCAAGCTTTGTTGAAAGAAACTTCAGTCGATCATGTTTCAAGTTCGAAATACCCATGACGTGTTGACTGGAAGAAAACGCTTTAGCTTACCAATATCTCACAGTTGATTTATGATTTACACATTGTTTCTTTTTCTCATCTCAAGGTATCACATTTTATTTCTATTGCCTGAGGTTCTATTACCAGGAAACGTTTTTGTCCTTTAGTTCTTACTCACTTCACAATTATATTTCAATCAAATCTCTTAAATGTTGTTCCCCTCCTATCATAGTTTTCCGTGTTCATTTTGTACATTCATCAATAATGCACAAGTAGAAGAATTCAAATACCTAGGAAGTTTAGTGGCAAACGATAATTCACAAACAGCAGAGATAGACTCAAGATGCATCAAAGCTTGTTAAATCATTGTACAGTTATCACCACAAAACGAGCACTATACAATACAATCTTCATCCCAACGTTGTGCTACCAATGCCAGACCTGGACCCTAGATGCAAGAACAATAAGAAAAATAACCTCTACTGCGATGAAATGTGTTAGACGAATGACAGGAAACAGTCTGAGAGATAAGATCAGAAATGAAGAACTGAGAAAAAGCTAGAATAGCCCCCGCCATAGAATATATAAAGAAACAACATATAAAATGGGTTGGCCACGTGACAAGGCAGAAAGATCAAAACACAACACAACGAGCCTTCAACAAACGTTGTGAGAATACTAGATCCAATGGTCGACCACGAAAAAGATGGATGGATGGAATATTAGAAGCACTAGGAAACATAACAGCAGCAGAGGCGAACAGAAGAGCAAAAGACCGCAAATTGTATTTCCCCTCGACGCTGAAAGGCAAATGAGGAAGGAAAGAAGAAGAAGAAGCAGATCAACAATATTAACAATTATTGCTACCATCTTTTTTCCATATCTCACATTGAATGTTACCACCTTCTCGAGTGTTTAACATTATCTTCTCTACCCTAATTCCAAATTGTTCATATTAAATTCTATCCCTAACTTTACTATTTTGCGTTTGTCGAATATTTAATATTAATATTTAACATAGTCCCGATATCTTTATTCTATTGCCAAATATATCACATTGAGATTTCCTAATATATTGTTTCAATATTTCACAATAATAGTCTGCACTATTTCTCTTATTTCACCTAAAATTACTTTCTTTTCTCCAATATTTCGCTTTAATTTCTACCCTTCCGTCCCAATATTTCACATTTTTGTTCTTCATTACAATATTCACATTGTGTTTAGTTTTATTCCTTCAATATTTTATTTTTCTCTCTAGCATCTACTCGAGAACTTTGCGCTTTACTTTAACTACTGCCCCAGTATTTCACATTATTTCCCTCCTCATTTCTCAATTTTCACAGTATTTTTTACTCACTTCTTCAATTATTTAACAATAATTTGTCTCATCTTCCCCATATTTAACTTTATTTTGTCTCATCTTCCCCATATTTAACTTTATTTTGTCTACTCTTCCCCAATATTTAACTTTACTTCGTCTACTCTTTCCAAATATTTTAACTTTATTTTGTCTTTATTTTGTCTTATCTTCCCCATATTTAACTTTATTTTGTGTGCTCCTCCCCAATATTTAACTTTATTTTATCTGCTCTTCCCCAATATTCAACATTATCTTCCACAGTTTTATCTTTCTCTCCGTAGCTTTCAATCCTCTTCCTTTTATTCCCTTATTATTTTCTCACTTATTAATTTGTTCTTCCCCCCCCCCCCCAGCCATATAGATGCTTCAGTGAACATTATCATTATTTGTTCTGTTCGTTATCTGATTCTGAAAACAAATGTTATGTCCCTTGCCTGGATTTTGTTGCACATCATCTTTACCATTTAACTTTGCTCTACCAATGCAATTTTCCCATCGATTTTGTTCATTCTCCGGACTCACGCGCTATCTTAAGTTTTCTGGCTGTTGCTAAACGCCCTTCCTACAAATATTGACTGTCTTTCTCACTACTCTTCCCCACTCTCAAATCCTTTGTTGTATCTTCTTTACCGAGCCACTTTTTGCGTTCGATTTAAAATATACCATAGATATAATCAAGATGTTATATTATATTATATTATATATATATATTATTTAAGTTATTTGCGGGTCATCATCATTGCACTCCGAACATGTCCATAGGTGCTCAGATCCCCTCCCCAGCAATTCCCTCAGTGTCCAGCGACTGACGACTCCAGTTCTATGTTGGTTGATAAGTCTTCTTACACGGCCACCAAGTTTCTCATTTCTGGCTGTGCCCATCTTAACTCCCATTTCCATCATCCGAAGAAGTGACGTTGATCTGTGTTTGTCGAAGTCCTGTGCTCTTCCCACATCTCGGAGGGCATTGATGATGTCCGCCCGATTCATTGGTTGCCCGTCCTCAACGACAGCGCAGCTAGCCAACCTGTCCGCCCTTTCATTTCCCCGTACTCCCGCATGTCCAGGGACATAGACAAAGGTGACCTTACGTATTTTGGATTTCTGCAACGACTCTACCCATTGCATGCGTACAGAGCCCGCCTCCACTTTTTTTATCATGCTCATCGAATCACTCAGTATACATGCGTGGGTGTAGTCTTGTGACTCTAACCATTTGAATGCCTTGGTCACTGCCATCGCCTCCATTGTCATGCTACTGGTGGTCGCGACGTATGCACCCCTGTCTTCGTAGATTATTCTGCCTACCGAGCGTGCTGTAAATGCCCATGCACTCCTTTGGTGTCGTTTACAGATCCGTCTGTATAGATGACTGCATCTTTCTCATCGGTGTTATCGCAGATGAAACCGTTGACCTCAGCATTAACCACGGCCGGGTTCTGTTCCCTACTTTTCCTGTCGAGTGTGACAATACACGAGAAAGTCCCCTTTGATTACGTAGGCACCGGTATCCACTCCTCACCAACGCTGATATTGTTAAGCCCACAGACCTGTTTGATGACATCTTCTGCTCGGCCCACCCATGATTTGCCTCTTTTTAGCCTGTCACCTTTCTCTGTGTTGAGCACGTGATGCAATGGATGCTCTGTATCTGTACCCTTCTTCAGGTATGCTCGTGCTCTCCAGATCTTGATTCTGTCATCCATGGTTGGAAAGTCAAGAAGATACCTCATTGCTTTACAGGGAGTGTCCCTCGTACATCCCAGGATAATGCGCATGGCTTCATTTTGTATTTTCTCCAGCCTATCAATTTGAGTCGTACTGACAGTAAGAATTGCGAGGACTAATCCCTGGAACAGAAGAGTAAGTAGCCTCTGCTCGATGTTGACAGCTGCCAGGACCTTCAAGGCTGATAATCCTTTGCGGGATTTTGTTATCACACGGTCAACGTGGTCCCGAAAACACAGGCTGCGATCAAACTTAACTCCTAGGTATGTCATCATCTTGTCCCTGGTCACCTCATCAGCTCCCATTCGTACTACCGGTGTGGTCGTATGAACGATATGATTGTTATGGGAGAACCATGAAACTAATGCTTTATTAGAATTAACCACGGCACCTGATACCCCCACACCAGGAAGAAATGCGATCGAGTTCGTCTTGCATTGTGGAGGCGATTCCCCGTCTGTCTCTTCCCTGTCGATATACCAGAATATCATCAGCAAAAGTCATAGTTCTTCCCCTCCCATCCAGTTGTTGTTCCGTGATCGTTATTGTGTACACGTTAAATAGAACTGGTGACAATGGTGAGCCTTGTGGCAGCCCTGGACAAATGGATGTTGGCTCGGAAGACCAACTTCCACATCTGAGTATCACCTTCCTCTGAAACAGTGCCGCGGCGATCCATCTAATGAGGAAGGGGTGCACCGCCAGTTTGAGGAGCATATGCATGAAATATTCAAATGGTACCCTGTTGTATGCATCCTCCAGATCTATAGCAGCAGCACATGTCTCCTCTCGTCT
This sequence comes from Megaustenia siamemsis, assembly GCA_032433765.1. NCBI lineage: Eukaryota > Metazoa > Mollusca > Gastropoda > Stylommatophora > Ariophantidae > Megaustenia > Megaustenia siamemsis. Next base: position 22,195,903 of record JAVIAB010000092.1, on the reverse strand, counting down.
GTGGAAGCCTTCGAAGACGTCATAGGCAAATACTGCCGCATTGAGCCATGTCCCTTTGTTATATCTATAACCTCCAAGTGTGGGTGGGAATACACGTTTCTGTTCAAGGTGACAGGTGAGGACACGGGCAACTATTTTCTCCAGCAGCTTGCCGGCAGTGTTCTGCATTGTGATGATTCTGTAGGTACTGATCTGAGAATGGTCCTTGTTTGGCTTCGGTAGCGGTAGTAAGTAGCTGTGTAGCCACTCCTCCTTAATCTGGCCACTCCGAATACTGGCATTAAACTCATTGGCCAGTTTTGTCAAGTCGTCATCAGCTAAATTGCCTAAGTCATCGTACCGAACACCATCTGGACCAGGAGCAGTGTTGTGTGACCTTTTAAGTGTCGTGCGAATGGTATCGGTTGTGATTGTGAGGTCTTCGTTCAGCCCTACATCCTTACACAATTTTGACAGCGATCCCCGTATCCTCATTCTTACAGCCTCATTTCTTTGGTCCGTCTGCTCAATGTAATTATATTATATATATATATATATATATATATATATATATATATATATATATATATATATATATATATAAGCAAGATACTGAGCGGAATGGCGCTCCATGGTAGCCAGTCTTCAATGCGGAGACGACACTCAATGATGATGATGAAAATCAAGATGAAAGAAAATAGAGGACGACCGTGACAAGGGATTTGTATAGATCAATGTGGAAGAAAGTGAACAAAACATTACGTAATCATTTAAGATAATCATTTCAGAGTATGAAGAACTTCTATCACAGACTTTGCCAGTCGACTTGATAAAGGAAGAACAAATGATGTAGTCACACCTTATCCTGTCAACATGTTGTTCTTTCTCCAAAGATTCTGATCGACGGCTTCTGGGTTCACCCAGCCTTAAATGGGTACCGGATTTTTTTCTGGGAAAGTAAAGCGGCACGAGAATAATACCGACTACATTACCCCAACATATCGTGTGCTGAAGGTCTATAACAAATTATGGTCACTAACACCATATTCCTTATACGTCACTTGGCGTGACGGGGTTCTTTACTTTTTTTTTGGTTGTTCTCTCATACCATCATCGTCATCCTCCTAAGCAAATTGTGGCATTTAGTGTTCTACCCGATTATTTCAGACATTCTCTTTAGTGAGAACAAATAAGCGTAACTTCAATCAATACTTTTTTAAAACTTGGTTTTTGTGTTCCATTAGTGTGGGGGTTGATGAGGTTACGTTTTGTTATAAATATTCGTTCATTCATAAATTCTCAAGTTATAGATTTCTTGTTAACTTTCTGAGCCGTCTATTTTATTTTGAATACACCAATTGTAAACGGGAGTGAATAAAGACATTGCTCTTTGTGATGCTAAATGTGAAGTGAAGCAAGATCACCACAATGGGCCCTGATAGCGCCGCTGTCATAAACAGCTTTTCACGGTTTGTTGCTATCATGCTTTCTGATCACGTGGCTTTACCACATCGCATCAACAATTTCTGACCCCCCACAACCAAGGCTAGACGCGTAGATTGTGCCCACGTGATAATATCCAACTTGTTTGAACGTCCATCTGCACGGACCACGTTTGGTATGATGGTAGATAGATAATTCAGAAGAAAGGTCCAAGTCTTGAAAGCCTTGGTCCGTTTAAAAAAAAAAAAATAAAATAAAGGACAATTGCGACACAGCAATAAAATGACTGCATTAAAGTCACATTTTATGTCAGTGCTTTCCAGCATTCACTGAGTTGGAATACGCCACTTTCCTTTAAAGTTTTATATAATGGGATGCGTTCTCTAATAACACATGCTGCTGCTATAGATCTGATGATGTATATAACAGAGTACCATTTGAAGACCACATGCTCATCAAACTGACAGTGTTATAGATCTGGTGATGCATACAACAGAGTACCATCTGAAGACCACATGCTCATCAAACTGACAGTGTTATAGATCTGGTGATGCATACAACAGAGTACCATCTGAAGTCCACATGCTCATCAAACTGACAGTGCTATAGATCTGGTGATGCATACAACAGAGTACCATCTGAAGTCCACATGCTCATTAAACTGACAGTGCACACTTTCCTTATAAGGTGGATCGCTGCTGCACTGTTCCAGAGGAAGGCGTTACTCACATGTGATGGTCATCCGAGTCAACATCCATTTGTCTAGGGCTTGGCTTACCATTGTCACCAGTTCTATTTAACGTGAACACAATAACGATCACGGAACAACAGCTGGATGGGAGGGGAAGAACTATGACTTTTGCTGATGATATTCTGGTATATCGGCAGGGAAGAGACAGACGGTAAACCGCCTCCACACTGTAAAACGAACTCGATCACATCTCTTCATGGTGTGGAATATCAGGTGTCTTGGGCAATCCTAACAAAGCATTAGTTGCATGGTTCTCCCTCAACAATCATAACGTTAACACGGAAACACAGGTGGTACAAATGGGAGCTGATGAGGTGACTAGGGACAAGTTGATGAAATACCTCGGAGTTAAGTTTGATCGCAGTCTGTGTTTTCGGGACCACGTCGACCATATGATAACAAATGCCCGCAAAGGATTATCAGCCTTGAAGGTCATGGCAGCTGCCAGCATCGAGCAGAGGCTTCTTAACCCTTCTGTTCCAGGGATTAGTCCTCGCACTATTCTAGTCTGTCCTGGCAATTCTTACTGTCAGTACGATTTAAATAGACAGGCTGGAGAAAATACAGAATGAAGATATGCGTTTTATCTTGGGGTGTACGAGGGACACTCCCTGTGTAGCAATGAGGTATCGCCTAGACTTTCCAACCAAGGATGACAGGATCAAGATCTGGAGGACACGAGCATACCTGAAGATAAGTGCAGATAAGGAGCATCCATTGCACCACGACCTCAACACAGGGAAAGGTGTCAGGCTAAAAAGAGGCAAATCATGGGTTGGCAGAGTAGAAGATGTCATAAAACAGGTCTGTGGACTTAGACCAATATCAACACTGACGAGGAGTGGAAACCGGTGCCTACGTCATTCAGGGGGATATTCTTGTGTATTGTTACACTCGACAGGAAATGTAGGAACAACATCAACGGTCTCACCAGGGATAACACCAATGAGGAAGATGCACTCATCTATACAGACGGATCTGTAATATGACACCAAAGGAGTGCATGGGCATTTGCAGCACGCTCGGCAGGCAGAATAATCAAGGAAGACAGTGGTGCATACGTTCTGACGACGAGTAGCATGACAAAGGAGGTGATGGCATTGATCTGGGCATTCATCTAGTTAGAGTCACAGGTCAACACCCACGCCTGAATACTTAGTGATTCGATGAGCATTATAAGAAAAGTGTTATGTACGCAGGCAATGGGTAGCGAGTCATTACAGAAGTTGAAAACACATAAAGTCAGTCACCTTTGTCTGCGTCTCAGGACATGCGGTAGTACGGGGAAATGGAAGAGCGGACAGGTTGGCTAGCTGCGCTGTCGTTGGATCGGGCGGACGTCATCCATGCCCTCGGAGATGTTGGAAGGGGACAGAACTTCGACAACCATGAGTCCACGTCACTCCTTCAGATGAAAGAGATGGAAGTTGAGATGGATACAGCCAAAAAAAGAGAAACTTAGTGGGTGTGTAAGAAGACTTATCAATCAACACAGAACTGGAGTCGTCAATCGCTGGACACTGCGAGACTTGCTGAGAGGGGGTTATGAGCACCTATGGACGTGTTCGTTATGGACATGGAGTCTGTTGAGCCCATATCAGGCTGATGTTGTGCTTTTTCACCGAGTAGTTGATTGTTATGAGTTGGCTTGGTGTTGAGTTCTGATAGTAATTTAAAGTGTCTTGACCACAAGAGACTTGGTTCATGGATTGGACCGTCACTACAAGAGACTTGGTTTATGACTTAGTACGTCACCAAAAGAGACTTGGTTCATGTGGTGGCCCATCACCGCAAGAAAGTAAGTAAAGTAAAGTACCCCTGTCACGCCAAGCGGGAAATATGGTGTTAGTGACCCTATATTTTACAGACCTTCAGCACATGATTTTTGGGGTAATGTGGTCGGTATTACGCCCGTGCTGCTTGGTTTAAGTCTTGGTCCGTCACCACAAGAGACTTGGTTTATGACTTGGCCCGTCACCACAAGAGACTTGATTAATGTCTTGGCCCGTCACCACAAGAGACTTGGTTTATGACTTGGCTCGTCACCACAAGAGACTTGATTAATGTCTTGGCCCGTCACCACAAGAGACTTGGTTTTTGACTTGGCCCGTCACCACAAGAGACTTGATTAATGTCTTGGCCCGTCACCACAAGAGACTTGGTTTATGACTTGGCTCGTCACCACAAGAGACTTGTTTATGACTTGGCCCGTCACCACAAGAGACTTGATTTAAGTCTTGGCCCGTTACCACAAGAGACTTGGTATTTGACTTGGCCCGTCACCACAAGAGACTTGATTAATGTCTTGGCCCGTCACCACAAGAGACTTGTTTATGACTTGGCCCGTCACCACAAGAGACTTGATTTAAGTCTTGGCCCGTCACCACAAGAGACTTGGTATATGACTTGGCCCTTCACCACAAGAGACTTGATTTATGTCTTGGCCCGTCACCACAAGAGACTTGATTTATGTCTTGGCCCGTCACCACAAGAGACTTAGTTTATGACTTTTCTCGTCATCACAAGAGACTTGGTTCATGTCTTGGCTCGTCACCACAAGAGATTTGGTTTATGACTTGGCTCGTCACCACAAGAGATTTGGTTTATGACTTGGCTCGTCACCACAAGAGATTTGGTTTATGACTTGGCTCGTCACCACAAGAGACTTGGTTCATGACTTGGCCTTTCACCACAAGAGACTTGGTTCATGTATTTGCCCGTCACCACAAGAGACATGGTTCATGTCTTGGCCCGTCACCACAAGAGACATGTTTCATGGATTGGACCGTCACCACAAGAGACTTGGTTTGTGTCTTGGCCCGTCACCACAAGAGACTTGGTTTATGTCTTGACCTGTCACCACAAGAGACATGGTTCATGTTTTGACCTGTCACCACAAGAGACATGGTTTATGTCTTGGCCCGTCACCACAAGAGACTTGGTTTATGTCTTGACCTGTCACCACAAGAGACATGGTTCATGTTTTGACCTGTCACCACAAGAGACATGGTTTATGTCTTGACCTGTCACCACAAAGAAATAGCCAGAGTATTAAAAGGGAGGACGGAACGGTCGCATACCCACAAATTTCTAATTTACATTTCCAGGAGGAATGCTCTTGTCAGTCTGGTTCAAAAAAAATGTACACCTGCGTTTTTGTCGCATTTAATGCATAATGAGTTCTTTTATGAATGCTTGTCCGGAATCTGCGCTGTTGTTGATATACCCAGCATTCGATAGACTAGTTTTGTCTGGTGTCCACTACATCTGGCCGGTCCATTGACAACGATGAATTCATGCCATCAACTTAGCTACATCAGTCTTTGTCTATGAAAGCAAAAATGCAACAAGAGTCGTAGTAGGGATGTTGTTCTGACCCTGAGCGGACTACCAGCTTTGTCCTGACCTCAGACCAACACTGCAGGAACGTATCAACATTTAGTGGAGGAGGTAAAAGAAAGAAGGGGAAGAAGGAAGATAATCAAGAGAAATGGTAACATTCATGCGAACACTGGCCGTCTCACCTCTATATGATAACTATGAACACTCCCGTGAGATAAGAACACACTGTGTGGCGATAAGTGACATCACTTTAATCTTTCTTTCCCACTATTCTGTTTTGATATTCATATCATTTTCATTTCTGCTTCATTTTACAAGTGTTTTATTATTTAAAATATATTTTAAGATACCACGTTATTTCTAAATCAGTCAAGGCACGGGGGACTGGTTGGTCTTGAGGCAAGACGCCAACCTCGAGACATAGAGGTTGTGGGTTCAAATCCCGGCTGAAACAGTTTGGATTTTTATTTATGATTTCTTTCTACGGCAACCACCTCTGGGGTCAGCAGCGAGGCCCGGCTTGAAACGTCAATTACTCATGGACGGAAAAAAAAAATGAGTACCTCCAAAGACTGAGTTATCTGCCTGTACGGCGAAGGACCCCTGTGCACACGGCTGCCAGGGAAAAACTGATTAACATGCAAAATTCAGTTCCTAGTCTCTGGGGACTTCGTCAGAGGTAAAAGCTGGCGAACGAAAAATATTTTTTTTAAACCATCAAGGAACTGAACTGCTGCTGCTTATTGGCATCTGCTCTTATATGATGCGGTTTGTTTTATGTTTCTATTGTTTTGTTTACAGAAACAATGTCCCTTTTCTCTTGCGATACATTTGTTATTTGGGTACAATGGCTCGCGGAGATTTCATTTAGCAATGTCCTTTATGAAGTCCCAGTAAATAACATTTTCAAATATTTAAAATAGACACCTTATTTCTCTACTATAATATGTAACAACTTAGAAATGTCATTTGTACTAGTCCTGCACAAAACTGTCATATCTTACAGCTCTGCTCCTGGCCGTAATTATACGGCACAATCTCATCAGAGACAAATGTTTGGTACTTAAGGTGGCGTAACATCTAGAGTTCTGACAGTAACAACAATTTGTGTCACTTGACAACCAGTCTGATGAGATGTCGTAAATAATGGACCCGATATCTGATTTCATCCACGTTTGTACCAAATCAAATATGACGCTTGCACACAGTTATGTTTTTCTGTCTTTGTCTGTTTTTGAGAGTTAGTTGACATTAGTATTTTTGACATATTTCTGAAAATGACGGTCTTCTTATTGTTCAACCACTTGTAATGAGCTCGTTTCGCGCAGGTTTATATAAAAATTAAGGGAGGTTCCCTGTAAATTGTTGGCGCGCCCCACGAGCAGACACTGATTTGTGTCATTCAAGAAGTAAATATGATTTCTGGAACAAGCAGATTTGGACTAGTTAGGGCAATTATTGTTAGTGCATGTGTCTGTTTCTATTAGGGCTCTCGATCTCCCATCACTGCAGCTTGTCCAATTTGTATCTGCAGCCTTGCTATTCCAGAAAACGATTGTTATTTGATAATAATCATGTGACAAGCGCAATATAGTGCCTCTGTTTGAAACTTGGGCTACACATGTTATAATGATTAGATGCTTGTGGGTCGTGAACCATCGAGTTGTGCATCATTTCTTTTTGGTACCAATTGTAGTCATTTTTTTATTTAGAGCACACCATTTCAGCAGGGGTGGAAATAACACTATTTGCCAGAATACCGGAGAAAAATGCGTAGAATGCGTGCGAAATAAATAAATGTTAACGGAAACTGGCATACGATGCACATGTTGTGTTGTGCTACATATTGTACTTCCGGCTGCTTCAATATGTATTTTGGCGCAATGAATTCTTCTTGTGTGTTTCACACACACACACACACACACACACACACACACACGTGTGTATTTACGCGGGTATTTTTTAAGTGCGGGGAAAGAAATCACACACACACGTGTGTATTTATGCGGGTATTTTTTAAGTGCGGAAAAAGAAATCACACACACACACACACACATATACACACACACACGTGTGTATTTACGCGGGTATTTTTTAAGTGCGGGGAAAGAAATCACACACACACACACACACGTGTGTATTTACGCGGGTATTTTTTAAGTGCTGGAAAAGAAATCATACACACACATACACACACACACACGTGTGTATTTACGCGGGTATTTTTTAAGTGCGGGGAAAGAAATCACACACACACACACACACGTGTGTATTTACGCGGGTATTTTTTAAGTGCGGGGAAAGAAATCACACACACACACACACGTGTGTATTTACGCGGGTATTTTTTAAGTGCGGGGAAAGAAATCACACACACACACACACGTGTGTATTTACGCGGGTATTTTTTAAGTGCGGGGAAAGAAATCACACACACACACACACACACAAACAGGGAAGGATAGGCAGCCGGAACTAAGATGTGAACCCGACTCTTCTATACAAGACTTTGTGCCACTAGAGACTTTCACGTCAGCACTCAACCAGCTCAGTAAATCTCTCAATAACTTCACATGCCTGCTGGAATTCGGCAGTAAACGGATGATTCAGGTGACGGGATATAGAGCTTATTCTTGGAACTAGTGAAACCATCAGCAGCTTCGTTACATGCTGAAGAAAAGTGAACACCTTTAGTGCTACCCCACAGTGAGGATAATTCTGATAATTATTATGTGTACGTCTTGATTCGTGCGTCTTGAACACACCGTATTGCCTGTTTTCTCAATAAGCGTACTGTAACATCAACGTGAAATATGTGACCTCGGTTATGAACTTAGATTGCAGGAATCTAGACTTCAATCAGGTCCTTCTTGCCATATTTTGTCTTATTCTAACATACAATTTAGTTCCTTCTGACATACACAAATTACTTTCAATGCTTGTCCCTTCACTACAGTTTTGAACTGCTTTAACATAACATATCAACGACAGAACAGTCAATAATTTCATGTACTGCTGAACAGCAGTTAAGGAGTTTTAAAGTCGATAAATATAATCGGATCGACACTAATGGTACAGGTGTACTAGTCCTCGTAAACGTAACCTGCCAGTGCTTGAAACGCAGGCTGTGGAGTTAGTACGTCAAACCTTCGATTCGGGTACTGTTTTTTTTTGTGTTGCTGTTTCGCTGATGAACGATTCCGATTTAACCCAGATACGCCTCTTGCTTCACGATACTGGATTCTCATGTTATGATCTCTGCTTCTTGCTCCATATCTTAAGTTTAACATTTTTCTGTTTAAGATTTCAGTTTTTCTGATCGGCAACTTTTTAAGTTGTTTCTTATTGCACGATGTTATTCTCATCTTATCAAATGAGTTGATAACAGTATTTACTGAATACACACAAACAGTGACTCAGAAGTCAATCCGCTTCCATGAGATGTCCTTACTGTTGTCTTTCTTCCAGTAGATGCATCTCTTCGTGTGTGTGTGTGTGTGTGTGGGCTGGTCAGTTTACAACCGTTTATCTGCCGTATCAGTCTAGTCCGGACAAATGTTTACCACCAACACCCAGATGATGTTTCTCTCGGTTGTTAACCAGCCATCATCATCATCATTGAGTGTCGTCTCCACATCGAAGGTTGCCTACCATGGAGCGCCATTCCGCTCTGTCCCTTGCTTTGATGGTGCAGGTTGTTGTCATAGGATGACTTATCCATCTTTTGATGTTACTCGTCCATGTTAGTCTTGGTCTGCCTCTGCCACTGTTACCTTGTATTTTACCTTCGAAGATTACTTTTAGTAGGCTTCTGTGTCTTTTAATATGCCCCAAAAATCTCATTTGTCTTGTTTGAACTGTATTTAGTAGTTCTATTTCCATTTTTAGTTCTTTAAGGACTTCATCGTTTGTTTTCTTTTCTTTCCATCCAATTCTTGCTATTCTTTTATAAATCCACATTTCCAAGGCTTCACTTTTTTGTTCTGTTTTCCTGTTGTCAGAAGAGCTAAACTCTGTGATTTTCTCAAGGATTGTTTTTGCTTGTACCTTTGTTATAGACCCACACGGACTCTTTATTGTAATTATATCTTGATGTTATTGTTCACAGCACATCACATTTATTTTTAGTTGTTAACAACAGGTAAATCATGACAGATTCTTTCTCATCATAATCAGTTTATTGAACTCTAGGCACAATGATCGACTAGTGGTGGATGCACTTATCTTAAATTAATGTTAATTAATTCGGGACACTCAAGAGACTATCGTCGGTGACTATTTGAATGTCCGTAAGTGCATATCTTGCATACAACATTAAACTTACGTTCATGAGGAATGTGAAACGCAAATTGAAATACTCTTAATAACACTTCACAGCTTAAGTTCATAATACTCTCTATCAACTTCTACTAATAACTTCTCAACTGACTTGAACTACAACTTGGAGCTTCTAACTTCCTAACTAACTGGCTTCACTTTCTAATCTTAACTTTCTAACTGTCCTGACTATACTAACTGTCTAATTCTCCTTCCTGAATAACTAACTCGAACTGTTGACTTTCTACTCCTGACTAATTAATCTCTGACTGTAACAGTCTTAAACCTATTGTGTAGAAGTTTAAATACTCCAACCACAACTCTACATATGAAAATTAGTAGCCAATAAAATTGTCGCGAAGTGACAAGTTGCGACACTCTCCTGATTACTTGCAGCCTCGTGTCCCAGACTTGAACTCTACAACTTGGCCTGTGTCTCAACTGTCCATGACTTTGACAATAACAGATTATTTTCGAGACATTTATAACCTATTTAAATAATGGTTACCTCATGACAATGACCTCTCCTTGTAGTTGGATGACAATTTATTTATCAGACGGGCGAAAGTCATGAGGTCAACGCATGCTATTTGTTATTTCCCCAACCTGCTGTTGTGGAAATATGCATCTCCTCTCACTCACAAACTTGGTTTGAAGTGGAAATTTCCATGGACCTAAACTGTATGTGTCGTCCAACAATTGTGGACATTACCTCCTTCCCACTTTCTGTGTGTCTACCACCCACTATAAACCTTTACTCCTTTAACTTTGTTTCTACAACTTGTTATCTGGCTGGAAATTTTCCATACTTAAATTTTATATCCTAACTACTGCTGGTCGCTACCATTTGTTACTGCTATTATCTATTGAGAAGCGGGTAACAACTAAGTTACCTGCCCCCATGCTTCCATTAGCTCACTCTATTACACCTTTATCTTCTCGCCCTTTTTATTCTTGTTCACTATCACAGTGAATTTCTTTACATTTGTTTGGGTTTTTTATTTATTTTTTTTTAATTGCTGACCATCGTTACTTAATACCGTTTTCACGGCTAACCACGGGGGAGCTTAAGCGCCTGCGACCTGCGGTCGCAATAGCAGGGCCGGCGCACCATCAGCTGGCCAAGGCCTAGCAGATCTACCTCCTCGTGGTCTCCCCTGGTAACAGTCTGCGTCAAAACAGGCTGGCTAACAGAAGCTAGGATCGACGTGTTCCCTGTAGTGGTGGCTGTTACTGATTGAGGACCCAGTATTGCAGTACCTCTGGGCTGGACAAGTAGTTTCCCAGCGTAGCCTGGGACAGACGACCTCCAACCTCCAGTAAGAGCCGGGAATGTCAAGAAAGCCATTACGACCCGCCACATCTTATGAGTCAAAGGACAAACAAGCCCGTATCAACTCGTGGTAATCCGTCAACAACAACAACAACGGCTAACCACCAACCATTTATGTTTAGTCACGTCAATGTTTCTGGTTTTAAACTATCACGGCCATTGATTCCCCTCGACGCTGTACCTCATTGTCTACATTTCTTGAGCATTGTTTTTTGTTCTTTTTTTTTATTTCTGTACGGTCAAGATGACTTCTTTGCCAAGTAAAGATAATTTTTTTGTTGACACTTCTTTCGTCATCAAATACCCATCCATTAACATATCACCGTCTCTTGATCAATGATCAATTGATGTTAAAGGTTTGATATATGCAAGTGTTGCTGTCGATGTGGTGCCACTTTGTGTCTACTGTGTCCGCCCTTCTTTATTGATTTTGCTCACTATTAGTAAAATACTGGTTTTATTTATTAATTTTTTTTGGTGTGTGCCTTACACAGTTTTTATTAAATAGAAGAAACGTTAACTAATATATTTTGTTTGACATCTTCGGCTCTGGAGGTTGTTGCATTACTTTCATACCAGAGCTTGGGTGACTGGTTGGTCTCGAGGCAAGATGCCGGTCTCGAGATAGAGAGGTTGTAGGTTCAAATATCGGCTTTGTCAATTGGGATTTTGTAATTTCTCTCTGCGGCAACCACCCCTTGGTCTCAGCAGCGAGACCCGCCTTGAAACGTCAATTACTCATGGACGGAAAAAAATATGAGTACCTGCGAAGACTGAGTTATCTACCCTTGCGGTGAGGGACCCCTGTGCTCACGGCTGCTAGAAAAAAAAAAAAAAAAAACGGATTAACACGCAAAATTCAGTGCTTAGTCTCTAAGAACTTGGCCAAAGGTGAAAGCTGGGGAACGCAAAAAAAAAAAATAAATAAAGAACAACAAATAAAATCAGCTCTTTAGCTAGCATAATTGAGTCAGCTGAAACATCAAGATGCCGGATATCCGACTAGAAATGTCCGCATACCACTTGCCTCATGGTCTTTCCTATTGTGCTAGGAAATAGTGTGGCTATTCATCGACTAACCGTGGATCGACATGTGACGATGCACGTTTTTTTGCCATTGCCTAGGACGTTCTATTGTTGGTTTTTTCAGCGCCCCCGTAATTACTGTCCTATGAAATTCCCTCTTCTCTCTTTATAAACCCGGTTCCCAACCCTCCTAAAAATAAATGGAAAAACTGTATCTTTAACATGTAAGAGAATGATACATGCATACCTATTTGAGTTGTTTAATTTCTATATGTAGCTCTTCTCTAAAACTAGCCTAGTCAATAAAACTTCTGTTACTGCGTGGTGTGTAGCACATTTGTACTTGAGTGCGCGCACACACATACCCCAGCACACTAACATTCTTACACGTCAGATTATACAGGGAAGCTTTTTATTTTCAATTATCCTTTTACCTAGTCTTCTTGTTCGAAATTATTATATTTTTACAATTATTTTTTATTTGTGATATATATATGTGTGTATGCGTGTGCGCGCGCGTGTGTGTTTGTGTGTTCCTGTTCCTGCTGAAGACCTATAGAGCCGAAACGTCGTGCTGGTTTGTACTGTCCTCATGTTACGTGAAGCTTTAGCCATACCGTTTTTTTTCCTACTTTTTTCTGTATTCTTTTTTGTTCTTCATTTCTTCTCATTGCCCTCGTCAAGTCCTCCAGAGCCAGACATCTAATGGGTAAGATTGTATTTTTCTCGCACGGCAGATTTCATTTTTGGTACTCTCATCTCCCCTAATCAAACCATAAGAACAAAACTCAGCTAATTTGTTGACCGCGACACTTACAGCATATGTCGCATGGTGTTTTTTTTTCCCCCATTCTCTAACAGTTAATGTGTGTATACTCTTCTCTGAACGTAGAGTCCAGTGTGTACTTCAACTTTGATCATTTCCCGGCTCCATTCCAGTGGCGTTGTGTAGCTATTCACTGATCAACATATGGGCTTCTCTCTTTTACAAAGTAGACAATTAATTTTGTGGGGGAGTCTGCAATAGTTGTTCCTCCCTCACCTACGTAAAGCTGTAAATACGCCACTCCCCCCTCCCCCTTTTTCTCCTCCCCCTCCTCCTTTTTTTAATGTATGCTCATTCATGTTTGTTTCCGTACAACACGTCTATTGTTGTTTTTGCTTGATGTGACGTCACAGAACTCTGGGAAAACCAACAGGTGCTCAGTACCTCCCAGCTAACGACGTTATGTGTGCACATGGTTCTAGCGTCTACATAATTTAAAAAAAAAAAAAGTAAAGAGCCCCCGTCACGCCGAGTGACGTATAGGAAATATGGTGTTAGTGACCATACATTTTACAAACCTTCAGAACATGATTTTTGGGGTATGTTGTCGGTATTACGCCCGTGCCGCTTTACTTTCCCCGAAAAAATCTGGTACCCATTTAAGGCCGGGTGAACCCGGAAGCCGTCGATTGGGATCGAACCCTACCTCTTGTCCTTTGTAGTCCAGTTCACTAAGCACTGAACTATCGAGGCTCTAGCGTATACATACATCAAGTACAATTTGTTATAACTATATTTACCAGCTAGTAGCATAAAGACTGTCCATTCCGATTTGTAAATTCCAATGGTCTTTAACGTGCTCAACTTGAACACAAGAACTACATTTTATCGTATGTCTCTTAATCTCGGATCAGACACTCGATCGACCTACCTTGTAATCAGGTATCAAAGGAGATTGTGGCGGTAATGTCAACATGGATTCGAATGAGTACAATTTCTAGTACGGGGGTAATCTAGTATCTTAACATAGCAAAGATCTCGGCGCTGTCACTGTAATTTACTGTTCTTCAACCTCTTTCAATAGATGTGTCATAGTAAAATGCCCCGTCACGCCAAATGGCGTATAGGGAACATGGGGTTAATGACCATACATTTTTTAAATAGAACTTCAGCGCATGATTTTTGGAATAACGTGGTCAGTATTACGCCCGTGAGAGGTGTCACAATCTATCATTTTTTTGCTTGAATTATGTATACTTTTATACAAATTGTCACTGGCAACAGTTGAATACTTTAGTGATAAAGTGTAATGACGAGTCTGGCCGTTGTACTTTTTCGTATCACAGGAGTAACCGCCCTGTTCATCTTAGTCTTCCGCTTTAGCAATAGAACAATGGAAATGCATAAACTAGCATGATATGATAGTTTACCACATTATTAGAAACTGTCACTCATCACATATGACTTTCTTTCACAAATATATGCAGATAACTTACTGTTTGATAAGGCATCTTTCAGTCCACTTTAATATAATGAAAACTGTTTTTGATAACGCAAGTCTATTAACGTATAAAATAACTTAGCAGGTGGACATATATACATGTCATTGTCTTTAAATTAGTAGAAATAGATCTCTCTGTCTGTGTCTCTGTCTGTGTCTTTGTCTGTGTCTTTCTCTCTTTATCTCAATCTTTCCATATGACATGGATTTATTAATGGATTAAAATGTTATTCAAGTTTATATTTTATTTTCCTTTAATCATAACGCTCTTCGTCTATTTATAACAAAACCGTTCTACCATCTATCTCACATCCTGTTAACATTGAGTAACTCACACATTATTCTAATAAGTGAATGGCTAGTCTCCAAAATCTCCATCTCTTCAACTATAATTTTATACATCTCAACTGACCGTCTTCAAGTAATATTCCTCTAGTGAAGTTTCTTGCTCATTACTCGTCAGTTTTTCGCTTCCTACGGTAGTTCGTCTTTTAGAACTTTGTATATCAACTCATCCATTTATCAACTTCTCACGAATGTTACATTCTTCACTATCTTTCCTCTGTAAAGTTTTTCGAATCTAAATTCTTAATGAGCACCTTCTGACTCATTATATAGGATCTAACTTTATAACACAACTATGTCATCAACGTTTCTGCTATCTACTTTGTTCCCTATCCAGCTTAAATGTTCTTTTTCAAAGACCTTGCTATACTTGTCTGTGCATGCTCTCACTAACTACAGTGTTATCACATATCTAAAACCGCGTCCCCACAGCTATCTCTAAGCCATACAATCGTGTTCTATTTTGACCTCTGCGTTGGACTATTTCCTTATGACTATCCATTATTCCTCAAATAATTTTTATTATTCCAATAATTACATTACATTATATTGTATTGTGGGAGCCACGATATCTCTGTGGTTAGTGAACTGGACTACAAAGTACAAGAGGTAGGGTTCGATCCCAACCGACGGCTTCCGTGTTCACCCAGCCTTAAATAGGTACCGAATTTTTTTCTGGGAAAGTAAAGCGGCACGGGCGTAATACCAACCACATTACCCCAAAAATCATGTGCTGAAGGTCTGTAAAATTTATGGTCACTAACACCATATTCCCTATACGCCACTTGGCGTGACGGGAGCTCTTTACTCTTTTTATTTTTTAAATATTGTGTTGTGTTGTGTTGTATTGTATTGTATTGTGTTGTATTGTGTTGTATTGTATTGTATTGTATAGTGTTGTATTGTGTTGCATGTTGTTCTTTATTGTATTACGCTATATTACTCATGTTATTGTATTACGCTATATTACTCATGTTATTGTATTACGCTATATTACTCATGTTATTTATTGTATTACGCTATATTACTCATGTTATTGTATTACGCTATATTACTCATGTTATTGTATTACGCTATATTACTCATGTACACTTACATATTACATGTAATAGTGTAGCAGTAGCCACAGCTTTTAGCGGAGAGTTCAAAATGCGGTGTCAAGGTTGAAATTCCCAATCCGCTCACCGAGGAAACGACTCCTGCTGTGAAGTTATACATGAAGCTGTTGACGGTGTGATATAGGATCCTGCGGTAGTGACACTTGTGCAAGCAGCCATCCTGAACGTGAAAGATAGAAATAAATATCAGTGTGTCGTTTCTAGAAAGTCTGTGTGTGCTCTTTGTGAAGCTGTCTTGTGTGGAGGAGAGGATAGCATGAAAAGAAACGTGAATTGTTAGCGAGTGTCTGAAACGGTGCACGTAATGTCTGGGTCTGTCGTTCAAGTCTTCGCTGCTACGGTGTTGTCCTTAATGTTATGATAAAGGAGGGCAAAAATATAAGCGAGATCACGTGACAATGATTACTACCTTCTGCCAGGGTCGTAAACTTCGGAGCTGATGGAAGTGTTGGGGTACATGGCGACCAGGGGACGACAACTGCTGTTTTCTTAATTTTATCCGCAAGGTTTTAGTTTACACGCTTACACAATTCTCACGGTGGTTCTCTCCCCCTTTTTATTGCAATGTTTATTTGCATGTGAGTCACGACCCTTATGTGTTTGCTTTACGGGCTGTTTTCTGTCACACAATATATGTATTTCCGTTATGATATAAGTATGTTCAACATAATACGTGATATAATCTGTTTATGTGTCGCACAATCCCTGTATATCTGTGTCCGACTCTACATCTATCTATTCGCTGAATTTATTTGTACACATGTGTGTGACAGTCAATATTAAGCAATTTCGTCAGAATGTATTTGTATATGTTAGTTGTGTTACTACAAATACGTTAGCCTACATCTGCATATTTGTGTTAAATACATCACATTTGTAACGCAAATATATGTTTTTTCTTCTTCTTCTTCTTCTTCATACCTTACCCATTTACCTTTCAAAGGGGCTAGAAGAGAAATCATCATCATGTGCCATACCGGTTGGCGTAGGTGATCATGTCCCTCCACAATCTTCTATCTACAGTGCATCGTATCAGTTTTGTTGTTGACTGTTTTCCATGCCATGACACCAAGCTATCCAGTATTTTCTCTCTTTGCCGTCCGCGATCTCTCTTTCCTTTTATTTTACCAGTTGTAACCAAGTATTCCAACTTTCCTCTTCTCATGATGTGCCCGGAAAATGTTGATTGCTTCTTTCTGATGTTTTTTAAGAGCTCCATTTTTGTGTTGGCCTCTTTGAGAACTTCCTCATTGGTCTTTTTAGCTGTCCAGGGAACTTTCAACATAGAAGAGAAATAGGCTGTAGTAATTTACTACTTATTTATTGTTTTTCTTCTGCTGTCGCGTTTTTAAGCGTTTCTAATGTTTTTGTCTATCTATTTGTAATCGTTGCCTTTCTTCATAACTATATGTTTCATTGTGAATAATCTCCCTTGTATTGTCACCGAAAATGTGACTTTGTTGTTTAGTTATATTTTTTTTTTACTGTGGATTATCCTTTCCTGTTTTCTTAGTTTTTTTCATTTTGTCTCTCAAGCCGACTCCCACCATGCGCCTGACACATTTGGCTTCGGCTGTGTTGGTCTTATTTTTGTTCATTCAACAAGAAGCTGATTCTGATGTTGATAGCACCAAGTTGATAGCACCATGTTGAGAGCACCAAGTTGATAACATCCATGTTGACAGCACCAAGTTGATAGCACCATGTTGAGAGCACCAAGTTGATAGCACCATGTTGAGAGCACCATGTTGAGAGCATCAAGTTGATAGCACCATGTTGAGAGCACCAAGTTGATAGCACCATGTTGAGAGCACCAAATTGATAGCACCAAGTTGATAGTGATGATTGTCTTGAAAAGCGCTCTTTCTATTTATATTATGGTTAATTTGTTTCTTTTAACTGCTGACAACGATACCATTTGACATAAACCTTGCTGCTGCATGTTGAGAAAATTTCTGCTGCACGTTGAGACTATTTTTGCTGCATGTTGAGACCATTTCTGCTGCACGTTGAGACCATTTCTGCTGCATGTTGAGACCATTTCTGCTGCATGTTGAGACCATTTCTGCTGCACGTTGAGACCATTTCTGCTGCACGTTGAGACCATTTCTGCTGCACGTTGAGACCATTTCTGCTGCACGTTGAGACCATTTCTGCTGCACGTTGAGACCATTTCTGCTGCATGTTTATTGACATTTGTGAGGAAGCTAAAACTAACCATGTATCATAAATCGAATATTTGTGAATACGCTAAATAGATATCTGAATTCGACATTTGTTTTGTGTATCATATCCTGTTTGAATGCTAATATTCTGTGAGTTCTCTCTCTCTCTCTCTCTCTCTCTCTCTCTCTCTCTGTGTGTGTGTGTGTGTGTGTGTGTGTGTGCGTGCGTGCGTGCGTGCGTGCGTGCGTGCGTGCGTGTGTGTGTGTGTTAATGATGAAATATAATATTAGTGAGTATATAATGAAGTTAAGTGTGACTTATTTAAAAAAAAATTTTTTTTTAATTTATGTCAACATTTTTGTGGTAAAAATGTTGACATGATTAGTATTAACTGGTCAGCTAATGACAGAATTAAAGGAAGATTATGTCTTGTAATGTGTATCTGATGACCATTATTTACGTTCACAAGAGGTCTAACTTGTGGTCTATGAAAGTGTTTAACGTTGTTCGCAGCGTTTAGTTTTTCTCACTGTAATCTTAATCAATGTGTTAGTGATTGCTAAATAAATTTTCAACGTTGAGCGTTCGATCTCTACGAATTTTTGCGTATATCCTTGTTTTTAACACCCTTTACAACGCCCGGCGTTATTCTCTTCTTTAGCCATCAGCTAATGTTATGTCTGTGTGTTACCGGGGCCTCATTATGAGGGAAGTAAAGAATAGTGATACTGTGACCTTCTAGGCATGTCGTAAGAGGCGACTAAGGAGGCTGATCGATGGCTTGACAAGCTGTCATTGTAAAAAATAGCGTTATGGAAACAGCGCCATATATTTTAGAGCAGTGATCTCTGCAATATGTGCCACTTTGGCACGCAAGGTTTCTGTTTTTGAGATTGTGGTTCTGCCCTATGTGCCGTCTTCGGCTCGAAAAGACAATAGATAGATAGATAGAATGTTATGCGTTTAGACCAGCTTGGGTCACGAACACGACGTTACGTTTGATGCCTTCATCGGTTCTCCATAACGTGCCATGAAGGGCTCTTTCTGAGGGCCATACATCCTGTCATTATAACTCGTAAATTGCAAAATATGTGAGTGACCACGCAGCCGAGAGAGACGGTCTATAATGAAATACTTGTAATCGTGATGTAAAAAAACCTGTTAAAATGTTGTCTTTTGACGATTTTCACTGACGGGTATGAACCACTGAGACCTTTTATGTTCCTCCCTGCACCGTGGTGATGTCTACATGCAGTTTTTGTAGTCATATGCTCCCATGTTATTTACAGTCACCATTGTCTTCACAATTCCTGCAATCGTTGTCCATATTCTCTCTCAATGTCTCTCTTCCCCCACTCATCTCTCCCTATCTCCCACCTTTCACAAACAACTTTACACACAGATCTAGAAAGAAATAAAATAAAATCAGTGACGTCATAGAAATGCGGCTTTTATCGATTTAATAATAAAAAGAAGGTCACATGACTTGTAGGTTTTACTTAGCAGATGTCATGTAAATCAATAATCCGATTTATGTTGTTCTCTCCTACCATCGCTCATTTCTGGTCACTTCTCTCGCTGTTTGTGTATTTAGCTCATTCAGTCTGTTGTCGGGTATATGTTTAATTTTATTATTCCATAGTACATGTATTTAGCTTTTTTATTTCCTTGTCGTAAGTTTATTTAACTCTTTTATTTCCTTGTATTTTTGTGTGTTTAGGTTGACCATTCTATTATCTGCATATTTGGCTCTTTCATCCCTCGTCATAGATGTATTTTTGTTTGCCATTACATTATCGGATTGCAAATGTATTTAATTTCAGCATTCCCTTGTCCCTATGTATATACAGCTTTATCATTCTCATGTTATATGTGTAGCCGGATACTTCAGTCTCTTGTTGTATATTTATTTAACTATGTTATTCCTTTGTCAGTCCCCTCATTGTTTGCGATAACTTTTCGACTTCGATTTCTGCCCATTCCCTCGTTGTTTGTGTATTTAGCTACTTTATTCCCTTGCTCATTCCCTCGTTGTTTGTGTATTTAGCTACTTTATTCCCTTGCTCATTCCCTCGTTGTGCGTATATATCTGTCTACATCATTTTCTTTCATTTCATGTATTAATCTATTTCATTGCCATGCTATATGTGTATTTATGTACCCCAATACTTTCCTTTATATTCATTTATCTGCGTCGTTTCCACGCTGCTTGTGTATTTATCTACTCAATTCCCTTGCAGTACGAATATTTATCTGTTTTATTTGTTCCGCCCGCATTCCCGGCTCTCTCTCTTTTTTTTTTTTTTTTACTTATACCTGGAAACCATAAACCCCGCATTTATTCACATAAAAAAAACGGGACCAAGCATACTTTTCTATGTGCACATTTACAAGATGGCTGGATGCAAATGGGAATGGGGAAAACTCAGTTGATGTAATGGAGAAAAGAGAGTAAAAAAAAAAAATATGAAGCTATTAGAAATTAATAGATTAACTTGGAGAATTCTTTCATTACGCAGAAAGTACACAAGAGGAAAAAAGCCGATGGCAGATTAAAAACATACCGACAAAGCTGCTGGTTGACAGGCGAGGTTGGGTACGCGGAGCTGTGTTTAGGGGGGAAAGGGAGGGCGGTAATGAGATGGTCAGTGATGAAATCAGCAAATCGTGGAAACTGAAGATTGAAAAGACAAAATGGAGAAACTGAATTGAAAAACAGAACTAAAGAAGGAGGAGAAATCAGAGAAAAAGAAAACATTCAGGGGAACGTTAATAGCTCTCAATTAGCGGGAATTATTTCTCTAATGGTCCCAGGAAAGTTTCTGCCCCAGTCCCACTGCATAGCCGCGGCAGAATTTGTATCATTCGACCAATCAGCGACCACGGTTGGAGTTCGGCCTGGAACCCGTCCTCTTAACTACCACCACTACCATTCCCTCTTTCCCCACTCTCGTCTGTCTCCCGTCTACAACAGCTTCTACCTCTTCCACCTGAGGTAACCGTTGGCTTGAGGGTAATCATTTATAGCTGCATGATTTAATGGAAACTTGTTTTCCTTTTTACTCCTTGAGGTTTTTTGTGCTCAGCACTCGGTCTTCAGCTCGGAGACGGATTTACCGCTGGTGCTGTTTTTCCATTTGTAATATTGAATATAATAATGCTTTTTATATTGAAGGGACCGAGGAGAGGTTAATGCCATGGATGAAAAGAATGAAGGGTAGTTGGAATTACGCGAGTGAATGAGGAGAGTGCATGGCAACTAAGAGCAGTTTTGGATAAAGTTGTTAGGGAGGAGAGATATATATATGTTGTCGGTAGGAGAAAATGCTAGTCTTCTTCTTTGCTTCCTCATTAGCCTTTCAGCGCCGAGTCGATTATCATAGGGTAGAAAAGAACTGATAAAAAGAGAGCTACAAAAATATAAATAAAATATAAACCCACTGGACATACAGTGATAGGATTATACTAATCAAGTTGAAAGCAAAACCATTCGACATAGCAACAATACAGACATATGCACCTACTCAAGACTACACAGATGAACAAATAGAGGCATACTATGAAGACCTAAAAAAAGTTATGAAGCAAGTGAAATCTTCAGACATCTTGATTGTAATGGGCGACATGAACGCTAAAGTAGGAAAAGGTAGCTATAAGACCATTATAGGAAATCATGGTTTAGGAAAAAGAAATAACAGAGGAGAAAGATTAATACAATTCTGTGAAGAAAACAGGCTGATAATATGTAACACCTACTTTGAGCAAGAGAAAAGGAAATTATACACATGGAAAAGCCCTGGAGATAAGAAGAGGAATCAAATAGATTACATAATGATAAAAGAAAGGTTCCGTAACAGCGTAAAGAAAGCCAAAACCTACACAGGAGCAGATATTAATTCAGATCACAATCCTGTAATGATTAAAATGAAAATCAAACTAAAGAGAAACAAGCAAAAGTCTAATTCATCAACAAATCCAATAGATATAACAGCTTTAAATCAAAAAAGGTATTAAAGATACCTATACAATACAAGTAAAGAGCACATACCAGAAGCTGCTAGTAGAAGGAATTGAGCAATACAGAAGAGAAAATCCTGATGAAAAAGTAGCAACCAAATGCATAAAGAAAAGCACACAAGAAACCTGCGACACCTTACCCGAAAAGAACAAAAAACAAAAATGGATAACTAACACAATCTTAGAAAAAATGGAAGCGAACAACAAGCGAAGAACACTGCCCAATATAATAAAATAGATAATAAAATACGCAAAATGTGCAAAAAGGCAAAAGAAGACTGGCTCAGCCAAAAATGTGTAGAAATAGAAACTATGGAAAGCAAACAAGACTTAAGAGGAATGCACACATAAATAAAAAGAATGGCTAATAAAAATTTAAAAAAAGCCACAGAAGGTGGATGCATTGCAGACAAAAAAGGAAAAATGCTAACAGACAATAAAGATATTATAGATAGATGGCAGGAATATATAATAGAACTATTTCATGATCAAAGGGACAGGAAACCAGTTATAAAATGTACATCAGGCTATAAAATCTTAAAATCTGAGGTGGAAAAAGCTATAAAAGCAATGAAAAAGGGAAAAGCAGCAGGACATGACAGCATACAGATAGAGACGATACAGGCACTAGAAGATCTTGGCATTGAAGTGATTACAAACATATGCAAATATATATACCACACAGAATACATACCAAATGAACTAAAAACATCAACTTTCATTGCATTGCCTAAAAAGAATGATGCAGTTCAATGCAGTGACTTTAGAACAATAAGCCTAATGAGCCATGTTACAAAAATCTTACTAAAAGTTATACAAGGAAGGATTCAGAATAAAATCAATACTGAATTAGATGAGCAGCAATTTAGATTTAGGAAAAATAGCGGGACAAAAGAAACCGTATTCTGCATGAGAACATTAATCGAAAAGTACACAGGAGTAAACAAACCAATATATGCCTGCTTCATAGACTACACCAAAGCTTTTGATAGAGTACACCACAAACAACTAATAGAATGCTTAAGAGAGATACATCTAGATGACATGGACATACGACTAATATGTAATCTATACTGGGAGCAAACAGCAATAATAAAATATAACAAAGAGAACTCTACACCCATTGATATAAAAAGAGGAGTAAGACAGGGATGCATCCTATCACCAAGCTTGTTCAATCTATACACTGAGCAAATCTTTAAAAACATCACAGATATGTCAGTCCTACAAATTAATGGAAAGATAATCAATAACCTAAGATATGCTGATGATACTGTACTACTAGCAGAAAATCCTGAAGATCTACAACAATTACTTAATGAAATAAACACGACAAGCAAAAAATATGGGCTAGATATGAATATAAAAAAATACTAAAACTATGATCATAAACAAAGGAAATACTCAAAACCCACAAATGGATATCAAAATTGAAGGAATAGACCTGGAGACAGTTCAGAACTACAACTACATTGGACATACTATAACCAGTGATGGAAAATGTACAACTGAAATAAACAAAAGAATAGGAATGACCAAAAATTAATCGTAATGCCATGAAGAACATACTAACATCAAAACAAATCACACCAGGGCTATAACTAAGAATAGCCAAATTTTACATCTTCTCAATATTCCTATATGGTGCAGAAACATGGACATTAGACAAGAAAACAGAACAGAGAATTGAAGCCTTTGAAATGTGGATATATAGAAGAATAGGTAGAATTGGATGGAAGGAAAAGAAAACAAACGATGTAGTATTAAAACAACTAAAAATGAAAAAAGAACTACTAAGCACAATTCAAACAAGACAAATGCGATTTTTGGGCCATGTTAAAAGACACACCAACCTACTAAAAGTAATCCTGGAGGGGAAAATACAAGGTAAAAGAGGCAGAGGCAGACCAAGACTAACATGGACGAGTAACATCAAAAGATGGACAAATCAGCCTATGACAACCTGCACCATCAAAGCAAGAGACAGCAGAACGGTGCTCCATGGTAGCCTACCTTCGTTGCGGAGACGGCTCTCGATGATGAGAAAAGTAATTAATAATGCTATCTATCTATCTATCTATCTATCTATCTATCTATCTATCTATCTATCTATCTATCTATCTATCTATCTATCTATCTATCTATCTATCTATCTATCTGTCTGTCTGTCTGTCTGTCTGTCTGTCTGTCTGTCTGTCTGTCTGTCTGTCTGTCTGTCTGTCTGTCTGTCTGTCTGTCTGTCTGTCTGTCTGTCTGCCTGCCTGCCTGCCTGACTGCCTGCCTGCCTGCCTGCCTGCCTGCCTGCCTGCCTGTCTGTCTGTCTGTCTGTCTGTCTCTGTCTGTCTGCCTCTGTCTGCCTGCCTGTCTGCGTCTGTCTGCCTGCCTGTCTATAAAGTAAGAAACTAATGGACCGAAACACTTGCTCGCTGGGCCTACTTCTGGTGATCAGATTGCCCTGTGCTGCGAAGCTCTGTATCAAAAGATTCCAATTATATATATATATATATATATATATATATATATATATATATATATATATATATATATTTATATATATATATATATATATTTATATATATATATATATATTTTTATATATATATATATATATATATATATATATATTTATATATATATATAAGAAAATGTGTTAAACAGAAATATAATTTATGATAGCTCACCCTCCTGTTTCCATAATGAACCTAACATGATCTT
Source organism: Megaustenia siamemsis (assembly GCA_032433765.1). Lineage (NCBI taxonomy): Eukaryota > Metazoa > Mollusca > Gastropoda > Stylommatophora > Ariophantidae > Megaustenia > Megaustenia siamemsis. Next base: position 22,171,084 of record JAVIAB010000092.1, on the reverse strand, counting down.
TTCGACACCAATTTATCCTCTGGAATTTGCTTTATGAGGAGCAGCTGTTTCGATCTTCGTCAACGTGTGTCGTCACTGGTAATTTTGTAGGTCGCGCCGCAGCAGGACTTTCTCACTATTTGTTTATCCATTTGCATCTTGGTCTTCATCGAGCCGTGACTTCTAGATCGCCGCCAGTTCTCTAGCACTTGTGCTAGTACACATGAGGTGCTGGAATCACTTAATTTCATTTTGTTTTTGTCTTTTTTTTTACTTTTTCTATCTTTTACACTGAGTATAGGTATGAGCTACGGGCGTAATACCAACCACATTACCCCAAAAATCATGTGCTGAAGGTCTTACTTCATTCCTTGCTTCTTTCCACGCTTCCTTCCTTGCTTTCTTCCTTTTTCCCTCCCTATCTCCCTGACTCCCTCCCTCCCTCTATTAAAAACCATTCACTCTTTCATTATTTTTAAAAAATAAAAATACATCGAAAGTTGCAAAGAAACTAGACATTCAGATTGGATATAACTCCGACTGCATAGCTCTCTTTTCTCCTTCCTTGCACTCACTTATCGACATCTCCACTCTAAGACTACATACAATTATGTGTGCTGTTATATTACATCATCATCGAGTACCGTCTCCGCAACGAAGGTTGGCTACCATGGAGCGCCATTCTGCTCTGTCTCTTGGTTTGATAGTGCAGGTTGTCATAAGCTGATTTGTCCATCTTTTGATGCTACTCGTCCATGTTAGTCTTGGTCTGCCTCTGCCTCGTTTACCTTGTATTTTCCACTCTAGGATTACTTTTAGTATTCTGTTGTGTCTTTTAACATGGCCCAATTGAATTGTGCTTAGTAGTTCTCTTTTAATTTTTAGTTGTTTTAAGACTTCATCGTTTGTTTTCATTTCTGTCCACCTATTCTTCTATATATCCACATTTCAAAGGCTTCTATTTTCTGTTCTGTTTTCTTGTTAATGTACATGTTTCTGTACCATATAGGAATATTGAGAAGATGTAACATTTTGCTATTCTTAATTTTAGCCCTGGTATTATTTGTTTTGATGTTAGCATTTTCTTCATGACATCAAAATTACTTTTTGCCATTCCTATTATTTTGTTTATTTCAGTTGTACATTTTCCATCATTGGTTATAGTATGTCCAAGATAGTTTGTAGCTCTGTGTTGTCTCCAGGTCTATTCCTTCAATTTTGATATCCACTTGTGGGTTTTGAGTATTTTGTTTGTTTATGATCATAGTTTTAGTCTTTTTGATATTCATATCTAGTCCATATTTTTTGCTTGTCATGTTTATTTCATTAAGTAATTGTTGTAGGTCTTTAGGATTTTCTGCTAGTAGTACAGTATCGTCAGCATATCTTAGATTATTGATTATCTTTCCATTAATTTGTAGGCCTGGCATCTCTATGATGTTTTTAAAGATTTGCTCAGTGTATAGATTGAACAAGCTTGGATATATAAAAGCTATATAAAAATAGGATGCATCCCTGTCTTACTCCTCTTTTTATATCAATGTGTGTAGAGTTCTGTTTTATTACATATATTCAATAATTAGCTTGTAAAAATCGTTATTTAGAATAACAGTTGGTACTGTCCACATTTGCATAATTAATAGTTATCGAGCATAGCTAAAGTAAAGACATATGCTATATTTACTATCAGTACCAGCATGCACCAAACATAGAATATGTGTTGAAGTTAACAACGGAAGGCAATGACCGACATCCCAACTATGACTAGTCAGTCATATACTCTGCAAGTCTCACGCAATTGGACTTATCATCATTTTTGCTAATGAACTTCCATAATCACTATCTTCCTACAATGCTTCGTTCTTCTGACAGCTCAGATTGATTGCTTTAAGGATCGCTTTGCTGATTCATTACATGTCATAGAACTACATATGTCTTGTTTTTATAAGAATTATATATGACAACAAGTGAAACAATATTAACACAGGTAAACGAATTTAAATATCTGAGAACAATGTTAACATGAGATGGCATAAAGGACGATCAGTAGACATTTGTAGAATAGTATAAGAAGGATGGGCTATAGAACAGTAAAGGAAGGATGGGTTATAGAACAGTATAGGAAGGATGGGTTATAGAATAGTATAGGAAGGATGGGTTATAGAACAGTAAAGGAAGGATGGGTTATAGAACAGTAAAGGAAGGATGGGTTATAGAACAGTATAGGAAGATGGGTTATAGAACAGTATAGGAAGGATGGGTTATAGAACAGTATAGGAAGGATGGGTTGTAGAACAGTATAGGAAGGATGGGTTGTAGAACAGTACTGCAAGTGTGGTTTATAGAATTGTATACCGAAAAATTAATTTATAGAACAGTATAGCAAGAATGGGCTATAGAACAGAGCTTGGTCGCACGTCTTGGCAATACAGTGTAGTGTAATAAAACAATTGAAGAATCAAGCCGGAGAACAGTAGAAAAGTTGAGTAATAGAAGAATCTGACAGTAAAACGTTAAATAAGCTGAAGAGTATCACAGTAGGAGCATTCTGAAGGAGATCAGAAGTAATCGAAGTTGCTACCTGTGTTCGCCATCTCCTAACATGACAATGTTGCCAATTCTCAACGACGTATTTCCTATTCTGACATGACCGCCGTCTCTCACTGGCGATATACTTGCCTAAAATGTTGGCTTATTGTCCATCCTAACATGATCACTATCTGACCCTGGTTTATTGTCCATCCTAACATGATCACTATCTGACCCTGGTTTATTGTCCATCCTAACATGATCACTATCTGACCCTGGTTTATTGTCCATCCTAACATGATCACTATCTGACCCTGGTTTATTGTCCATCCTAACATGATCACTATCTGACCCTGGTTTATTGTCCATCCTAACATGATCACTATCTGACCCTGGCTTATTGTCCATCCTAACATGATCACTATCTGACCCTGGCTTATTGTCCATCCTAACATGATCACTATCTGACCCTGGCTTATTGTCCATCCTAACCAACTCGCAGAGTGTGGCTATTTTCTCACAAGGCAGAGGCAGACCAAGACTAACGTGCACGAGTAACATCATAAGATGGATAAGTCAGCCTATGACAAAAAGCACCATTAAAGCACGAGACAGAGCGGAATGGCGCTCCATAGTAGCCAACCGACGATGCGGAGACGGCACTCGATGATGATGATGATGATGATGATGATGATGATGATCAACATACTCGCCAACTCCCATTGGCTGTTTCCTCGCCTAACATGTTCGCCATCTCCCGCTGGCTATTTCTTCTCCTAACCTGTTCGCCATCTCTCACTGGCTATTTTCTCGCCTAACATGTTCGCCAACTCCCATTGGCTATTTCTTCTCCTAACCAATTCGCCATCTCTCACTGACTATTTTCTCGCCTAACATGTTCGCCATCTCCCGCTGGCTATTTATTCGCCTAACCTATTCGCCATCTCTCACTGGCTATTTACTCGCCTACCTATTCGCCACCTCTCACTGACTATTTTCTCACCTAACCTGTTCGCCATCTCTCACTGACTATTTTCTCACCTAACCTGTTCGCCATCTCTCACTGACTATTTTCTCACCTAACCTATTCGCCACCTCTCACTGACTATTTTCTCACCTAACCTATTCGCCACATCTCACTGGCTATTTTCTCACCTAACCTATTCGCCACCTCTCACTGACTATTTTCTCACCTCACCTGTTCGCCATCTCTCATTGGCTATTTACTCGCCTAACCTATTCGCCATCTCTCACTGGCTATTTACTCGCCTAACCTATTCGCCATCTCTCACTGGCTATTTACTCGTCTAACCTATTCGCCATCTCTCACTGCCTATTTACTCGCCTAACCTATTCGCCACCTCTCTCTGGCTATTTTCTCACCTAACCTATTCGCCACCTCTCACTGACTATTTTCTCACCTAACCTATTCGCCACCTCTCACTGACTATTTTCTCACCTAACCTATTCGCTACCTCTCACTGACTATTTTCTCACCTAACCTATTCGCCACCTCTCACTGACTATTTTCTCACCTAACCTATTCGCCACCTCTCACTGACTATTTTCTCACCTAACCTATTCGCTACCTCTCACTGACTATTGTCTCACCTAACCTATTCGCTACCTCTCACTGACTATTTTCTCACCTAACCTATTCGTCATCTCTCACTGGCTATTTACTCGCCTAACCTATTCGCCATCTCTCACTGCTATTTACTCGCCTAACCTATTCGCCATCTCTCACTGGCTATTTACTCGCTTAACCTATTCGCCATCTCTCACTGGCTATTTTCTCACCTAACCTATTCGTCATCTCTCACTGGCTATTTACTCGCCTAACCTATTCGCCATCTCTCACTGGCTATTTACTCGCTTAACCTATTCGCCATCTCTCACTGATTATTTCTCACCTAACCTATTCGCTACCTCTCACTGGCTATTTTCTCACCTAACCTATTCGCCATCTCTCACTGGCTATTTACTCGCTTAACCTATTCGCCATCTCTCACTGGCTATTTTCTCACCTAACCTATTCGTCATCTCTCACTGGCTATTTTCTCACCTAACCTATTCGCCACCTCTCACTGACTATTTTCTCACTTAACCTATTCGCCACCTCTCACTGACTATTTTCTCACCTAACCTATTCGCTACCTCTCACTGGCTATTTTCTCACCTAACCTATTCGCCATCTCTCACTGGCTATTTACTCGCTTAACCTATTCGCCATCTCTCACTGACTATTTTCTCACCTAACCTATTCGTCACCTCTCACTGACTATTTTCTCACCTAACCTATTCGCCACCTCTCACTGACTATTTTCTCACCTAACCTGTTCGCCATCTCTCACTGGCTATTTACTCGCCTAACCTATTCGCCATCTCTCACTGGCTATTTACTCGCCTAACCTATTCGCCATCGCTCACTGGCTATTTACTCGCCTAACCTATTCGCCACCTCTCACTGACTATTTTCTCACCTAACCTATTCGCCACCTCTCACTGACTATTTTCTCACCTAACCTATTCGCTACCTCTCACTGACTATTTTCTCACCTAACCTATTCGCCACCTCTCACTGACTATTTTCTCACCTAACCTATTCGCCACCTCTCACTGACTATTTTCTCACCTAACCTATTCGCTACCTCTCACTGACTATTTTCTCACCTAACCTATTCGCTACCTCTCACTGACTATTTTCTCGCCTAACCTATTCGCCACCTCTCACTGACTATTTTCTCACCTAACCTATTCGCCACCTCTCACTGGCTATTTTCTCACCTAACCTATTCGCAACCTCTCACTGACTAGTTTCTCACCTAACCTATTCGCCACCTCTCACTGACTATTTTCTCACCTAACCTATTCGCCACCTCTCACTGACTATTCCTCGCCTAACCTATTCGCCACCTCTCACTGGCTATTTACTCGCCTAACCTATTCGCCACCTCTCACTGGCTATTTACTCGCCTAACCTATTCGCCACCTCTCACTGACTATTTACTCGCCTAACCTATTCGCCATCTCTCACTGGCTATTTACTCGCCTAACCTATTCGCCATCTCTCACTGGCTATTCCTCGCCTAACCTATTCGCCACCTCTCACTGGCTATTCCTCGCCTAACCTATTCGCCACCTCTCACTGGCTATTCCTCGCCTAACCTATTCGCCACCTCTCACTGGATATTCCTCGCCTAACCTATTCGCCACCTCTCACTGGCTATTCCTCGCCTTACCTATTCGCCACCTCTCACTGGCTATTCCTCGCCCAACCTATTCGCCACCTCTCACTGGCTATTCCTCGCCTAACCTATTCGCCACCTCTCACTGGCTATTCCTCGCCTAACCTATTCGCCACCTCTCACTGGCTATCTACTCCCCTAACCTATTCGCCACCTCTCACTGGCTATTTTCTCACATAACCTATTCGCCATCTCTCACTGGCTATCTACTCGCCTAACCTATTCGCCACCTCTCACTGGCTATTTTCTCACATAACCTATTCGCCATCTCTCACTGGCTATCTACTCGCCTAACCTATTCGCCACCTCTCACTGGCTATTCCTCGCCTAGCCTATTCGCCATCTCTCACTGGCTATCTACTCGCCTAACCTATTCGCCACCTCTCACTGGCTATTCCTCGCCTAACCTATTCGCCACCTCTCACTGGCTATTTACTCGCCTAACCTATTCGCCACCTCTCACTGGCTATTCCTCGCCTAACCTATTCGCCACCTCTCACTGGCTATTCCTCGCCTAACCTATTCGCCACCTCTCACTGGCTATCTACTCGCCTAACCTATTCGCCACCTCTCACTGGCTATTTACTCGCCTAACCTATTCGCCATCTCTCACTGGCTATTCCTCGCCTAACCTATTCGCCATCTCTCACTGGCTATTCCTCGCCTAACCTATTCGCCACCTCTCACTGGCTATCTACTCGCCTAACCTATTCGCCATCTCTCACTGGCTATTCCTCGCCTATCCTATTCGCCACCTCTCACTGGCTATCTACTCGCCTAACCTATTCGCCATCTCTCACTGGCTATTCCTCGCCTAACCTATTCGCCATCTCTCACTGGCTATTCCTCGCCTAACCTATTCGCCACCTCTCACTGGCTATTCCTCGCCTAACCTATTCGCCACCTCTCACTGGCTATTCCTCGCCTAACCTATTCGCCACCTCTCACTGGCTATTCCTCGCCCCGCATGTTCACTTTCTCCGATTGGGTTATTCCCTCTCCCATCCCTTCCTCGCTCGACATCGATCTGTCAATCTGTCTCACCCGGTCCAAAGTAATTCATCTTGACACTTGCCGTTATCTTATTTAATTACAGAGCTTTGCCATATGTCATCTTGCAAGCTCATTATGTCTTTCGTTTATCATTTGATAAGTGCTTTGTTAAATGTTGCTTCACAAGCGTTTTGTCTTGCGGCACATTACAACCATTCTGTCTTTCACACGCTCTCTTACTTTATGTGCAAATGCCGTCGAAAAAATTGTGTATGCATTGTGCTTTATTACAGATAGATTATGTCATGTCATATTCAAAAGCACAATCTCTCAAATGTGTTATATCTTATGCCACTTTAAAAATGTGTCCTATGTCAGATTGTAAACCTTTTACTTTACTTGTAATGAGTATTTGGGCACAATAATAGCATCAGATATCCAGCAAAATATATGCAAATGATGCAACACAAAACTAAAAGGCAGGATAGCTCAGACCAAAATAGCATTTTAAAAATGAAAAACGTTTTATGCAACAGGTCTATGTCGATAGAAGTGAGAAAGATCGTTCATCGGTGCTATACGGAGCCAGTTCTGACCTATGGATGCTAATCATGGGCAGTAAACAAAGAAATTAAATGGCTATTCGATGACACAGACGGGATTTCTCAGAAGAATGGTAAAAGTTCTATAGACAGCTAAAACGACTAATGAAGAAATTCTCAAAGAGGCCAACACAAGAAGGGAGTTCCTAAAAGATATCAGAAAGAAACAATCAGCATTTTTCGGGCACATCATGAGAAGAAAAAGGTTGGAATACTTGGTTACAACTGGCTAAATACAGGGAAAGAGAGATCAAGGACGACAACGAGAGAAAATAATAGATAGCTTGGCGTCATGGCTTGGAAAACAGTCAACAACAGAATTGATACAATGCACTGTGGATAGAAGATTGTGGACAGACATTATCGTTTACGCCAACCGGTATGGCTCATGATGATGTAATGAGTGCCCAATTTACGGATATAAGAAAGGCAAAAACAGCAGGCGAGACTATTAAACAAAAATATACATTGAAGCTCATTTTGATTTACCAAGCACTTCACATTGGGAGCCGCGATAGCTCAGTGGTTAGTGAACTGGACTACAAAGGACAACAGGTCGGGTTCGATCCTGATCGACGGCTTCCAGTCTCACTCAGCCTTTAATGGGTACCGGATTTTTTCTGGGCAAGTAAAGCGGCACAGGCGTAATACTGACCACATTACTCCAAAAATCATGTATCGAAGGTCTGTAAAATTATGGTCACTAACACCATATTCCCTATACGCCACTTGCTTTGACGGGTCTCTTTACTTTACTTTTACTTATGTTACTGTATCTTATAACGCTACGTTTAGATAATAAACGACTTATGTTTCATTATTATGTATTGTTACTTTGATATATCAGACACTTCGCCATATTGTATCTTCTACAACTACTTTCAGATACCAAGTGTCTCTCATTAAATATCGTGTAGTGTTGTAGCTACTTTAAGGTAACATATTAGATATTTTGAGATAATAAATGCTTCACATTACAAAATCTTGTGCCACAACATTGACCTTTCGCACCCTATCATAGAAAAGAATCGAACCAGCGAGATGTTGCATGTTTCTGTTCTAAGAGCAAACCAATTAGCAGTGAAATGTGACAATTGGAATATTTTACCTGTCGTTTCAGCAGCTTACCTCGTTGGTCCTCAAGTTCGGGATTAGTCGATGATGCTTCACGTGAGAGGTGAGTACAAGCATTATGTGTCAGTTATGTTGTGACATTTCTTCTGTCATGCTCGTCCTGTTATATACGTGATACATATGACACGTCCCTTCTGTCATGCTCGTCCTGTCATATACGTGATACGTATGACACGTCCCTTCTGTCTTACTCGTCCTGTCGAGCACATATATGGCAATATATGTATATGTCATTTTTCTTCTGTCTTACTCGTCCTGTCATATATATGACATGTTTCTTCTCTCATACTCGTCCTGTCATATATATGACACGTTTCTTCTTCCATTCTTGTCCTGTCATATATATGGCATGTTTCTTCTCTCATACTCGTCCTGTCATATATATGACATGTTTCTTCTTCCATTCTTGTCCTGTCATATATATGGCATGTTTCTTCTCTCATACTCGTCCTGTCATATATATGACATGTTTCTTCTTCCATTCTTGTCCTGTCATATATATGACATGTTTCTTCTTCCATTCTTGTCCTGTCACATATATGACATGTTTCTTCTTCCATTCTTGTCCTGTCATATATGTGACATGTTTCTTTTTCCATTCTCGTCATGTCATATATATATGTTTCTTCTGCGTGTCAAGTATATGTTCTGTTGCTCTTATAATTAACACATCCAGTTATGTGCATATCCAAGAGATATATCTTATATTTTGTTGTTTCCATGTTGTGTTTTGTATCATGTGACGTTTCGTTCACGTAAGGGACCGTCGCTCTTATATTTGTGTTATTCCAAATGTCATGTCATATATGACTGAGTACTTATTATTGGGATCACCCCCCAGTCTGTAAATGGTTGATAATTAACAGTTTGAGTTTGTAATTAGATATCTCGTGAATGAGTTAGTGGATGACTGGGTTAAATGAGCAAGCGGATGAGTGAGCGAGCGAGCACGTGAGTAGATGAAATAAGCGAGTGAATAACTGGAGGTAGTTAGCTTATGAATTTGAATGAATTAATACAAACTTTTACAATCGCAGTTATGACGTGCTCAGTCATACGTCTTTCCAAATTGCGTCATGACTGACGTGATTAGACATATGTCTTTCCAAATTGCGTCATGACTGACGTGATTAGACATATGTCTTTCCAAATTGCGTCATGACTGACGTGATTAGACATATGTCTTTCCAAATTGCGTCATGACTGACTTGATCAGTCATATGTCTTTCCAAATTGCGTCATCACTGACGTGACTAGTCATATGTCTTTCCAAATTGCGTCACCACCGACTTGATCTTATTATATTTCTATTCGTGAAACAATCTTTACTGCAGTCGAGGCATCCCCATATGCGCCCCATCGTCCCTCCGAGCAATTCTCGAAGCGTAAGAAGACTTGTTGTTCCTGTCAGGTGTTGATTATAGATACATCTGCTTTTCCCCACTAAGCATTCCGAATCGACCAGATCCATTTTCCACATTTAGACTCCTCATTCTCTTATATACATTATTGTCCCTGCCCATTCTACCCCTTTTCTCTAAATAAACGAAGAACAAACTTGGCAGTGTCCTCTTTGTCGAGAGTAAGGCCACACTCAGTGCCGGAGCTGCCAGCGAGCCTATCGGCTATTTCATTGCCGTGTACACCAGCGTGCTGTGGACAGTAGACCCGGGTTAACGTGCTCACTACTGAGTCAACCCTGAGCTGCCTCTACTCCTGCCGCACACACTGTCTGCCATTCTTCTGTAGCACGCTTTGCTACTTGATCGTACATAATGATAATTATAAATGAAGAAGAATGACGCATTTTGACATTGCAACTCTTTTCTTTACATCAAAAGAAACAATGGTATAACTGTTAGCAATTGTTGATGAAATACTTTATATACCCCAATACCCATTACGGTATCACACTGAGGCATGTATTTAAAAAAATCATGTAATAATCTGATACCGCATACACTCATCCTCTAATCATTTGTATGGTCGTATTACTATCTCAATGTTTGATTCTTATTGTCATGTACTGCAAGTTCCTAGTTTTCATTTTCCTAGGCTCTCGATTCTTGGTCTTTAATCTTAGACTCATGGCTTGCATTAGCTCATTCCTAGACAATTTACTCTCCAGTAATAATATTTTACACCTCTAATCTATAGCTCTTCTTCCTTTGTATTTTATCACCCTGTAACAATTCTAGTTTCTGGTTAGCATCTGTAACAATTCTAGTTTCTGGTTAGCATCCTGTAACAATTCTAGTTTCTGGTTAGCATTCTGTAACAATTCTAGTTTCTGGTTAGCATCCTGTAACAATTCTAGTTTCTGGTTAGCATCCTGTAACAATTCTGGTTTCTGGTTATCATCCTGTGATATTAGTTGTCTCTTATCGTCATCATGTGACAAAAAGGACGCTAGTCACCATCTTGTAACATTTATAATCTGCATTCATGATTCTGCAACACCTATAATACCTAGTCTGTATTCATGATTCTGCAACACCTATAATACCTAGTCTGTATTCATGATTCTGCAACACCTATAATACCTAGTCTGTATTCATGATTCTGCAACACCTATAATACCTAGTCTGTATTCATGATTCTGCAACACCTATAATACCTAGTCTGTATTCATGATTCTGCAACACCTATAGTACCTAGTCTGTATTCATGATTCTGCAACACCTATAGTATTCATGATTCTGCAACACCTATAGTCTAGTCTATATTCATGATTCTACAACACCTATAATACCTAGTCTGTATTCATGATTCTGCAACACCTATAATACCTAGTCTGTATTCATGATTCTGCAACACGTATAGTACCTAGTCTGTATTCATGATTCTGCAACACCTATAATACCTAGTCTGTATTCATGATTCTGCAACACCTATAATACCTAGTCTGTATTCATGATTCTGTACCACCTATAGTATTTAGTCTTCAACCTGTGAAATTGCTGGTCTGTAGTCATAATTCTGTGACCATTCAAGTCTTTAAACACCATCATGTGACACTGCTAGTCTGTGCTTGAAACATTTGTAGTCTCTAGCTATCGATGTGTGACACTGCTAGTCTGTGCTTGAAACATGTGTAGTCTCTAGCTATCGATGTGTGACACTGCTAGTCTGTGCTTGAAACATTTGTAGTCTCTAGCTATCGATGTGTGACACTGCTAGTCTGTGCTTGAAACATTTGTAGTCTCTAGCTGTCGACGAGTGACATTTCTGGTCTCAAGTCTCCATTCTACTAACACAGTTAACTCTCGATTGCGTTGTCCCTGTTTTCCTAAGATGGCCGCATGATGGCCGCACTTCACATATTTTGTATTGGCCTTTTTTCGTAAAGTTGCCGCCATACTTTGTAGTTACACCCCGCAATGACAGGAAACAGTCTGAGAGATAAGATCAGAAATGAAGAACTGAGAAAAAAGCTAGGAATAGCCCCCGCCATAAAATATATAAGGAAACAACAGATAAAATGGTTTGGCCACGTGACAAGGCAGAAAGAACAAAACACAACACAACGAGCTTTCAACAAACGTTGTGAGAACACCAGACCCAAGGGTCAACCACGAAAAAGATGGGTCGATGGAATATTAGAAGCACTAGGAAACATAACAGCAGCAGAGGCGAACAGAAGAGCAAAAGACTCCAAATTATATCTCTCCTCGACGCTGAAAGGCAAATGAGGAAGGAACGAAGAAGAAGAAGACACCCCACCACTTGTTCCCTGCTACCAGCTTTACCGCAGCAATTCCTTTACTTCCCTCCTCCCTAGCTCCCGATACTCAACATTCATTCCCTCGCTCACACGTCCCTATTCTGCTAGACTCTGATACTCTTCTAATTGTATCTGCTACACTCTACGGAGTCCATTATTTGACCTTGTTAAACTCCATCGGCTGGTGCTCCATATCTTCCACATGTAACGGAAGCAGAATGTTTCGGCTGTTCCGCGCTATCATGAACGCTGCCATTGCTGAAAAGTCGGCGGGCGGTTTGAGACAGTTGTAAATAAAACATTAAATAAATAACGACGGCCAGTGTTCTCTGATATATCTCGATTCAATAACCATCTCTGATATACCTCAATTCAAAGAGACCGTGAGCAAGAGAACAGGGGGCATAATTAATGATTCTATTATTCTCTGGCGAGGTCAATTTCCTGGGAATGGGTGATTGAAACTAACGGAATATTTGGCTGGAACAATTGCCGGGAATGAACCGTTGGAAATACACGTTTTAAAAGAGGAAGGAGAGAAGGGGTGCTAGTGGACAAATTATTGCATGTACAACTTTCGAGCATAAAATAAATTGAGCAAGGGAGAAATTATCTGCGCAATAATATATATGGGGGGAGGGGGAGAAAGAATTGTTCGATTAAGAGAAGATAATTGCTAAACAAAAATGGAATGAGAAAGAAACGCATAACATTGAAGCCAGCCCTCAACGTTTATTGAAGTAGCCTCCCTTGCCCGTTAACCTTTGTCCGCCAAATTTTATTACCGACGCTGGTCAGGAGTAGGTTGGATATAAATTCCAAATCCATAGTTGGACTCCAGGACACAAAATTAAGATGTCACAACGTATCCATTCCAACCCCAGCTGGACAATAAATGGATACGCCTTTGTTCGGCCTGCACGATTGATAGATTCAATAAAATAGACGGACTGAATCATACGAACATTTTCCGATGGAACGTTGATACCCTTCTTTAGCTATTGTCAATCGGGGGGAAATAGATTCTGTACAATTTATTTGGGATGCAGGCCTTGTTTAAGTAAAATCTCGACGCAATCTGATTTCCTATGCTCTAGCGTGAAATGATGGATCTAGAAACGGTTTCCCTTATCTCTGCTTGTTCGTAATGCTAGGAACGCCTTCAGGGAGGAAAACGTTTGGCATGTGGAACATTCTAAACAGGGATAACAGATTTAATTGCGTTGATTTGCCTGGTAGGAATTATGTGGTTTTTAAAAAAGATGTCATTTTAAAATGCAAGCTCTGCTGTAGTGGGATGACTAGTTTACCAAATTGATTTCAAGAGTTTCGTTGATGGGAGCCCCGAGCAGTTACAGTTTATTCTGTGAGTTATGTTGTGGGAACTTGTAAGCTCTAGGCAACCTTAAACATTGCGAACATGTTGCAGATTGCAGTAAACTGGACTAAGCGAACAAATTGGACATGTAGAACTTTGGTTGGTAATCCGCTATAGAACACTAACCACGCAAAAGTGATTCGGCTTGTGGCAGACAAGAAGCAATAATAATTCGATAAAAAGATGAGAGCAAATTCTATTGTGAATGTCAATGTCCTTTACTTGCATTGATGTTCAGGCTAAGAAGCACTTTATTGAATTATGTAGGTAATTAGTTTGTTCTTTTATGGTGAACTTTAATCACTGTTGGCAATCATTAATCATACTGTTATGATCTCTCAATGACGTTAACGTCTTTCACAAAATGTCTAAATTAGACTTCCAGAGGAAGTGAGTTTCACTTCACCATTTTCACCAAAATAAAATATGAACCTTTTATTATTACTGATAATCATTTGAAATATGAACCTTTTATTATTACTGAGAACCATTTGAAATATGAACCTTTTATTATTACTGAGAACCATTTGAAATATGAACCTTTTATTATTACTGAGAACCATTTGAAATATGAACCTTTAATTATTACTGAGAACCATTTGAAATATGAACCTTTAATTATTACTGAGAACCATTTGAAATATGAACCTTTAATTATTACTGAGAACCATTTGAAATCAAGTTTGATTATATTAATGCCAATAGTTGTCAGAAACGATTAGATCGTGGAATGAAATCCCCGCTTTTTGAGGCTTTACTCAGATCTATAGTGGATTACTGCCATAAAAGTAGTTCCTCCATTGTTGATATAACGGACGGCATCCGCGCATGCGGACTGAATCTGATAGAAATGAAATATGAAAGGATGTGTACGATAACTTACTAAAAATATCGTCGTATGCACAAAACTCAAAACAAGGAGAAACGTGTGTGTTAAACCACCTCTAGCTATTGTCATTGAGGCAGTAGTTGTAGCTTGCCACCGGCTTTGTGGGACTACATTCAAGAAGGCTTGTTTGTGGTAAACTCTTAGTCCATACTTCATAGTCTCAAATGAATGACCGTCGTCACTAGTAAGTATGGGCTTAACAGCCTTTGGTTCTTCAAGAAATCGTGTGTATCTACTGACTTCTCACCAGTCAGTTAGCTGTCAGACTTGTTTCAAGGACATTAGTAGCGACAACCGTTGATCTTGGCAACAATGATAACGTTTCACGTTTCTCTATGGTCGTGTATTCAAGAGTGACGCGGCGATTTGCATGTTTTTATTGTGACTTTAGAAGCTGGAATCAAGATAGAGGGGGCGATCCAGTGGACTGATCAAGTGTGTATAATGGCGGATTACAGGAACCAATCAGAGTGCATACTTTCTGACATTGTTTGGAAGAACTGAGCAACTATGACCAAGCATGGGGTACGATGTAGTAGATTCTTCCAATCACTAAGCTCGAATCAATGTTTCTTTCTGTTTAGCAAGGAGTAAGAGTATAACAAATTATTTTTATTGGTTATAATATTCTATTATTATATCCTGAGGTTTCAGATTCACAACACGTAGAAAGATTTGAAGGACATTTTTGGTTGTTGTCATTAATAGACCTTGGAATTCATCGCCCATGAAAAGATGTGGCACAATGACATTTTTGGTTGTTGTCATTAATAGACCTTGGAATTCATCGCCCATGAAAAGATGTGGCACAAGGACATTTTTGGTTGTTGTCATTAATAGACCTTGGAATTCATCGCCCATGAAAAGATGTGGCACACGACTTAATCAACGCTATTATGACGTTTGTCTCTGAACAAACCTCTTCTCGCGAAATGTATAGGATTATATTGTTCCTTTTGATAATGGAGTCCACGCCTAGGGTAAGTTAAGTAAATATATTTCTGCTATCTAAGTCAGGCGTATAGGGTTTTGATTTGGCCGGCCGTTGACGAATCGCCTGGCTTCGGATGAGCTGGGATAAGTCCTGACATCCAGCGATATGTCGCAGTCATCACAGCTTGAATCTAATGTTAACTGTAACATCTTGTCTTGAGCGTCGTTTCTTCTTTCTAGAACGGAAAATGATGAGGTTGATGAGAAACTCATGAGGAGTGAGGTTACAGAGTGGAGCTGCGAGGGTTGGTTCGACGTTTGGGTAGAAATGATTATTCACCTTCCGATAACAGTAGAGGAGTCGCGCGATACGAAAACGAGGATAAAACGTGGCGGAAGATAAGACTAGCTAGCGGTGAATGCGAGAGATCTGGTGTTCAGGGTCTTGTCTTAATGTGGACGGAATGACGGGAGATTACTGGAGTGGGAATAGCTGACACTCGTGCGAGAGGTCGACCTCGGAACTCCTCGAGAGCTGTGGCAGCCGCTGGTGAGAAAGGTGAGTTTGCTGGTGGAGTAAGCATACACCTGCAGGCGAAACCTTTCTCATTCACCGGTGTTCTGTCAAGATGGAATATAAACACCGCATCTCTTCTAACCCTTCCTTCCATTTATAAGTGTGTTGTCGTTAACATAAGCTTGACGAGGAATAAAACAGTAATCAGATAGCATTCGGGGAAAAGACGTTAAAATAAATAATACCAGTAGCAAAAGCACTGAATCGTGCTTTAAATTTATTTTGAAGCTTATCTCTTTATTATCAGGCATTTATCGTTCGTCATTTTTTTCCCTCCCCCATTCTAGCATTTTGGAGGAAATACCATAAGTCATTTGAGATCGGATGTATGCATCGGGTAGAGAACACGGAGATAGAGAATTGTTTGTATAATTTATTTTTCTGTGTTAAAGTAGTTAGGGTTCTCATTGTATGTGATGTGTTGGGGTTAGGGTTAGAGAAAGTCTCGTTGTATATGATATTTTGGGGTTAGAGTTAGGGAAAGTGTAATTGTATATGATGTTTTGGGGTTAGAGTTAGGGAAAGTGTAATTGTATATGATGTTTTGGGGTTAGAGTTAGGAGGCTAGGGAAAGTCTACTTGTATGTAATGTTTTGGGGTTAGAGTTAGGAGGCTAGGGAAAGTCTACTTGTATGTAATGTTTTGGGGTTAAGGTTAGGGAAAGTCTCATTGTATGTGATGTGTTGGGGCTAGAGTTAGAGAAAGTCTCATTGTATGTGATGTTTTGGGGTTAAGGAAAGTCTCATTGCATGTGATGTGTTGGAGTTAGGGTTAGGGTTAGGGAAAGTCTCATTGTATGTGATGTGTTGGGATTAGGGTTAGGGAAAGTCTCATTGTATGTGATGTATTTGGGTTAGGGAAAGTATCATTGTATGTGATGTATTAGGGTTAGGGAAAGTCTCATTGTATGTGATGTGTTGGGATTAGGGTTAGGGAAAGTCTCGTTGTATGTGATGTGTTGGGGTTAAGGAAAGTCTCATTGTATGTGATGTTTTGGGATTAGGGTTAGGGAAAGTCTCGTTGTTTGTGAGGTGTTGGAGAAGGGGAAGTAGTCAGGACTTTTAGTTTGTATTTGACGTTTATGTAAACCTATCTCATCATTAGTTATTTCTTTCTGGGGTACACGATATGACTACTGAAGGAATGGATATTCCTCTTTATCGTCCGTCCATAAAAGGGCGTTAAATGGGTGTAGATGCGTTGGGTCCTGGTTTATTGTTGCCTTTCTGCCCAACACATCCGACTTCAGCGTTGTATTTTTGAGAACTTGGTTGCCTTCCCTTTTCGATCCCTACTTGCTTTGCCATATTACACAAGTTAATATGTTACATGAGACATTAATAAGAGGTGAAGTAGGGACTGGATGGATCTGGTTCACCGAACATTGCGCAAGCTATCGTCTATACTGGCAGCTTCCAGCCCTGTTGTGTCAGGCGCCTTTCCTCCGAAAGTTTCTAAGATGTGAGAAATATTTGTCCGAAATACAAAGTCATGAGGAAATAAGTTGTATAGCTACTCTGACAAGCAATCGTAAAACACGTACAATGGACGTACATAGATAAACCAATCCTGCTGGTCAGAGCCAAAATGTAAGATGATATTGTCACGGAGCAGTAACACTAGACAATGAAGACATTAGCAGTTGACTTACATAAAGTCAACTTATAGTCAACTTACAGTTGACTTTATGTTCGTTATAATAGTAACAATTCGATCAAGCCCATTTTTTTAGCAGAAAATGTAGGATATTAAGATATTAATGCTAGCAGCGCCTGCAGCGCTTTGGTTACGCACGCCATCAAGCATGTACCATCAGCTGATAGTTCTAAGCTTTAGAGATGGAGTTTTGTAAGGTGACCCAACTGGTTTTGTAATCCAGTACTGGCTGGTTTTTTCTCTGTAAGGCATTCCCCAGTAAAGCAATTTGTTATTTATATATAACAATTTGTACCTGTCTCTCGGAATGAAAAAAAAAATAAAGCAACAGCTGTAAGAATAAGCACTGGTCCCATCCTATAATAACGTCGCAGTTTAATATAGTATCGACGTAAAAACATTATGACATTAACTTGATGTACTGTTAAAACCTTATTCTGCCTCTTAACTATTTTCTCAGCGCTCACAGTTAGCTCAGTGGTTAGTGAACTGGACTACTACGGACAGAATCTCAGCGCTCACAGTTAGCTCAGTGGTTAGTGAACTGGACTACTACGGACAAAATGTCAGATTCGATCGACGACTCCTAGATTCACCCAGCCTTAAATGGAATCGGATTGTTCTTGGGAAAGGGTTAAGGCATAAAAATGCGAAGCTGCAGTAAAGCTGAATGTGAAGAAAAATTAAAAAATAGAAAAAAATGGTATGTAAGAAGCTTTACATTCTTGTTCTTGGGAAAGTAGGACGTTCTGACATGGTAGCGACCGCGCACCATAAAATGTGCCCATTGTATTTGGGGGAAAAAATGGGGGCGTGGGGGTGCTCTAATGTCTTTATCATTGAAAGTAGACTAAGAGGATTTGAAGGTTGATCTTTTAGGAAGACTCTAAACATTCTTTGGGATCAACACAGTACAACAACACAGTACAACACAGTACAACACAGTACAACACAGTACAACACAGTACAACACAGTACAACACAGTACAACAACACAGTACAACACAGTACAACACAGTACAACAACACAGTACAACACAGTACAACAACACAGTACAACACAGTACAACAACACAGTACAACACAGTAGAACACAGTACAACACAGTACAACACAGTACAACAACACAGTACAACAACACAGTACAACAACACAGTACAACACAGTACAACACAGTGCAACAACACAGTACAACACATTACAACAACACAGTACAACACAGTACAACAACACAGTACAACAACACAGTACAACAACACAGTACAACAACACAGTACAACACAGTACAACAACACAGTACAACACAGTACAACAACACAGTACAACACAGTACAACACAGTAGAACACAGTACAACACAGTACAACACAGTACAACAACACAGTACAACAACACAGTACAACAACACAGTACAACAACACAGTACAACACAATACAACACAGTACAACAACACAGTACAACAACACAGTACAACACAGTAGAACACAGTACAACACAGTAGAACACAGTACAACAACACAGTACAACACAGTACAACACAGTAGAACACAGTACAACAACACAGTACAACACAGTACAACACAGTACAACACAGTACAACAACACAGTACAACACAGTACAACACAGTACAACACAGTAGAACACAGTACAACACAGAACAACACAGTACAACACAGTACAACACAGTACAACACAGTACAACACAGTACAACAACACAGTACAACACAGTAGAACCCAGTACAACACAGTAGAACCCAGTACAACACAGTACAACACAGTACAACACAGTACAACACAGTACAACACAGTACAACACAGTACAACACAGTACAACAGTACAACACAGTAGAACACAGTACAACACAGTAAGACACAGTAGAACACAGTACAACACAGTACAACACAGTAGAACACAGTACAACACAGTACAACACAGTAGAAACATAAGAAATCGTTAGAGGCACAACACAGTACAAACATAAGAAATCGTTAGAGGTACAACACAGTAGAAACAAAAGAAATCGTTAGAGGCACAACACAGTACAAACAAAAGAAATCGTTAGAGGCACAACACAGTACAAACATAAGAAATCGTTAGAGGCACAACACAGTACAAACAAAAGAAATCGTTAGAGGCACAACACAGTACAAACAAAAGAAATCGTCAGAGGCACAACACAGTACAAACAAAAGAAATCGTTAGAGGCACAACACAGTACAAACAAAAGAAATCGTTAGAAGTACAACACAGTACAAACAAAAGAAATCGTTAGAGGCACAACACAGTACAAACAAAAGAAATCGTCAGAGGCACAACACAGTACAAACAAAAGAAATCGTTAGAGGCACAACACAGTACAAACAAAATAAATCGTCAGAGGCACAACACAGTACAAACAAAAGAAATCGTCAGAGGCACAACACAGTACAAACAAAAGAAATCGTTAGAGGCACAACACAGTACAAACAAAAGAAATCGTCAGAGGCACAACACAGTACAAACAAAAGAAATCGTTAGAGGCACAACACAGTACAAACAAAAGAAATCGTCAGAGGCACAACACAGTACAAACAAAAGAAGTCGTCAGAGGCACAACACAGTACAAACAAAAGAAATCGTTAGAGGCACAACACAGTACAAACAAAAGAAATCGTCAGAGGCACAACACAGTACAAACAAAAGAAATCGTCAGAGGCACACATATTGGTAACATCAATCAACACATTACAAACAAAAGAAATCGTCAGAGGCACACTTATTGGTAACATCAATCAACACATTACAAACAAAAGAAATCGTCAGAGGCACACATATTGGTAACATCAATCAACACATTACAAACAAAAGAAATCGTCAGAGGCACACATATTGGTAACATCAATCAACACATTACAAACAAAAGAAATCGTCAGAGGCACACATATTGGTAACATCAATCAACACATTACAAACAAAAGAAATCGTCAGAGGCACACATATTGGTAACATCAATCAAGAAGGGAAAAGAGGACATTAGAAACGTCCAGGCCTCGTTCTGTGAATGGAATGAAGCAGGCATCCGCACAACAAGCATTAAACATGGACAACCTGGCAAGCGAAGAAGAGGGATCGATGGGAACATGGCGACGAACCACACATGACGAAATGCAAAAGGCTGGCAGGTCCTGGCGAGAGTTGCCCATGCTTGCTCCAGACCGGATTGGGTGATCTTTTGTGAGTGCCCTATACTCCGACCTGAGTTCAGAGGATTCAGAAGAAGAATGAATGAATCAATATAGCCTATATGTCTTGAGACGTTGAAGGAATAACTTGCTTTAAAATTCCCATATTTGAGACGATACCTCTACACAATTGATTGACGCCCTTACTAGTCAGCACTTCCACAACCTACACGAAAACGTCACTTGTCTTGTTCTCATACAAAGATATAATCTATTACAAACAGCGTTTCTGTTAACCTGTAAACTTTAGCCAGCTATTATATTCCAACTACACTCCTCTCATTCTTCATCCTCCGCATATTCTTCTTTCATTTATCCTCTAAAATATGGACCAACTTGCCCTCAACGATGACTAAGAATATAATTTTAGCATAAAGTGAAGGTTGTATGAACTGAAATAAACAAAAGAATAGGTATGGCAAAAAGTAATTTTAATGCCATGAAAACATACTAACATCAAAACAAATAACACCAGGGCTAAAACTTAGAATATTAAAATGTTATATCTTCTCAATATTCATGTATGGTGCAGAGACATGGACATTAGACAAGAAAACAGAACAGAAAATTGAAGCCCTTGAAATGTGGATTTATAGAAAAATAGGTAAAATTGGATAGAAAGAAAAGAAAACAAACGATGAAGTTTTAAAACAACTAAAAATAAAAAGAGAACTAATAAACACAATTAGAACAAGACAAATGAAATTTTTGGGGCATGTTAAAAGACACAACAGCCTAATAAAAGTAATATTGGAAGGGAAAATACAAGGTAAAAGAGGCAGAGGCAGACCAAGACTAACATGGTCGAGTAGCATCAAAAGATGGATAAGTCAACCTATGACAATCTGCACCATTAAAGCAAGAGACAGATTGGAATGGTGCTCCATGGTAGCCAACCTTCGATGCGGAGACGTCACCTAATGATGATGATGAAGGTAGTATACCCTTGTTGCAGCTTCATAGACATTTTTGTTTTATTTGTATTTTACTTGAGGAACATGGAGTTCCCCTGATCAATCTAGATCTTGACAAGCTGAACTGAAATAACAAATATTTGAGTAATAAATCTAGACAAAAAAACAGCGCAGAAATATTCTTCAACTTTTGTATTTTTTTATCACTATAGATCCATCGGAGCAAAAGTTAAGGGAAGAGAACGTAATTTAGAGAGAAGATAGATATAAGCATACATTTATAGAGGACATAGACAGATACAATTAAAAATTTAGAAAGATATAGACAAGTTTTTCAACTTCGAGAAGTGTTTCAATTCGAAAACAAAATTTGGAACATAAATTTATAGACGATAAATTCACAGAATAAAGACTCCAAGTTTAGAGTGAACAAAAGGAAAACATAAAAATAATATCAGGTTTAGAAAGAAACGAAACGAAAGTAAACAGAGTGAGAGGTAAGTGGTAAACAGTTGCATTCTCACCATCTTCTCTTCCACCAACTTCAGACCCTCCACTTTATCTTTAGCCCAGGAGGTCACTGCAACATTATTAAACACTCATCTCTACCTCCTTTCTCCCCTGCCTCTCCTACGTGGCTCTAGTGTACACCTAGGAAATATTCCTCCCAGGCTGTGAGAGCTCCTTGTCTCCTGGTTGCTACTGTAGAGTGTGTGCACGTGCAGCAGTTATCACTCACTTTGTCAAATATTCTCGTCATGCCAGTAAATCAGTCTTTGCCCTCGTTTTCTGAGAGTTTGCCTCAACATCATCATGTGCTCCCTAGTTCTCACAGTCCTATACTTATTCTCCAGTCAAACTATTAACCTGTTATCACACTCTCTTGGTAACACAAAGCCTCATATTTACAAAGTTGTCGTTCCAGATATTGTTGAGGGAGAATGATCCACCCCCCCCCTTTCCTTTTTGTATGGAAAGTGAGGGAGGAGGTTGGCATGACTCTCCTTGTGGTGTTAAGATAAGGTACGTGCCTCTCACTCAAAGTTCAAGGGTCAAATCCAGTCTGAAGCCGTCCTTCAGCGGTCCGTGACATTATGGTAGGTGAAATCAAGTCATATCTGAAATGGACGATAAGCCAAACGCTCCTTTTTCTATTGAACACTTTCATGGGATGTTAAACGTCTACAATATCAAGTAGTATGATGCTACCGACACAGATTAACCATAATAAAGGAGTGCCCACAAAATCTTACAAATTTACTACACATTTATCATATACTTCTTTCCTTCCTCATTTGCCTTTCAGCGTCGAGGGGAGATATAATTTGTGGTCTTTTGCTTTTCTGTTCACCTCGGCTGCTTTTATGTTTCATAGTGTTTATATTCTAATATTCCGTCAATCCATCTTTTTCGTGATCGACCCTTGGGTCTGGTGTTTTCACAATGTTTATTGAGGGCTCGTTGTGTTGTGTTTTGATCACTCTGCCTTCTAACATTGCCAAATCATTTTATCTGTTGTTTCCTTATATATTCTATGACGGGAGTTATTCCAAGTTTTTTTTTTCTGTTCTTCATTTCTGATGTTATCTCTCAGGCTGTTTCCTGTCATTCGTCTAACGAAATTCATCTCATCAAAGGTTATTTTTTTTTGTTTTTCTTGCTTCATTTATACATCCTTTGTTAACGTGGTTAGTGTGAAGGGGGCTGAGTAAACAAGCAATACACCGAATCATAAGCAATATCATTCATTGCATTGGGGGAATAAAAACACTTAGACTGATAGATTTGTAACATTAATAGTGACTGAGGGTGCTCTCGCAAAACTTGCTAGTCAGATGGCCTTTGTTCAAAGTTGAATTTCGTGTACATGCTGCCCATTACTTTCTACAGATGCTGTTGTTGTTTTGTTTTGTTTATCCCCCCCCCCCAACTTAGATTAAATAGTATCCCACATGGTAGGAAAGAGAGATTAAATAGTATCCCACATGGTAGGAAAGAGAGATTAAATAGTATCCCACATGGTAGGAATGAGAGATTAAATAGTATCCCACATGGTAGGAATGAGAGATTAAACAGTATCCCACATGGTAGGAATGAGAGATTAAACAGTATCCCACATGGTAGGAAAGAGAGATTAAATAGTATCCCACATGGTAGGAAAGAGAGATTAAATAGTATCCCACATGGTAGGAATGAGAGATTAAACAGTATCCCACATGGTAGGAAAGAGAGAACACGAGCCCTCAATAAACGTTGCGAGAACCCCAGACCGAAGAGTTGACCACAAAAAAGATGGATTGATGGAATATTAGAAACATAGCAGCTGAAGCCAAGAGAACAGCAAAAGACCGTAAATTATAATCCCCTCGACGCTGTAAGGCAAATGAGGAAGGAAAGAAGATATTTAAAACATTTACATATATAAAGAGTAATTGTGCAGTCTAATTTGTAGTATAATATATACCGTGAGCTGTGTGTCTCATCCGTTTTGATCCTGTTTCGATATCCCGCTTGTTTACGATGAATGATAATATCGTATGACAGGGAACAGTTGGCTGTGGTCACTTTCTGCGCGGTTTCGCCTTATGTCTTTTGGCGTGTTCTGAGACTGCTATGATGGGGACTACAGTTACCTTTCTTTGTTTGGGAGATGTGTTAGTAATTCGGATGATTCCACTGGCACGGGCGGTTGAGCAATTATGGATTTTAATTCGTTTGCAGTGATACCGAGGCCTTCCATAACCAATAACCAATTATATACATTTACAGATGGATACATATTTGACATATCTTTCTTTATCGATTTAGATTAATCCGAGGACATCCCATACCTGCAGTTTTCTTAACGTCACATTTTAATACGCAAAATGTGTGGTAGATCATCGACATCTACAGAAGTAAACCCAATGGCTGAAAGGGAAACAACAGGAAAACCCACAACTAGCGTGTCGCTTTCAGCTGTGTGGGCAGGGCCGTTGGTGGGTAGCTTGACGACAGCCGTCTATAGCTCCTACAGTTGAACGTCACGGTTGTAAACGTGTTTTGGGGTTTCCCTCTCAGCCCTCAAGCTTAATTCTATAGATGGCTATGAGTAGATTTAGTCTCACTTTTACAAAGAAATGGGAGAACGGGAACATTATACAACCACGTCATGTGACGTATGGAGACAAGTATGTTAGTTGTCACATTTTTCCATGACTTGGCACATTATTTTTCTCTGCGTCATTCATGGAACAAAGATGGATTAAGCCTGCATCCTGCTAGGAATAAAGATATATTAATTCTGCATGATTCAAGGAACAAAAATGGATTAATTATGCATCATTCAATGAACAAAAATGAATTAACATTACTTCATTCTAGCAACAAAGATGATTAACTCTCCTTCATTCTAGCAACAAAGATGATTAACTCCTTCATTCTAGCAACAAAGATGATTAACTCTCCTTCATTCTAGCAACAAAGATGATTAACTTTCCTTCATTCCAGCAACAAAGATAATTAACTCTCCTTTATTCTAGCAACAAAGATAATTAACTCTCCTTCATTCAACCAACAAAGATAATTAACTCTCCTTCATTCTAGCAACAATGATAATTTACTCTCCTTCATTCTAGCAATAAAGATGATTACCTCTCCTTCATTCAAGCAACAAAGATAATTAACTCTTTTTTTTCTGTTGTCGCATTATGTTCCAGCAGTTCCGATCTCATGGCATGATCTCATAACATGATCTCATAAATATTATCTCATAACATGATCTCACAACATGATCTCACAACATGATCTCACAAATTTGATCTCATTACATGATCTCATAATGTGATCTCATAAATATGATCTCATTACATGATCTCGTAACATGATCTCATAAATATGATCTAATTACATGATCTCATAAATATGATCTCATTACATGATCTCATAACATGATCTCATAAATATGATCTCATAACATGATCTCATTATGTGATCTCATAAATATGATCTCATAACATGATCTCATAGCATGATCTCATAAATATGATCTCATAACATGACCTCATAACATGATCTCATAGCATGGTGACCAGAAAAGTAATGATTCATCGATAATCATTCTGATGTTGTAACCTTTATTTTTACTCGAACAATTTCTTTTAGAATATCCTTATTGTCTGTTTAGCTCTTGTATTCCTAACATTCCTCTATACAAAATTTACCTGCTACCAAAGGATTTGTGTGCGTCTCTTCCGATTGTCCAGGACGTACATCCATATGTGAATATTGAATCAGCACAACACTGAAGAACGTTTTTACTTATTTCCATTGAGAAAATGTATTGCCTAATATTTCTCATATTTTTGTATTGCTGTCTTTGCCTTTACTATTTTCTGCAGTAAAGTTGTACTTGAGAGGCCTTCCGGTGTCATGGCGACTACGTGTTGTCGTTTTTATAATTCGACTCTTGTTGATATATTTAAATGATTTACGCGACAGTCTAGTTGAGAAATTATGTGCTGATATTTCACGTTCGATGTATATTTTACTTCTGACGGGTGGATGGACTGTGAACTTTATCGATATTTAAGTGGAATATGATATGGAAAATGTAGAACTGAAATAAATAAAAGAATAGGAATGGCAAAGAGTAATTTCAATGCCATGAAAAATATACTAACATCAAAACACCAGGGCTGAAACTAAGAATAGCAAAATGTTACATCTTCTCAATATTCCTGTATGGTGCAGAAACATGGACATTAGACCAGAAAACAGAACAGAAGATTGAAGCCTTTGAAATGTGGATTTATAGAAGAATAGGTAGAATTGGATGGAAAGAAAAGAAAACAAACGAAAATGTTTTAAAACCACTAAAAACGAAAAAAGAACTACTAAACACAATTAGAGCAAGACAAATGAATTTTTTTTGGTCATGTTAAAAGACACAACAGTCTAATAAAAGTAATATTAGAAGGGAAAATACAAGGTAAAAGAGGCAGAGGCAGACCAAGACCATCATGGACGAGTAACATCAAAAGATGGACAAGTCAGCCTATGGCAATCTGCACCATCAAAGCAAGAGACAGAGTGGAATGGCGCTCCATGGTAGCCAACCTTCGATGCGGAAAGGGCACTCAATGATGATGATCAAAGTTGTACTTGACAAGAAAATATTATACTCTTAAACATTAATTTGTTATTTGCAACATTCGGAGCACCGTCACTGGTAGTGCTGCTGATTGAAAGAAGAAAGTGCAGTCGTTATGTGTATTCTTTGTGTGGTATGTAGGCAATAACCTAACTAGACGTAAGTCATACAATCCTACATTCGTTATTGGGTATAGTAATTAGAACTACATATAAGATCAAGTCGATTCCAAGAAATAAAGAACGTGTAGACAGTTGTACCAGAACAATATGAATAATTAATCACGTAACTGTAACATACTAGTTCCTGTACTCTAGTTTGTTACAGTCACGACATTCATCATCATCATTGAGTGCCGTCTCCGCAACGAAGGTTGGCTACCATGGAGCGCCATTCTGCTCTGTCTCTTGCTTTGATGGTGCAGGTTGTCATAGGCTGATTTGTCCATCTTTTGATGTTACTCGTCCTGTTAGTCTTGGTCTGCCTCTGCCTCTTTTACCTTGTATTTTCCCCTCCAGGATTACTTTTAGTAGGCTGTTGTGTCTTTTAACATGGCCGAAAAATTTCATTTGTCTTCTTTGAATTGTGCTTCGTAGTTCTCTTTTCATTTTTAGTTGTATTAAGACATCATGGTTTGTTTTCTTTTCCTTCCATCAAATTCTTCCTATTCTATATATCCACATTTCAAAGGCTTCAATTCTCTTTTTCTGTTTTATTATCAAATGTCCATGTTTCTGCACTATATAGGAACATTGAGAAGATGTAACATTTTTCTATTCTTAGTTTTAGCCCTGGTGTTATTTGTTTTGATATTAGTATGTTCTTCATGACATTCAAATTACTTTTTGCCATTCCTATTCTTTTGTTTATTTCAGTTGTACATTTTCCATCACTGGTTATAGTATGTCCAAGATAGTTGTAATTCTTAAGTTTGTTACAGTCACGACATTAATTGCTCATATTGTTCTCGTTAACACGTTTTGAGAAGTGATAGAAGAGTGTCGCACAATATTTGGTTTTCCCAATAGAGTGAAATAGGTAAAGCAATTTAAATATCTGGGAACTTTTTTAACCTCAGATGGTAGATGTACAACAGAGGTGAAATGCTGAATAGCTCAAGCAAAAGCAACGTTCCAAAAAATGAGGAAGATACTGTGTAATCCATTTTTGACAACATGAATAAGAAAACGAGTTCTTAAAATTTATTTAGAGCCAGTTTTAACATATGAATGTGAATCACGGACAATAGGACAACAGACAAGAAAACCACTGGAAGTTGTGGAAATGTGGTTTTACAGAAGAATGTTGAGAATACAATGGACAGCTAAGAAGAGTAATGAAAACGTTCTGAAAGAGGCCAAATCAAAAAGAGAGCTAATTTCCAATATTAGGAAGAAACAATCATCATTTTTTGGCTATGCAACGAGAAGGGAATGGATGGAATATGTTGTAACAACTTGGAAAATTTAGGGACGAAGAGATAGAGAAAAGATATCAGACAGCGTACTCTTAACTGTCTGATATTTTTTCTCTTTGCTTCCCTCTATCTCTTCGTCGCTCAATTTTCCCAGTTGTTACAACTTTGCAGAAGGTCAACAACAGGAAGGATAAATAACTGTCGAGATAGAAAGTTGTGGAGAGACATGATCACCTACGCCAGCAGGCATGGTAAAAAGTAAGTAAAGAGCTCCGTCACGCCAAGTGGCGTATAGGGAATATGGTGTTAGTGACCATAAATTTTACAGACCTTCGGTACGTGATGTTTGGGGTAATGTGGTCGGTACTACGCCCGTGCCGCTTTACTTTTCCAGAAAAAAAATCCGGTACCCATTTAAGGCTGGGTGAACCCAGAAGCCGTCGGTTGGGATCGAACCCTATCTCTTGTCCTTTGTATTCCAGTTTCTACTGACATGGTACTTGATAATAATTATAATGATGATGATGATGATGATGAGTATGAAATTAGATCAATATTTAAAAACAATAAAACATTTTCTTGTTACTCGGTTCACATTTTAAAAGATAATTAACATAAATAAAGCTCACCTTCAAGAGTTTAGCTGGCATTCATCGTTTTTGTCGAACAGAAATGTCTGGCACTTTATTCCACAAAATTCCATCTCTCGCTGCGGAATTCTCATCGATAAAATATGACGTAATCCCAGAATTGCTTGAAAAGTTCAGTAGAACTTAAATTGAACATTTGAAAACAATTAAAACGCCAATTTTGACGAATGTAAAAAAAAATGTACGACAAAAAGAAGCTCAAATTACTGCTACGTTTAATTTAATGAAAGCCTAGCGCCATTAACGCTAATGTCTGATATGAGGCGCGTTGTTGCTTCCAATGTAAGTTTTAGTGCAGTTGCAAGGATTTTCTAAACTCATGAAATTTACAATGTTGGGTCTCTTTATGACAAGGTGGGTATGTTTATGACGAGGTGGGCCTTTTTATGACGAGGTGGGTCATGTTGATGACAAGACGGGTCTGTTTATGACAAGATGAGTCTGTTTTTGACAAGGTAGGTATGTTTATGACATGGTGGGTTTGATTATGACAAGGTGGGTCTGTTTATGACGAGGTGGGTCTTGTTTATGACGAGGTGGGTATTGTTTATGACGAGGTGGGTATTGTTTATCACGAGGTGGGTCTTGTTTGGGACGAGGTGGGTCTTGTTTGGGACGAGATGGGTATTGTTTATGACAAGGTCGGTATATTTATGACAAGGTGGGTCTGTTTATGACGAGGTGGGCCTTGTTTATGACGAGGTGGGCCTGTTTATGACAATGTGGGTATTGTTTGGGACGAGGTGGGTATTGTTTGGGACGAGGTGGGTCTTGTTTGTGTCGAGGTGGGTATTGTTTATGACAAGATCGGTATATTTATGGCAAGGTGGGTCTTGTTTGTGTCGAGGTGGGTATTGTTTATGACAAGATCGGTATATTTATGGCAAGGTGGGTCTGTTTATGACGAGGTGGGTATGTTTATGACAAGGTTGGTCTGTTTATGACGAGGTGGGTATGTTTATGACAAGGTTGGTCTGTTTATGACGAGGTGGGTCTGTTTATGACGAGGTGGGTATGTTTATGACAAGGTTGGTCTGTTTATGACGAGGTGGGTCTTGTTTATGACAAGGTGGGTCTGTTTATGACGAGGTGGGTATGTTTATGACAAGGTTGGTCTGTTTATGACGAGGTGGGTCTTGTTTATGACAAGGTGGGTATGCTTATGATAAGGTGAGCTTGGTTATGAGAAGTTGAGTCGGTTTATAACAAGGGGTCTCGGTTTATAACAAGGTGGGTCTGTTTATGACGACGTGGGTATGTTTATGACAAGGTTGGTCTGTTTATGATAAGGTGAGCTTGGTTATGACAAGTTGAGTCGGTTTATAACAAGGTGGGTGTGTTTATGACATGGTTAACGGAACTTAATATGAAATCATAACCGTGAGACTGGTGAGAAACTGTTTCTTGGACTTCAAAATCTGGAGGCGGACTGGACGCCAGTCGGAGGGAGTGACTAATGTATCAATACGCGTAGGCATATGCAAAGTTTGCTATAGGAGCAACAGGGATGGAGAACATTGTCTATCTTTAGAGAGTAATTGGTCATTTATGGGTCGCTTAGGAGTGTCGTATGCATATTCTATTCATCAATAATAATTTGTTAAAATAAGTCGCATCGATTTAAGCTGAGTTACACTTATATCCAACCGCATATTTTAAAGAATAGTTTTCTCTGTAAATCGTGACGTTAATATATTTTATCTGGAAGTTGTTGTCACGTTTAAATTATTAGGAACCTGATATTATTTTGCTTCTTTCATTAATATTAACTGATACTGAAAGTCTCCTTTAGAAATGGTTGTATTTGTGCGTGTTATACTGTATAATTATGTCATGTTAAATGAGTGTTACTCATACATTATAAGAACACCCACCAGATAATAATGGCAAACAATCATAGTCAGGATTCTTAAAAAAAAAAAATAAAATGCGGGGACACACAGCTGTTTATGAACTATGTTTGTTTATATGTATATAAACATCCGTGTAGGTGCTTTGTGTACGTGTTTACAGCTAGCAAATTTTAATACACAATATGAATTACAATGGCAATAATAGCACAGAAACATTGTGCGTGAAATTAGTAAGCGCTGAATCGTCGTTGAAAGATTGAAAGATACTACTAAAGTAGCATGAAACTTTGTAAAGCAGGAAGTAGTAATATGAAAATGCAATAACCTACCCAAAAATGTAGTTTGCGTGAGATATGAAATCATAAATGAATAACATGAATCAAGAAAAATACATTGGATTTGGGTGGGCTGTTATGAAACTGAAAATGTCTGAAAGTTAATATTGGACTTGTCCCGTTGTTTCTTACCGCCAATTCTCTCTGCCGACTAATGTCTCATGAAGACCAAGTTACAACATATCCATACCACTTGTTACTTTTTTAGTTTATTCTTTTTAGTTGTGTGACACAATCTATTAATTATGTCGCCATTTTAGATTATGTTTCACTTCTTGTTGCAATCAGTATTCTGTTCAGGAATACATACTTTTGCTGTTAATGTTAAACACTGGCCTCCAAGTGCTGGTATTAATAATGATATTTATGCAGTGATGTCTTCGATCTGATATAATGTGTTTGTTTTGTAATATTTTGTTTATCCAATGTCCAATCACATGGACAATTATGAATAGAGATCTCATATAAATTCAATGAAACAAACATTGTTTAAAATAGACCCGTCAATTTAGTCTTGTTTTCATGCGAAGTCACAAATTGGAACATCAACGAGCCGTGCCTGTCAGTTTGAAAACATCTTTCCATACGCTACGTCAGCAGTGGTTAGTGAACTCATCTACTGAGGTCAGGGAGAACGAATCTAGCCAGCTTCTATATACACTGAGCTTGAAATGATTGCTCTACATTTTGATGGAAAAATAAACACGCTGCTAGCACAGCTCTGACTACAATACCCACACATGTTTCGATATAAAGGGAAATATGAATACTAACGTTATATTTCCATTGCGCCAGAAGGCTCGACCTATTTCATCATAAAATATCTCTATGACTTCAACTAAGCTTTCACACTGTGAGCGAGACCATCTGTGCCTGGTAGCTGCTACACTATGGGCTTTTTACAATTGTCTATTAGCGTAGTTTATAAACCTATTGACTTATAATTATATATAGTTTCATATTATTAAATTGCTATGATTTATGGGATAACTTATATATAACTTATTTTGTCCAAATGCCTCATTTGCCTTGCAGATTTCAATGCTTAAATCAACATTTCTTTTGCAATTTGCTCTGCAATTTCGTTACTTTTCGATTCACATTTGTATATACCATAAAATAGCAATTCTACAACTCTACCATTTCTGGTAATTCTATGGGCCAGTTCATTTATTTATTGGACTCTCTAGTTTGTACTCGTATAGCAACAGCTGAAAACAAAACCGACTTATTCTGTTTGTTAGTATTTATTTATATATGTTTGTAATGTAGATCAATCTGGCAGTAGAATGCATTTGGTGAACTCAGATAAATATATATAATTTTGTATATAGCGGCGTTACTGATAAGAGGGCGGTACACAGTTTTAACCATTTTGGTTACTAGGCCTTCGTCAGTATGAGACAACAAACACGTGATTACTTAGATTTCTACTTAGCTTCAGTCCGAGCCTTATGAAACATCGGCTAGCGGTCCATAGAGGAAGAATGAATTAATCTGGTGTACTAACAATGCTAAAGATGGGGTTCGTTTGTTGTGTGCCCCTCGGCGCCGACAAAGACCACGTTATCATACTCCTTTTGTGGGTTGGTTTAGAGATAGCAAGTGAGACCAATACAAGACTAGCCATGATAGTTGCAGTAATAACGGCATGGGCGTATCGATTTGCTGAAATGTCGTAAGAGACGATGCTATACTCAAGTTTGACTTTCTGTGTTCTTGTTTTCAGATAGTGACACTTA
Organism: Megaustenia siamemsis; assembly: GCA_032433765.1. Classification (NCBI taxonomy): domain Eukaryota; kingdom Metazoa; phylum Mollusca; class Gastropoda; order Stylommatophora; family Ariophantidae; genus Megaustenia; species Megaustenia siamemsis. The sequence goes on along the minus strand of JAVIAB010000092.1, from coordinate 22,138,176 downwards.
TTTCCTACCTTCCCCCAATATCCCATCACTTGCATCACACCCAATATTCTTACTTGGACATGCTGAGTTATTAGTAGGGTCACTACCCCAACTATTAGGTCTGATAAAACCAGATTTCATTGGCACTCTAGTGTGTTCTGGGACTGTTTCTTCTGTCTGTCATATTGATATTCTCTGCTTTTGCACTTCACGAGTTTGGTTCACGAATATACGTGGTTTCTCTTTTATTCAGGTCTATTAAGTAAATGAAACACGTCTTATGCAACGAAGTGAAAAAAAGAGAATACATCGGTGCTGTATAGAGCAAATTCTGCCCACAAGAAGTGAATCATGGACAGTAGACAAATAAATGAAAAGGCAATTAGAGACCACAGAGATGGGATTTCGCAGAAAAATGTTGAACGTTCCCTGGACAGATAAAAAGACCAATGAAGACATTCACAATGAGGACAACTCAAGAAGGGAGCTCCTAAAAACATACGAAAGAAACAATCAACATTTTTTAGGCACTTTATGAGAAGAGGAAAGTTGGAGTACTTAGTTGCAACTGACAAAATGCAGAGAAATTGAGATCGCGGACGACAAAGAGAGAAAATACTAAATGGCTTGGTGTGATGGCTTGGAAAACAGTCAACAACACAATTAATACGATGCACTGTGGATACAAGATTGTGGAAGGACATGGCTACGCCAACCGGTATGGTACGTGATGATGATAATGATGATGATAATGATGATGATGGTGATGATGATGATGAATTAAATATCTATATAGCTCTTGGTCAAACAGTTATCGACACTATAATGAAGCAAGGCACACGTTAGTAAGAATCGTTATACGTTCTTGCTTAGCAGAAAGATCTTGACAGAGAAATATTATTCTTCGAAATGCTAGATTCAGATGATAATAAATGCAGTCGCCTGTCATTGTGCATATCTGTGTTGTGCCTAAACTATTAATTTACAGTACTTTAATGAGTTGAAACTTGTGCTACCTTTATTTATATATATCTACTGTCCCTCCCTCTTAAAACACAATGGTGGACAATCCAGCAAAATGTGTCCATTAAAAAAAAAAAAAAATAGTAACGAAAGGGGATGTAACGCTGCGGTATATTCATACCGCGGTGTAATTATATGGTTATGTCCCTTTGTTTGTATAACCTGTTTTATTACCTCCCTGTCGGTAATTGATGCTAAAATACAAATACTTTTGTGTGCGGCTTGTCGGTCTACAGTTTATCAGGCAATACATTTACTTAAAGCTGATGGTAACGATGGAAACCAAAGAAATTATAAAGAAAGTAGTATCTTTTAAAATTAAAGCATCTGTTGTGATGACATGTTCTGTTTTAATCTGACCGCCAATTTGTTTATAAAATAGACACGTAGGTAGCACAGACACCGTAGGTAGCACATACACATAGGTAGCACAGACACCGTAGGTAGCACAGACACCGTAGGTAGCACTGACACATAGGTAGCACAGACACCGTAGGTAGCACAGACACCGTAGGTAGCACAGACACCGTAGGTAGCACTGACACATAGGTAGCACAGACACCGTAGGTAGCACAGACACCGTAGGTAGCACTGACACATAGGTAGCACAGACACCGTAGGTAGCACAGACACCGTAGGTAGCACAGACACATTGTCATGAAGTCTGGAGTAATAGGTGGTGGCGATACACATCCTTCTCTCCTCTCTCCCCTTTCTCTCTGTATGTGTCGGTCACACTTCTTCCACATTTCTCTATACATCTCTCTCACTCTGTTTCTTTCTCTCACTGTGTCGGTCTATCTCACACTTTTTCCGCCTTTCTCTATACATCTCTCTCACTCTGTTTCTTTCTCTCACTGTGTCGGTCTATCTCACACTTCTTCCGCCTTTCTCTATACATCTCTCTCACTCTGTTTCTTTCTCTCTCTCTGTGTCGGTCTATCTCACACTTCTTCTACCTTTCTCTATACATCTCTCTCACTCTGTTTCTTTCTCTCTCTCTGTGTCGATCTATCTCACACTTCTTCCAGGGGTTAAGGCAAAGAAATGCAAATGAATGGTTAAAAATGCGAAGCTGCAGTAAAGCTAAATGTGGGGGAGAATTTAAAAAATAATATAGAAAATGGTATAGTAAAAGCTATACGTGATTAGTAGACGATTGATGATTGAGCCAAATAATGAGCCGAAACGTCGTTCAAATCTGTGTCATCTGCTAATCACGTAAAGCTTTTACCATACCATTTTTTTCTATTTTATTTTTCAAATCTCTCTCACATTTTTCCCACCTTTCTCTTCCCTTCTCTCCGTCTGTCTGTCTGTCTCTCTGTCTGTCTCTCTCTCTCTCGCCTCTACAACTTTTCTATTAGTTTAGCTTGTTCACAAAATAGTTTAGCTTGTTCACAAAATGCGCCCTCTCAATCTTATATTTGTGGCAGGTTTTCTGTTTTGACATTTGTTACCGAGACATCATTAGTTTTCTCTCTCTCTCTTACCGAGATATCATTAGTTTTCTCTCTCTCTTACCGAGACATCATTAGTTTTCTCTCTCTCTTCCCGAGACATCATTAGTTTCCTCTCTCTCTCTCTTCCCGAGACATAATTAGTTTTCTCTCTCTCTCTTACCGAGACATCATTAGTTTCCTCTCTCTCTTACCGAGATATCATTAGTTTTCTCTCTCTCTTACCGAGACATTAGTTTTCCCTCTCTCTTCCCGAGACATCATTAGTTTTCTCTCTCTCTCTCTCTCACCGAAACGCCATTAGTTTTCCCTCTCATATTTGCGACAACTTTCTGTGTAAAATGACATTTGTCACATGCAGGTCGTTAGATCAAGGTCATTATTTTGGAATGTACAAGAATTATATACTAGTTACCATTTTGAAATGAGGATATGTGTAAGCCAACTATAATATTACAGTTAGCGATCTGCGCCTGATTCTCTCCCAGTAATAACGAATCATGACTCATGACACTTTGTTTTCGGACACTTCAGTCATCATCATTAAGTTGCATCCTGCAGGCAAGGGTGGTCATGTCTCTCCACAACTTTCTAAGTCTATTCCTTCTGATATTTATCATTGTGGTTATGGTTTTGATGAGTCGAAGGCCCCGGCATCACTGCAAATGAGAATCCATAAATGCTCAACCGCCCGTGCCAGCAGAATCATCCGAATTAACATCTCATCTCATTGTAGGACTATGATCATAAACAAAGAAAGTGCCCAAAACCCACAAGTGCATATCAAAATTGAAGGAATAGACCTGGAGACAGTTCAGAACTACAACTACCTTGGGCATACTATAAATAGTGATGGAAAATGTACAACTGAAATAAACAAAAGAATAGGAATGGCAAAAAGTAATTTTAATGTCATGAAGAACATACTAACATCAAAACAAATAACACCAGGGCTAAAACTAAGAATAGCAAAATCTTACATCTTTTCAGTATTCCTATATGGTACAGAAACATGGACATTAGACAAGAAAACAGAACAGAGAATTGAAGCCTTTGAAATATGGATGTATAGAAGAATAGGTAGAATTGGATGGAAGGAAAAGAAAACAAACGATGAAGTCTTAAAACAACTGAAAATAAAAAGAGAACTACTAAGCACAATACAAAGAAGACAAATGCGATTTTTGGACCATGTTAAAAGACACAACAGCCTACTAAAAGTAATCCTGGAGGGGAAAATACAAGGTAAAAGTGTCAGAGGCAGACCAAGACTAACATGGACGAGTAACATCAAAAGATGGACAAATCAGCCTATGACAACCTGCACCATCAAAGCAAGAGAGCAGAATGGCGCTCCATTGTAGCCAACCTTCGTTGCGGAGACGGCACTCGATGATGATGATGACTCATTTTAGAATTCAAACAAAGAAAGGCAGATGCAGTCCCCATCATAACAGCTACAACACACGCCAAAAGACATAAGGCGTAGCAGCACCGAAAGTGAACGCAGGTGACCTGTCTTTTGTCATAAGATATCATCATTCATCGTAAGAAATCGGAATATTGAAACACGATCCGGACGAAAAAACACAGCTCACGGTGTGCACAAAGCACTAAACTCAATAGCTCCATCAGAAAGCCGGACTTGGAATATTAGGACTGCAACTGCAACAACGAAAACTTTTCAGACAGAGCCTCAACCGTTCTTGCCGCCTATCCGCCATATTGACGGAAGTCCTTGACAGAAAAGTGCTTCAATGTTCAATTGTTTCTTAAAATGTTGTGAACTGATACAAGTTACTGGACTGTTCGTTTCTATAAATAGGTTTATGTTGTGTCCATAAACTACGGTGGTCCATAAACTACGGTGACTTCTCCAGTGGTATAGAATGTTCACTCTTTGTTGGCTGGGGTGTGGGAAATCTATCTGAATGTCGATTTAACCGTTTTCTGTATATCACAGGCCTTCTAGTATCTAGTCTACAGAATTATTGTGGTCTTGTTTGTATCTGTTGTTTGTGCCTCTTATTTGTGTCTGTTGTTAGTGTGTGTCTCTTATTTGTGTCTGTTGTTTGTGTGTGTCTGTTGTTTGTGCGTGTCCCGTTGTTTGTGTGTGTCCCGTTGTTTGTGTGTGTCTGTTGTTTGTGTCTGTTGTTTCTGTCTCTTATTTGTGACTGTTTGTGTCTGCTGTTTGTGTCTGTTGTTTGTGTGTGTCTGTTGTCTGTGTTCGTTGTTTGTGTATGTCTGTTGTTTGTGTGTGTCTTTTGTTTGTGTCTCTTATTTGTGTCTGTTGTTTGTGTCTTCTGGTATCACGCGCTAACATTGATTGATAACGTGGGTGTTTAAGCATTATTTGGAAGCCACGTACTGAGTAGATTAGGTCGTGACAAATCACGAATGTGATAGGTCACCAACGTGACAAGTACAGCTAAACAAGGGTCAATGTGACATACGTGAATAAACAGTTCATCAATTTGACATTGAAAGTAAATGTTGATGTGGCAGACTGCGTAAAGTTTAGTCAATATGGCATATGTGATAATCTGAGAAGAGACTTCAACTATGTATGTTCTTGTATGAGCATGTATGGTTTATGAGGTTCGTGATGATTGATACCTGTGGTTTATGTATGTTTTCTTTTCTGTGCAGCGAGACGCTTTAATGCCCCACTACAGGATACTCACAACATTGTATTGTACTTGTTAAATTATATATATTAACCATTCCAATCAATATATTAATCATTCCAAAAATGTTACATCTTCTCAATATTCCTGTATGGTGCAGAAACATGGACATTAGACAAGAAAACAGAATAGAAAATGTATGCCTTCAAAATGTGGATTTATAGAAGAATAAGTAGAATTGGATAGAAAGAAAAGAAAACAAACGATGAAGTTTTAAAACAACTAAAAATAAAAAGAGAACTATTAAATACAATTAAGGCAAGACAAATGAAATTTTTGGGGCACGTTAAAAGACACAACAGCCTACTAAAAGTAATATTGGAATGGAAAATTCAAGGTAAAAGAGGCAGACCAAGACTAACATGGACGAGTAACATCAAAGGATGAACAAGTCAAACTATGACAGCCTGCACCATCAAAGCAAGACTCAGAGTGGAATGGCGATCCATGGTAGCCAACCTTTGTTGCGGAGTCGGAACTCGATGATGATGATGATGAACCATTCCAATCCGTATGTAACACGCCATTTTGTACTGTCCGTTTCTGCTTTTCACTTTGTAAAAGGTACTGTATTACTGTAATACAACTACTATTGGTCATCAATTTCACACGATTAAGCATTAAGCTGTAATGCTTTCATCATTTGTCTTGTGTTTTACACGCGGTGTTATGCTGTAGTACCCATATTATTTTTCCTTGCATTACAGATGGTGCAATGTAATATTTGTAGAATTTGTCCTATCTTACACACTGTAATGTCCATACAATTTGTCCTATCTTACACACTGTAATGCCCATACAGTTTGTCATATCTTACACACTGTAATGTCCATACAATTTGTCCTATCTTACACACTGTAATGCCCATACAGTTTGTCATATCTTACACACTGTAATGCCCATACAGTTTGTCATATCTTACACACTGTAATGCCCATACAGTTTGTCATATCTTACACACTGTAATGCCCATACAATTTGTCATATCTTACACACTGTAATGCCCATACAATTTGTCATATCTTACACACTGTAATGCTCATACAGTTTGTCATATCTTACACACTGTAATGCCCATACAGTTTGTCATATCTTACACACTGTAATGCCCATACAGTTTGTTATATCTTACACACTGTAATGCCCATACAGTTTGTCATATCTTACACACTGTAATGCCCATACATTTTGTCATATCTTATACACTGTAATGCCATACAGTTTTGTCATATCTTACACACTGTAATGCCCATACAGTTTGTCATATCTTACACACTGTAATACCCATACAGTTTGTCATATCTTACACATGTGATGCCCATACAGTTTGTCATATCTTACACACTGTAATGCCCATACAGTTTGTCATATCTTACACATGACGCTCTAATGTGATACCTCAATTATTATCCAGCCATAAATAAAAATATCACTTCTAACATTTACTTGTGTTGCGCGCTGACATATCACACTTGATACCTTGGCTACTTCTACCTTAGCTTCATGTATGAACGATTTGTGCTCGTCGATGATCGATCAGGAAGATGGTGGTGCGGCCTTACTTTGTAAATGCCGAAGTTGCATATCATTACTGTGGTTATTGTGACGTCCTTATTGATCGCCTGCCCTTCTCACAATGATACGTGTATGCGTTTAGACGAATCGGTTTGACATAGTTCTTTTAGCAACAAATCAAGCAGATTTTGGTTAGTTGTTGTGTGTAGGTTACTGTTACGTGTGTTGATGTTAAGTAAAATATTTGTTCTTTCTGTGTATTATTTTGTGAGCTTATTGTTACGTTACGTTCTAACTGAGGACATGTTCCTTTCCGTTAATAGCATACGGTTGTGAATCATGGACAATTTCGCAAACAGCAAGGAAGAAAATCGATTCATTCCAAACGAAATGCTGCAGAAGTTTCTTAAGATACCTTGGGCAATAAACCTGGTTTATATTATTAAAAGATTGAAACATTATTAAAAGATTGAAACATTATTAAAACATTGAAACATTATTAAAAGATTGAAACATTATTAAAAGATTGAAACATTATTAAAAGATTGAAACATTATTAAAAGATTGAAACATTACAAAGAACTGGCGTGTAAACACCATTCTACAGATGAAATTAAAATACTATCGCCACGTCAAAAGATACAACAGGCTGGAAAGAACAATAATGAAAGTCATGGTTTCTGTTCGACGCTTCGGGGTTAGACCAAGAATAAAGTGACATCAAGACACCAAGGAGACATCAAGACACCAAGAAGACATCAAGACACCAAGGAGACATTGAACATGACAACAAAAGAAGTGGGAGATCTGACCTGGGCTCTAGTGAATGCAACGGTCTGCAAAGGCGACCTGATGGTCACTGTTACGTTTGTTGATGCCAAGCGAAGTATATGTTTTTTGATGGGTACTGTTGTGTGAGGGTAGAGAACCGCGATGGTTAAAGAACTGCACTGCAAAGGACAAGAGGTCGTGTTCGATCCTGATCGACAGCTTCCAGGTTCACCCAACTTTAAATGGATGCCAGATTTTTTCTGGGAAAGTAAAGCGGCATAGGCGTAATACCGACCACATTACCCAAAAAATCATGTCCCGAAGGTCTATAAAAATTATGGCCACTAACACTATCTATATTCCCTATAAGCCACTTGGCGTGACGAGGCTCTTTACTTTTTTTTTTTATTATGTGAGGTTAGTCTCTTAAATGTATATAAATTATGTTCTTGTGACTAGTTGTAATTGCTTACTTTTGCGTCTATAGATATGTAGTTGTCTGGCTGTTGTAAGAGCTTCGTGTTGTGCTTCTAGTAAGTTAAGTTGTGTTGTAGTCTTGTACCTTTTTTTGTCGGTTGATGTCGTTGGACTCTTGTGGTGGATAACTGTTGCATTTATAAAATTTTATATCGAGTTCCTGTTACCTATGTCATTGTTATATTTGACAAATGTTGTATCTTGCACGTGTTGTGTCTGGGAACTGTATTTTTGGGTAACTATTGTGTCTGACATCTCTTGTCTCTGGTAACTGTTATCTATGACATCTCTTGTCTCTGATAACTGTTATCTATGACATCTCTTGTCTCTGATAACTGTTGTGTCTGACATCTCTTCTGACTGGTAAATGTTGTCTGACATCTCTTGTCTGTGGTAACTGTTGTGTCTGACATCTCTTCTGTGTGGTAACTGTTGTGTCTGACATCTCTTCTGTCTGTTAAATGTTATCTATGACATCTCTTGTCTCTGATAACTGTTGTGTCTGACATCTCTTCTGTCTGGTAACTGTTGTGTCTGACATCTCTTCTGTCTGTTAAATGTTATCTATGACATCTCTTGTCTCTGATAACTGTTGTGTCTGACATCTCTTCTGTCTGGTAACTGTTGTGTCTGACATCTCTTCTGTCTGTTAAATGTTATCTATGACAACTCTTGTCTCTGATAACTGTTGTGTCTGACATTTCTTCTGTCTGGTAACTGTTGTGTCTGACATTTCTTCTGTCTGATAATTGTTGTGTCTGACTTCTCTTGTTTCTGATAACTGTTGTGTCTGACAAAACTTATGTCTGGTAACTGTTGTGTCTGACATCTCTTCTGTCTGGTAAATGTTATCTATGACATCTCTTGTCTGTGGTAACTGTTATGTCTGACAAAACTTATGTCTGGTAACTGTTGTGTTTGACAAAACTTATGTCTGGTAACTGTTGTGTCTGACAAAACTTATGTCTGGTAACTGTTGTGTCTGACATCTCTTGTTTCTGGTAACTGTTGTGTCTGACATCTCTTGTTTCTGGTAACTGTTGTGTCTGACAAAACTTATGTCTGGTAACTGTTGTGTCTGACATCTCTTGTTTCTGGTAACTGTTGTGTCTGACATCTCTTGTTTCTGGTAACTGTTGTGTCTGACAAAACTTATGTCTGGTAACTGTTGTGTCTGACTTCTCTTGTTTCTGGTAACTGTTGTGTCTGACAAAACTTATGTCTGGTAACTGTTGTGTCTGACATCTCTTCTGTCTGGTAAATGTTATCTATGACATCTCTTGTCTGTGGTAACTGTTATGTCTGACAAAACTTATGTCTGGTAACTGTTGTGTTTGACAAAACTTATGTCTGGTAACTGTTGTGTCTGACAAAACTTATGTCTGGTAACTGTTGTGTCTGACATCTCTTGTTTCTGGTAACTGTTGTGTCTGACATCTCTTGTTTCTGGTAACTGTTGTGTCTGACAAAACTTATGTCTGGTAACTGTTGTGTCTGACTTCTCTTGTTTCTGGTAACTGTTGTGTCTGACAAAACTTATGTCTGGTAACTGTTGTGTCTGATTACTCTTGTGTCCTACTAACTGTCGTGTCTGGAAACTGCTGCAGCTTTTGTTTCTAGCAGCTGTTGAGACGGGTGCTGTTCCTCTGACAACTGTTGCTTCAGTTGTATATTTTGTATTTGGTATATTATGACAAGGGAGCCGTGATAGCTCAGTGGTTAGTGAACTGGACTACAAAGGACAAGAGGTAGGGTTCGATCCCAATCGACGGCTTCCGGGTTCACCCAGCCTTTAATGGGTACCGGGTTTTTTTCCTGGGAAAGTAAAGCGGCACGGGCGTAATACCGACCACATTACCCTAAAAATCATGTGCCGAAGGTCTGTAAAATGTATGGTCACTAACACCATATTCCCTATACGCCACTTGGCGTGACGGGGGTACTTTACTTTTTTTTTTTTAATATTATGACAAGATAAACTTTATTTTGGCCTACTGTTATTCTGTTGTGTTGTTTGCACTTTTGTGCCAAGTCAATATTTTGCTGTCATGTAAATCGTGTACCTGGTAAATGCTGTCAAATAAATGCTATGTCAGACAAAAATGTGTATGGTAAATATGTCGTCTGAATTTTGCAGCAAGAACATGTTGTGTCAATTGCCCCGTGCCCAGGTAAATGTCATGTCATATCAGATTGTATGTGATGGGCAACTGTTCTCAATGTACAGAAGTATTGTCAAGTTATCTGTACAAAAGACACAGTGTTGTTTGTTAAAGCGTCGAGATGCCATGTGTTAGCATCCTCACCCTGTCCTTAAATCGTGTCACGTTGTTTGTAAAAAAAAAAAGAACGTCACGACTGTACACAAGTGTCATTGTACCTTGTACCACATTATCCCAGGCAAGTCGTCAGTAAGTGTCGTCCGCTGTGAACGTTCGTCTTGTTTCTTTAAGTCCCGTCTCTTTGTTTATGAGCAGTCTTCTCTCTCTTTCTCTCTCTCTTTCTCTCTCTCTCACTCTCTCTTTCTCTCTCTCTTTCTCTCTCTCTCTCTCTCTTTCTCTCTCTCTCACTCTCTCCAGTGCCCCATATATCTGCAAGCGTCGACAGACTGTGAACGTTCGTCTTGTTTCTTTAAGTCTCGTCTCTTTGTTTATGAGCAGTCTTCTCTCTGTGTCCCTCTGTCTCTCTCTCTGTCTCTCTTTCTGTCCCTCTGTCTATCTCTGTCCCTCTGTCTCTCTCTCTGTCTCTCTCTGTCTCTCTTTGTGTCTCTCTCTGTCCCTCTGTCTCTCTCTGTCTATCTCTCTCTCTGTCCCTCTGTCTCTCTCTCTCTCTCTCTCTCTCCAGTGATGTTCCATATATCTGGAAGCGTCGTCACACTCTACACGTTTGTCTTGTTTCGTTAAGTCTCGTCTCTTTGTTTATGAGCAGTCTTCTCTCTCTCTCTCTCTCTCTCTCTCTCTCTCTCTCTCTCTCTCTCTCTCTCTCTCTCGACTGTGCCACTTATGTCTGTAAAAATGCCCTTCTCTCTGTGAATATCACCCCAATGTTTATAAACATTTTACTAATAGCTGTATGTGCTATTTACACTGATATGCGAAAGTCGTTTAATAACTGTAGTGTCATCAGTTTGTTGTAGACGTCAGTATAAATGTAAGCGGTGTACTACTATCCATGAAATGTATCATCTTGTGCGTTACCATATTCACTTTAAACTTCGTCAAATTGTTTTTAGTGTTATCACTAGTGTTTAGTGTTATCATATTCCTCTAAAGCTTCGTTATTTTCTCTGTAATGTCGTCCTTAAACTTGCTCAACTCTATACTATAACTTGTCTATAAGCGTCATCATATGATCCTTTATCTTTATCAACTTGTCTATAAGAGTCATAATATCGTCCTTTATCTTTATCAACTTGTCTATAAGAGTCATCATATCGTCCTTTATCTTCATCAACTTGTTTATAAGAGTCATCATATCGTCCTTTATCTTCATCAACTTGTTTATAAGAGTCATCATATCGTCCTTTATCTTCATCAACTTGTTTATAAGAGTCATCATATCGTCCTTTATCTTCATCAACTTGTCTATAAGTGTCATCATATCGTCCTTTATCTTTATCAACTTGTTTATAAGAGTCATCATATCGTCCTTTATCTTCATCAGTTTGTCTATATGAGTCATCATATCGTCCTTTATATCTTTATCAACTTTTCATTAATTGTCATCATATCGTCCTTTATCTTTATCTACTTGTTTATAAGAGTCATCATATTGTCCTTTATCTTCATCAACTTGTTTATAAGAGTCATCATATCGTCCTTTATCTTCATCAACTTGTCTATGAGAGTCATCTTATCGTCCTTTATCTTCATCAACTTGTCTATGAGAGTCATCATATCGTCCTTTATCTTCATCAACGTGTCTATGAGAGTCATCATATCGTCCTTTATCTTCATCAACGTGTCTATGAGAGTCATCATATCGTCCTTCAACTTGTCTGTAAAGCGTCGTCATATTGTCCTTGAACTTCGTCTCCTTGTCAACAACTCCAGCATATCTATCGTCCTTGAACTTCGCCATCTTGTCTGTAATCGCCATCCAATTGTCCCTGAGCGCCATCACCTTGTCTGTTGTTAGCGTCGTCGTGTAGTCTGTACACTCTGGTGCTATGAACTAGGAGAAATGACTTTACACCCGTTTACGCCAGCGTGAGTAAAGCACATCAGCTGCCCCTCATATCTTGTGTATTTATGGGACAGGAACTTGCAAGTTTAGCGCCACAAACCGAGGACTGACGAGGTGGCAAACAAACAGGAAAGTGGATGCCTTATCATGATTACATCAAGCGACTGGCAAGGCTATAAATCATATTCAGACACGAGCGGTAACTCGATCTAGTAGCACAGAAAAGGGGAAACAAATTGGGGTCAGCGTGTGCGTAACTGAACTACTGGGGGCACAGGACACGTTTGTGTTCCTTTCAGAATGGAACTTCGGTAAAGAGAGCGAGGTTTACTGAAATTGTTGGGCATGTGAAATCTCATATTCTTGAGTGTAGCCACAATTGATTTGGTATGATTATAGCCATAATTGATTTGGTTAAGCCTAGCCACAATTGATTTGGTTCAGTGTAGTCACAATTGGTTTGGTTCAGTGTAGCCACAATTGGTTTGATTGAGTGTGGCCACAATTGAATTGTTTAAGTGTAGCCACAATTGATTGATGATAAAATATCTTTAAAAGAAAACTGCTAGAACAAAAATTCATATAGGAGAAGGTGTATCTTGGTCTACGCCCTATGGGCCGGTTACGGCTCGAAAGGTCAATAGATAGACAATTTATTTGGTAGAGTGTAGCCACAATTGGTTTGGTTGAGTGTGGCCACAATTGGTTTGACTATTCGCAGTAATCTAAGTAAAGACTAATAATTGTGTACACCAATGATTAATTTGGTTGAGTGTAACCACAATTGATTTGGTTGAGTGTAGCCACAATTGATTTGGTTCAGTGTGGCCACAATTGGTTTGACTATTCGCAGTAATCTAAGTAAAGACTAATAATTGTGTACACCAATGATTAATTTGGCTGAGTGTAACCACAATTGATTTGGTTGAGTGTAACCACAATTAATTTGGTTGAGTGTAACCACAATTGATTTGGTTGAGTGTAACCACAATTGATTTGGTTGAGTGTAGCCACAATTGATTTGGTTGAGTGTAACCACAATTGATTTGGTTGAGTGTAGCCACAATTGGTTTGACTGTTCGCAGTAATCTAAGTAAAAACTTTAATGATTGTGTATACCAATGATTAATTTGGTTGAGTGAAGCAATGACTGAGATGGCTGAAGCACGAAGGTGAAATAAGCTATTGATGGACGATAATCATGGTCTCTTTGACAGCAGATGTAGTTTGTCGCTGAAGCAGTTGATAATCTGAATGGAGAAGTAAATTATGGATCCATTGTGGGTCGGTGTTCCGTGACGCTATAAAAGATCATGATTAAAGACAGCGTTATTGCCGCCTGCCTTTCCATGAAGGAAAAGTACTGATTGATATGCATGTGTGTGAGTGTTTGTATGTGTGTGTGTGTGTGTGTGTGCTCACTTGTTGGCGTGTATTTATATGTGTGTGAGTGTGTGCCTGGCGTAATGCGAGTTTTGCCTGGCGTCGCATACATTTATCATTTATTATTTTGGCACCGCGATTTCTTTCCTTAAGCTTCGCAATATGGACAAATGTTTGCTGTCTCTGATAGTGCGAAAATATATACATATTTTTTTGTTTGTTTTGGTGTGCTCTCTTTTGAGAAAGCAATTTATAGATTGCAATGACAACTTAATAACTGATCTAATTCCTGCTGTTGGGAGTGATTGGTTTGTGTTGGTTCATGGTTAGTACAAGTACAAATCGCTATCGGTTTTACAGTCGTTTGTTATACAAAGACAAGCCAAATTGTATTACATGAGTGCATGTGAAGAATACAATATGCCATTTAATACATTCAATTATTATTCTTTAAATTTTGGCACGAGCTTCTTCAAAGCAGATGTTGCTTCCATTGCACAGTTTAAGCGTTATCTGTCTGTCTGTCTGTCTGCCTGCCTGCCTGCCTGCCTGTCTGTCTCTCTGTCTGCCTGCCTGCCTGCCTGCCTGTCTCTCTGTCTGTCTGTCGTTTTGTCTGTCTTGTCTAGTCTGGTCTAGTCTAGTCGAGTCTAAGTCTAAGTCAAATTGTCTTTGTCTTAATCTTAATCTTTAAAAAAAAACAGTTTTCAATCCTTGTAAAGATCTTTTATCAAATCTCGCCATTTGTCTCTTTTCTGTACAAGCAACTCTATCTCATTGAGGGAGCAGATTCCTGCTGCTCTTGCCTCTCTGATCAAAGTTTGTCTCAGTGTCTCTGTGAGTTGGACTCTGTTCCTCTTATCTGTTGTTTCCTACATGAGGGCTTAAATTGTTATTCGGTTATTATCTCTCCTCATCACATGTCCAATATATGTTGTTGTTGTTGTTGCGTTGCCAGCTTTCAACTCTGACGAAGTCCCTAGAGATTACGAACTGAAATTTGCGTGTTAATCCATTTTTTTCCTGGCAGCCGTGTGCACAGTGGTCCCTCGCCGCACAGACAGATAACTCCTACTTCGGAGGTACTCATGTTTTTTTTCCGTCGATGAGTAACTGACGTTTCAAGCCGGGTCTCGCTGCTGAGACCAGGGGTGGTTGCCGCAAAGAGAAATCATAAATAAAAATCCTAACGGTGTAGCCGAGATTTGAACCTCCAACCTCTCTATCCCGAGGCCTGCGTCTTGCCTCGAGACCAACAAGTCCCCCATGGACTGGGAATATGAGGAAACTGCAACAAGGAACACTTTTCATGCATAGCCTTCAATGGTACCTGCCGCCTATCCACCATATACCCCGAAGTTCACGTTCTCCTGAAAATGATAATCGTCATATTTTGTTAAAAATGTGTAGCGCTTGATGATGTTGGGCCATCGTTGTTGACTCCAATTCCGAACATATAAACACACAGTTAGTCGTCAGATTATCCCCGTCGCACATCAAACAACAAACCTTAAGATTAGCGTAAGGCCGGTATTTATGCCCAACATAAGACCAATGCCTTTTCTTGAATACTGAAAATATTAGTGGTTGATTGGCGATTTCTCTAATTCCCTCGTTTGTTTTGAATTCGTCCCACGCTATACCAAGTATTTTCCATTGTTCCTGTTTTCAAAACTAAATTCTGTGGTAGAATTCAAGTAAGTTCAAAGTGTTCTGGGAAGCTGGTAGTTACTGATCACAGTCAGTGATAGTCTCACAGATCTGTATATAGTCAAGGAGCCAGGAAGTCGACCTTGTATCTGTATATAGTCAAGGAGCCAGGAAATCGACCTTGTATCTGTATATAGTCAAGGAGCCAGGAAGTCGACCTTGTATATGTATATAGTGAAGGAGCCAGGAAGTCGACCTTGTATCTGTATATAGTCAAGGAGCCAGGAAGTCGACTTTGTATCTGTATATAGTGAAGGAGCTAGGAAGTCGACCTTGTATCTGTATATAGTCAAGGAGCCAGGAAATCGACCTTGTATCTGTATATAGTCAAGGAGCCAGGAAGTCGACCTTGTATCTGTATATAGTCAAGGAGCCAGGAAGTCGACTTTGTATCTGTATATAGTGAAGGAGCTAGGAAGTCGACCTTGTATCTGTATATAGTCAATGAGTCAGGAAATCGACCTTGTATCTGTATATAGTCAAGGAGCCAGGAAGTCGACCTTGTATATGTATATAGTCAAGGAGCCAGGAAGTCGACCTTGTATCTGTATATAGTCAAGGAGCCAGGAAATCGACCTTGTATCTGTATATAGTCAAGGAGCCAGGAAGTCGACCTTGTATCTGCATTTAGTCAAGGAGCCAGGAAATCGACCTTGTATCTGTATTTAGTCAAGGAGCCAGGAAGTTCCACCTTGTATCTGTATTTAGTCAAGGAGCCAGGAAGTAGACCTTGTATCTGTATATAGTCAAGGAGCCAGGAAATCGACCTTGTATCTGTATTTAGTCAAGGAGCCAGGAAGTAGACCTTGTATCTGTATATAGTCAAGGAGCCAGGAAATCGACCTTGTATCTGTATATAGTCAAGGAGCCAGGAAGTCGACCTTGTATCTGCATTTAGTCAAGGAGCCAGGAAATCGACCTTGTATCTGTATTTAGTCAAGGAGCCAGGAAGTCGACCTTGTATCTGTATTTAGTCAAGGAGCCAGGAAGTAGACCTTGTATCTGTATATAGTCAAGGAGCCAGGAAGTCGACCTTGTATCTGTATATAGTCAAGGAGCCAGGAAGTAGACCTTGTATCTGTATATAGTCAAGGAGCCAGGAAGTCGACCTTGTATCTGTATTTAGTCAAGGAGCCAGGAAGTCGACCTTGTATCTGTATATAGTCAAGAAGCCAGGAAGTCGACCTTGTTTCTGTATATACTGATGTTGTTACTGTTATTTTAATGATCGAGTACCATGGAGCGCCATTCTGATCTATTTCTTGCTTTGATGGTGCAGGTTGTCATATGCTGATTTGTCCATCTTTTGATGTTACTTGTCCATGTTAATCTTGGTCTGCCTCTTCCTCTTTTACTTTGTATTTTCCCCTCCAAGATTACTTTTAGTAGGCTGTTGTGCCTTTTATCATCATCCAAAAATCGCATCTGTCTTTTTTGAATTGTGTTTAGTAGTTCTCTCCTCATTTTTAGTTGTTTTAAGACTTCATCGTTTGTTTTCTTTTCTTTCCATCTAATTCTACCTATTAGAATTCCTCTCCTTGGCTTCCTCAGGAAAAATAGGTGATGAGGCTCCAATCTCTTTCACGGTGGTCTACCATATTCGTCTTTCGTGTCCTGAACATGCCTCTTGTGTACCACACACTTTGCTGTTTTCGCTTTCTGGGCCGTTGATCCTTATTACTGTGATAGGAGGTGATATTTATTGAAACAGTTCATATCGTAAACATGAATCTCTCTCACAAGTTGTTTGTCAACCTATTTACCTGACGGTCAAGCCATGCGTTTATCCCCACTTCCACAACTTCTTGGCAAATTTCCATTCTCCCTAAACTTATTATGTCCAAGTACTATCCTTCACCTTAGTCCTCGGTGGATTGTCCACTACCCGCTATGAACTTTCCATTAGCACAACTTGTTATTTTGTCACTAACACTGATGACCGCTATTCTATGCTACTGTCATAGTTTATTAAAATAGGTACCAGCTGAGTTACCTGCCCCATACTTTCATTCACCTACCCTTTTACAATTACCATCTTCATTTGCAATGCCATTTACATTATTTCAATAATGAATACCTTAGTACACTTTGTTTGCACATTTCCTAAAGTGAGACTACCACTTTAGATATCTGATGGAAATGAAATTAGATTTACTGTAGAATCGGTACAGATATTATCATTACCAAGGCGCAACGCGTGCAGCCGTTAGCTCCAAGTAAGAAAAACTCACATAAACGTTCATAGTGTCATATAGTGTGCGTACATTCGGTGATGCACTACTTTAGGCCACATTAAAACTCTTTCAGACCGTAACTTAAATCTTTGAGAGCGTACTTGACTCTTTGAGAGTAACTTAAGTCTTTGAGAGCGTAACTTAAGTCTTTGAGAGCGTAACTTAAGTCTTTGAGAGCGTAACTTAAATCTTTGAGAGCGTAACTTGACTCTTTGAGAGTAACTTAAGTCTTTGAGAGCGTAACTTAAGTCTTTGAGAGCGTAACTTAAGTCTTTGAGAGCGTAACTTAAGTCTTTGAGAGCGTAACTTAAATCTTTGAGAGCGTAACTTGACTCTTTGAGAGTAACTTAAGTCTTTGAGAGCGTAACTTAAATCTTTGAGAGCGTAACTTAAGTCTTTGAGAGCGTAACTTAAATCTTTGAGAGAGTAACTTAAATCTTTGAGAGCGTAACTTGACTCTTTGAGAGCGTAACTTAAGTCTTTGAGAGCGTAACTTAAATCTTTGAGAGCGTAACTTGACTCTTTGAGAGTAACTTAAGTCTTTGAGAGCGTAACTTAAGTCTTTGAGAGCGTAACTTAAGTCTTTGAGAGCGTAACTTAAATCTTTGAGAGCGTAACTTGACTCTTTGAGAGTAACTTACGTCTTTGAGAGCGTAACTTAAATCTTTAAGAGCGTAACTTAAATCTTTGAGAGTAACTTAAGTCTTTGAGAGCGTAACTTAAGTCTTTGAGAGCGTAACTTAAGTCTTTGAGAGCGTAACTTAAATCTTTGAGAGCGTAACTTGACTATTTGAGAGTAACTTACGTCTTTGAGAGCGTAACTTAAATCTTTGAGAGCGTAACTTGACTCTTTGAGAGAGTAACTTAAGTCTTTGAGAGCGTAACTTGACTCTTTGAGAGTAACTTAAATCTTTGAGAGTAACTTAAATCTTTGAGAGTAACTTAAATCTTTGAGAGCGTAACTTAAATCTTTAAGAGTAACTTAAATCGTTGAGAGTAACTTCAATCTTTGAGAGCATAACTTAAATCTTTGAGAGTAACTTAAATCTTTGTAACTTAAATCTTTGAGAGTAACTTAAATCTTTGAGAGCGTAACTTAAATCTTTGAGAGTAACTTAAAACTCTTTGAGAGCGTAACTTGACTATTTGAGAGCGTAACTTGACTCTTTGAGAGCGTAACTTAAATCTTTGAGAGTAACTTAAATCTTTGAGAGCGTAACTTGACTCGAGCTTGACTCTTTAAGAGCGTAACTTAAACTCTTTGAGGAGCGTAACTCTTTGAGAGTAACTTGAAGCGTAACTTGAGAGCGTAACTTGACTATTTGAGAGCGTAACTTGACTCTTTGAGAGCTCTAATTGAGACTTAAATCTTTGAAATCTTTGAGAGCGTAACTTGACTCTTTGAGAGCGTAACTTGACTCTTTGAGAGTAACTTAAATCTTTGAGAGCGTAACTTAAATCTTTGAGAGCGTAACTTAAATCTTTGAGAGCGTAACTTTAAATCTTTAAGAGCGTAACTTAAATCTTTAAGAGCGTAACTTGACTCTTTGAGAGCGTAACTTGACTCTTTGAGAGTAAGTTAAATCTTTGAGAGCGTAACTTAAATCTTTAAGAGCGTAACTTAAATCTTTAAGAGCGTAACTTAAATCTTTAAGAACGTAACTTAATCTTTAAGAGCGTAACTTAAATCTTTAAGAGCGTAACTTAAATGTTTAAGAGCGTAACTTAAATCTTTAAGAGCGTAACTTAAATCTTTGAGACCGTAATTTGACTCTTTCAGAGCCTAACTTAACTATTTGAAAGCGTAGCTTAAACTCTTTGAGACCGTAATTTGACTCTTTCAGAGCCTAACTTAACTATTTGAAAGCGTAGCTTAAACTCTTTGTGAGCGTAACTTAACTCTTTGAGAGCGTAACTTAAAAAAAAAAACTAAAAATGAGGGACTGGTTGGTCTCGAGGCAAGACACCAGCCTCGAGACAGAGAGGTTGTGGGATCAAATCCCGGTTGGTTGGGATTTTTGTTTATTATTTCTCTCTGCGGCAACTACCCCTCGTCTCATCAGCGAGGCCCGTCTTGAAATTTCAATTACTCATCGATGGAAAAAATATGAGTACCTCCGAAGTCGGAGTTATCTGCCTGTGCGGCGAGAGACCCCTGTGCTCACGGCTGGCAGGGAAAAATGGATTAACACGCAAAATTCAGTTCCTGGTCTCTAGGGACTTCGCCAGAGGTAAAAGCTGCCGAACGAAAAAAAAATTTCCATCATTTTACATTTACGACCTTGTTCGTGATAGTGTCTTTCTTTGTTTTAAATAATCACCTTAACAGAGACCTCAGAGGTCCAGAGGTCCTCCTTACTTGATGGATGAATACTCACTCATCATCATCAAGTACCGGGCCTACTGGCGTAGGTGATCATGTTTCTCTACAACTTTTGATCTCGATAGTTATTTAACATTTCTGTTGTTGACCTTCTGTCAAGCCATTCTCTTAAGTTGTCTGGTATCTTTTCTCTTTGCTTCCCTCTATCTCTTCGTCCCTCAATTTTCCTAGTTGTCACAATATATTCCAGCTTTTCTCTCTCATTACATGGCCAAAAAATGATGATTATTTCATCCTAATATTGGAAATTAACTCTCTTTTTGCTTTGACCTTTTTCACAACGTTTTCATTACTCTTCTGAGTTGTCCATGGTATTCTCAACATTCTTATGTATAACCACATTTCTACAGACTCCATTGATTTCCTTGTCCACTAGTGAATACTCACTAAGAGGAATAGAAAGTAGATACTGGTCATGAATTAACTTCGACATATGCCAAACAATCTCATTTCAGCTCTTGTTTGATGTGTCATCCCATCGCTTGATGTACGTGTATGCATGTGCAAATGAACTTCCTGAGTTGCAGTATTCGTCATTGATATGTTCTTTGACAATGATTGGTAGCAAGGTACAACATAGTGTGTGATATGTTCTTTGACAATGATTGGTAGCAAGGTACAACATAGTGTGTGATATGTTCTTTGACAATGATTGGTAGCAAGGTACAACATAGTGTGTGATATGTTCTTTGACAATGATTGGTAGCAAGGTACAACATAGTGTGTGATATGCACATAAATAGATCACACTCGATCTGTTGACAGAGTGGATGAACCTGTGGTACTGAGTATCATTACTGCATCCCCCCCACCCCCGTTTATGTTGTACTACAACACCCCCCCCCCCCACATACACGATTTCATTTCCAACTGAAGCAGATCGTTGTTAACATTATGTGCATTCCACGTCACTTAATGTATCTCTCTATCTCTCTCTTTCTCTTATTGTCTCTTCTAGTCTTCTTGATCTCTCTCATCTCTTTTACATTCACTCACAATTTCTCAGCGCTCACTCTCTTACTTTTCCTCTTCACTCTCCAATCTCCCCGCTCTCCTCCAGTTTTAAATTTTTTTTGTTAAATGACCTTGAATTTTCTTATGAATCTATCTCACCTCAAACTCTTAACAGCTCCCATTTCGCTAACATATTTTACTCTTACACTCCAACCGGTATTTACTTGCCCTGATGATCAACGGTAACTGCCTTCTTAAGACTGGTATGTGCAAGTAGTCTCCCTGTGCTAGCAAGTGTCAGCGCTAGCATCCATGTCCGTACCGACAGCACCTGCGGCTGGGTACCTGACTGCTGATCTAAAGTTGTAAGAACGTTAACCTTGGCAGATTAAGCAGCTGAAACTACCCCCACCTACCCCCAATGAAATAGCATATGTGTGCCCTGGATTGCTTGTCTATGGATAAGATGGTTATGTAAATAAATACAACTATCAGTGAACAGACTATTTTTGATTGATTATCCTTGAGATTAGGGTGTCCGGTTAGCGCAATCGATAGGCGGTTGGCTTACCACGGCAACAGCCGGGGTTCGTTCCCTGGCGAGGACACCTGGGTTTTACTAATTCCCTAAAAATTAGTAGGAGCCGCGATAGCTCAGTAGTTAGTGAACTGGGCTACTACGGACAAGGGGTAGGGTTCGATCCCAACCGACGGCTCCGGGTTCACCCAGCCTTAAATGGGTACCGGATTTTTTCTGGGAAAGTAAAAGCAGCACGGGCGTAATACCGACCACATTACCCCAAAAATCATGTGCTGAAGGTCTGTAAAATATAGGGTCACTAACACCATATTTCCCTATACGCCACTCGGCGTGACGGGGGGTACTTTACTTTTTTTTTTTATCCTTGAGATTATCCAGCTAAATTCCAATATTAGGAAGAAACTATCATCATTTTTTGGCCTTGTAATGAGAAGAGAACAGCTGGAATACATTGTAATAGTGGGAAAATTGAGGGACGAAGAGATAGAGGGAGGCAAAGAGAAAAGATACCAGACAGCTAAAGAGAATGGCTTAGCAGAAGGTCAACAACAGAAATGATAAATAACTGTCGAGATCGAAAGTTGTGGAGAGACAGGATCACATACGCCAGCAGGCCCGGTACTTGATGATGATGATGGTCCTTTTGAACCAAATGTGGCGCATAGGACAGAAGTCATAGTTGTCCATATTTGACGGTCAGCCGTGACCTGTTTTAGTTCTTGCTTGTTTCTCAGACGTGTTCTCTTTTGGTCTTCTTCGTTTTCTTCTACCTTCTAATTTCCACATAAGGGCCTACAAAGTTAGCCTTCTAACGTCTATTCTGAGGACGTGGCCAAAGTATTTCCAGCGTCACTTTTTAACGTAATTGGATACATAGTCACTGTTTAGTTTCATGTCTTATTTCTTGTAATTTGTTTGAAGTCTGACCAACGTTTACTTTAGCAGTCTTCGAATACATTTGTTCTGGAAAGCGTTTAGTCTTTGGTCTAGAGCCTTTCTTCTTTTCCAGCTTTCACATCCGCATGTTAATACTGGAATTACACAGGAATTAAGGATTTTGAGTTTTGTGTGATTACTGGGTGTCTTTGAAATTCAAATATTTGAGAGTTTGTTGAAGGCGGTCGACGCCAAATTGATTGGGGTCTTTATTTCACTTGTTGTGCCGCCTGTTGTTCACATCTTGCTACTAAGTTAGTTGAAATTGCAGACTTTCTTTTGGTCGTTTAGTTTGATGTAATTCGGGGATGTTGGTGGTGTCAGTAATTTTTGTTTTTCGAAGTGTCGACGTGAAACAGGGTTTTAGTTTACTCGGAAACATAAATGAGTAGCGTGAAGTGGACACAAGGCACCCACCGATGGACGGTCACGCACCGCTGGCATCGGATGAACTGTTGCCTTACAAGACATCAGAACAGCCTAGTCGAACTGTGACAAATAAAATTGCAATAATAGCAATAACAGTTGTAGCAGAAGTAGCATCAGCAACTAGTTTAGAC
The DNA here is from genome assembly GCA_032433765.1 of Megaustenia siamemsis. Lineage (NCBI taxonomy): Eukaryota > Metazoa > Mollusca > Gastropoda > Stylommatophora > Ariophantidae > Megaustenia > Megaustenia siamemsis. The sequence continues at coordinate 22,115,381 of JAVIAB010000092.1, read as the reverse complement.
CTTTTGTTAATTATGTTTTGAATTATCTTTCTCTCTTCTCTCTCTCTCTCTCATGTGATATGGTCATGTTATATTATGTATAGATCATGTTATACTATATATCGATCGCTGTGCCTGGCAGAAACCTTGTTAGCGGGAACGATGGATGCACGTGGAAGACATACGAGAAGACTGGAGTGACCGCGAGAGAATAGGAAGGTCCAGATAAAAGAGAGGCTTGCCACAAGTAAAGATACTGTAGAAAGCTGACTATAGCCACCAAAGTTGTCCCAGTAACCTTGAGGGTTGGGGAATATGACGAAAGCAAAGAACATGACGACATTCGTTCTCTTCTCATCATTTTCTGATCTCTGTTTTTTTTGTTTTTATACTGAATTACTCCTATATCTTTGAAGTAGACAAAAATGCGTACTTAACAATAAAAAGTTCAGAGGTTCATTTTAAGGTAGATAAATTATTAATTTTTTTAGGAGACCAGAAATGCGTTTTAGTTGTAAATATAATTTGTTAGAATACGCGTGGAAGAAGAAATCATCAAACTCAAGTTTGAAATGAGCGAAAGAAATAATGAGCTGTGTAACACTCGACATCTGAGCTGTTTAAAATTCGACGTCTGAGCTGTTTAACACTCGACGTCTGAGCTGTTTAAAATTCGACGTCTGAGCTGTTTAACACTCGACGTCTGAGCAGTTTAACACTCGACGTCTGAGCTGTTAACACTCGACGTCTGAGCTGTTTAACACTCGACGTCTGAGCAGTTTAACACTCGACGTCTGAGCAGTTTAACACTCGACGTCTGAGCAGTTTAACACTCGACGTCTGAGCAGTTTAACACTCGACGTCTGAGCAGTTTAACACTCGACGTCTGAGCAGTTTAACACTCGACGTCTGAGCAGTTTAACACTCGACGTCTGAGCAGTTTAACACTCGACGTCTGAGCAGTTTAACACTCGACGTCTGAGCTGTTTAACACTCGACGTCTGAGCAGTTTAACACTCGACGTCTGAGCAGTTTAACACTCGACGTCTGAGCAGTTTAACACTCGACGTCTGAGCAGTTTAACACTCGACGTCTGAGCAGTTTAACACTCGACGTCTGAGCTGTACACGTTTTATAGATTTATGGTGGAGATAACCTTTCAAATCTCTTTCTGCACCCTTCTAGTCTGTAGTTCCTTAGAAAGTGTTTCTGTACCATTCTAGTATGTAGTTCCTTAGAAAGTGTTTCTGTACCATCTAGTATGTAGTTCCTTAGAAAGTGTTTCTGTACCATTCTAGTATGTAGTTCCTTAGAAAGTGTTTCTGCACCCTTCTAGTATGTAGTTCCTTAGAAAGTGTTTCTGTACCATTCTAGTATGTAGTTCCTTAGAAAGTGTTTCTGTACCATTCTAGTATGTAGTTCCTTAGAAAGTGTTTCTGTACCATTCTAGTATGTAGTTCCTTAGGACATGTTTCTGCACCCTTCTAGTCTGTAGTTCCTTAGGACATGTTTCTGCACCATTCTAGTCTGTAGTTCCTTAGGACATGTTTCTGCACCATTCTAGTCTGTAGTTCCTTAGGACATGTTTCTGCACCATTCTAATCTGTAGTTCCTTAGGACATGTTTCTGCACCATTCTAGTCTGTAGTTCCTTAGGACATGTTTCTGCACCCTTCTAGTCTGTAGTTCCTTAGGACATGTTTCTGCACCATTCTAATCTGTAGTTCCTTAGAAAGTGTTTCTGCATCATTCTGGTCTGTAGTTCCTTAGAAAGTGTTTCTTCGCCATTTTTTAGTCTGTAGTTCCTTCGAAAGTGTTTCCTTGTCATGTGCCTTCACGGCAATGGGAAATCGATAGACACAAATATTGGACCTTCGTCAAGACCAAATATGAAAACTACAAACATGGGCCTCTGGCCAAAAATAAACATGAGAACTTTAATCAAGTACAAAAATAGGGCCCTCATGAACAGCAAGCACATTCCTCAACAAGCTTTCGCTCATAGTCAAGGCCACCCAGGGGGTGTTAAGTGCAACATGAGAATCAAGCACAAGTATGGGTTCCTGGCCAAGTAAAAGTACATACACATATATTTAAATAATATTCTGTTATTACTGCTTACAACACACTGCAGATGCGGGTTCATAAAGTAGTAATCTATTTAGTTTCTGCTGGTTGCTTTCTCTGTCGCACACTATCTGGAACTTGGCAAAAGTATATCATATAGTATGTTTTATAGATGTGTGGACATACAGATGAAATATATCATACAGTGTGTTTTATAGGTGTGTGGACATACAGACTAAATATATCATATAGTGTGTTTTATAGATATGTAGACATACAGATGAAATATGTCATATAGTGTGTTTTTATATGTGTGGACATACAGATAAAATATATCATATAGTATGTTTTATAGATGTGTGGACATACAGATGAAATATATCATTTAGTGTGTTTTATAGATGTGTGGACATGCAGAAAAAAATATATCATACAGTGTGTTTTATAGGTGTGTGGACATACAGATGAAATATATCATATAGTGTGTTTTATAGATGTGTGGACATGCAGCAGAAATATATCATACAGTGTGTTTTATAGATGTGTGGACATGCAGAAATAATATATCATACAGTGTGTTTTATAGATGTGTGGACATGCAGAAATAATATATCGTACAGTGTGTTTTATAGATGTGTGGACATGCAGAAATAATATATCATACAGTGTGTTTTATAGATGTGTGGACATGCAGAAATAATATATCATACAGTGTGTTTTATAGATGTGTGGATATGCAACAGAAATGCATCATAAAGCATTTTTATAGATGTGTGGACATGCAGCAGTACAAACAGAGAAGCGGAGAAGTGGAGATAGATATTGCAGAACTTGTTAATCTTTGCTTATTAAGCAAGTACACACACAAAAATGTGCGTGCAAACGTAGGTGATTGATGCCTGGACTAGCTCGTATATTGGGAACCAAATGGCGTACGATGCAAAAATGCAGTGCGTGCATGCCCTGAAGATGGCGTGCACCAAGAGACCCGTCTTGCTTCATGCCTGCCAGAGCCTGGAGTTGAGGCCGAGTGAAGGGGAAGCAGCCTCATCGCACAATGTGGAATAATAAACAAGCCTCGTTGCGGTGACTTACTTCCCCTCTCGTGCCTGCCCTGAACAACCCCACAAGCACCCAGATTTAGGGCAGAGTTGTTGCCAGTACAGATTAGTTCGTCTACCCAACTTTTCACACAATTTGGCTTCTGGTTTTTTGTCTCTTCCCCTTCCAACACAAATATTATATCCATCAAATTAGAGCTCGCTTACGTACATCATGTTTTCTAAGGGTGTTGCCTTCATTCTTCATGAATTGTCAGTGTATTCCGAGTAATTATTCCTGAATTAGTATGTAATTTATCAACAATTAATAAGTTGTACAATATATAGAGCCGTGGTAGCGCAGTGGTCTTCTTTACTGACATCAAGAGTTCAATTCCGAATATTTCTGGGCTCCTACTGCTTTAAATGAATACCGGGTTTTATTTTCCTTTGTAGAACAGACGACACTAGCGTAATGTCGATATCTAAAATTATCAACACAAAAATTAAGATATGGATGTGAATCATGGACAGTAGGGCAGCATGCAAGAAAATAACTGCAGGCTGCAGAAATGTTGTTTTATAGAAGAATATTGAGAATATCATGGACTGCTACGAAGAGCAATCAAAACGTCTTGAAAGAGGCCAAAGCAAAAAGAGAGCTAATTTCCAATGTTAAGAAGAAACAATCATCATTTTTTTGCCATGTAGTGAGAAGGGAACAGCTGGAATATATTGTAACAACTGGAAACATCGAGGGACGAAGAGATAGAGGGAAGCAAAGAGAAAAGATACCAGACAGCTTAAGAGAATGGCTTGGCAGAAGGTCAACAACAGAAATGATAAATAACTGTCGTATCGAAAGTAGGCTTGGTGCTTGATGATGATTATAAATATGTGTGTGTGTGTGTGTGTTTTTAGTAAAGAATCTAACATAACACTTTATTGTCTATGCTATCTATACGTGTGTGTGCAATAAAGAATCTAACATAACACTTTATTGTCTATTCTGTCTATACGTGTGTGTGCAATAAAGAATCTAACATAACACTTTATTGTCTATTCTGTCTATACGTGTGTGTGCAATAACGAATCTAACATAACACGTTATTGTCTATTATGTCTATACGTATGTGTGCAATAAAGAATCTAACATAACACGTTATTGTCTATTCTGTCTATACGTGTGCATGCAATAACGAATCTAACATAACACGTTATTGTCTATTATGTCTATACGTGTGTGTGCAATAAAGAATCTAACATAACACGTTATTGTCTATTCTGTCTATACGTGTGTGTGCAATAAAGAATCTAACATAACACTTTATTGTCTATTCTGTCTATACGTGTGTGTGCAATAAAGAATCTAACATAACACTTTATTGTCTATTCTGTCTATACGTGTGTGTGCAATAAAGAATCTAACATAACACGTTATTGTCTATTCTGTCTATACGTGTGTGTGCAATAAAGAATCTAACATAACACGTTATTGTCTATGCTATCTATACGCCACAGGGGGTTGCGGGGTTGTTTCTTTAAACCAAATATTCTCTGGTAAAACCAACTATTATCCGGTTAAACCAACTATTATCCGGTTAAACCAACTATTATCCGGTTAACCAACTATTATCCGATTGAACTATTCGGTTATATCAATTATTTTATTTTTACTTAGCTTTCCTCTGGGTATACCACATTTGAGAGGACTTCCGGTTTCAAGATGGCGCGGTCATGTTTGCGTCAACGTTCACTGTTACGTATTTTGTGCCGGAAAGATGGTTAATTCTATCTTTCCAATGCAGATCAGTGTATAGATAAAAAGTTCCACTGTTAGGAACTTCCCCGGTGAAGCGGAGTACATGCATGTGATCTGAAGTCCTCGACAGTGTGCGTGATAGTGTGTTCTGTGTTGATTGCAATTCAATATACGTCATCGTTGGAATACCGGTCAATATGACGGTTAGGCGTCAGGAACTTTTAATTGCTGTGTCTGAAAAGTGTTCCTTGTTGCAGTTTCCGCATATTCCAAGTCCGGCTTGCTGCAGGAGCTACTGAGTTAAGTGAGTGCTCTGTGCACACCGTGAGCTGTGTGTATCATCCGTGTTGATCATGTTTCGATATTCCAATGGTTTACGATGAATGCTGATATCGTATGACAGGGAACGCTGTGTTCACTTTCTGTGCAGTTTCGCCTTATGTCTTTTGGCGTGTGCTGAGACTGCTATGATGGGGACTACAGCTACCTTTCTTTGTTTTGGAGATGAGTTAGTAATTCGGATGATTCCACTGGCACGGACGGTTGAGCAATTATAGATTTTAATTCGTTTGCAGTGATACCGGGGCCTTCCATAACCAAATAACCAATTATCACATTTTCTATATTTTAACAAGTATTCTATTTATTCAGCATATTCTCTGACTCTAACAGCTGTTTACAGCTAGCACACTACAGCTAGCAGTAACTCTCCGGTAATGTCAGCGATTCTCCTGTTACGTCAAATGACAATATTCAAGTTACACTACCTAGTCTCTACCTATACCAGTTACACTATCTAGTCTCTACCTACACCAATTACACTACATAGTCTCTACATATACAGTTACACTACATAGTCTCTACCTATACCAGTTACACTACAAAGTCGCTACCTATACCAGTTACACTACATAGTCGCTACCTATACCAGTTACACTACATACTCTCTACATATACCAGTTACACTACCTAGTCTCTACCTATATCACTTACACTACATAGTCTCTACCTATACCAATTACACTACATTGTCTCTAACTATACCAATTACACTACATAGTCTCTACCTAAACCAGTTACACTACCTAATCTCTACCTATACCAGTTGCACTACATACTCTCTACCTATACCAGTTACACTACCTAGTCTCTACCTATACCAGATACACTACATACTCTCTCTCTCTACCTATACCAGTTACACTACCTAGTCTCTACCTATACCAGTTACACTACCTAGTCTCTACCTATACCAGTTACACTACCTAGTCTCTACCTATACCAGTTACACTACGTAGTCTCTACCTATACCAGTTACACTACAGTCTTTACCTATACCAGTTACACTACATAGTCTCTACCTATACCAGTTACACTACATAGTCTCTACCTATACAAGTTACACTACCTAGTCTCTACCTATACCAGTTACACTACCTAGTCTCTAACTATACCAGTTAAACTACCTAGTCTCTACCTATACCAGTTACACTACCTAGTCTCTACCTATATCAGTTACACTACCTAGTCTCTACCTATACCAGTTACACTACCTAGTCTCTACCTATACCAGTTACACTAACTAGTCTCTACCTATACCAGTTACACTACCTAGTCTCTACCTATACCAGTTACACTACCTAGTCTCTATCTATACCAGTTACACTGCCTAGTCTCTCCTATACCAGTTACACTACCTAGTCTCTACCTATACCAGTTACACTACATAGTCTCTACTTATACCAGTTACACTACATAGTCTCCACCTATACCAGTTACACTACATAGTCTCTACCTATACCAGTTACACTACATAGTCTCCACCTATACCAGTTACACTACATAGTCTCTATTTATACCAGTTACACTACATAGTCTCTACTTATACCAGTTACACTACATAGTCTCTACCTATAACAGTTACACTACCTAGTCTCTACCTATACCAGTTACACTACATAGTCTTTACCTATACCAGTTACACTACATAGTCTCTAGCTATACCAATTACACTATATAGTCTCTACCTATATCAATTACACTACATAGTCTCTACCTATACCAGTTACACTACCTAGTCTCTACCTATACCAGTTACACTACATAGTCTCTACCTATACCTGTGACACTACCTAGTCTCTCCTATACCTGTTACACTACATAGTCTCTACCTATACCAGTTACACTACCTAGTCTCTACCTATACCAGTTACACTACCTAGTCTCTACCTATACCAATTACACTACCTAGTCTCTACCTATACAAGTTACACTACCTAGTCTCCACCTATACAAGTTACACTACCTAGTCTCTACCTATACCAGTTACACTACCTAGTCTCTACCTATACCTGTGACACTACCTAGTCTCTACCTATACCATTTACACTACCTAGTCTCTACCTATACCAGTTACACTACATAGTCTCCAGTTATACCTGTTACACTACCTAGTCACTAGTTATACCATCTATTCTCATGAGTTACCGCCTGTTCCCACTGATGTCAGTTATTTCCATGACTGTATTCTCATTTTTAACAAATTATTAACTGCTAGATGCTTACGCTCTCCACCTTCTCTCTCTCTCTCTCTCTCTCTCTCTCTCTCTCTCTCTCTTACACACACACACACACACACACACACACACACACCCCCAAACAAGCCCAAAGATACCTCATTTTCCCAGAAACATTGCTTTTAAAAGAAACTATTTCACATTCAGTCTTTCCCCCCACTCCCCAACTACCCTGGCCAGTTCACTCACTTGTATAAGTAGAGATAATAACAAAAACACCTGAATTAAATATATCAAGATAATGCAGTGCAAGGGGGACCACCGGCAAGTGTTTGCTTTAAATTGTGTTCTCTCCAAATGCTTCTCTCCCCCAACCTTTATGATTTCAATGAAAACATGCCTATGGCAGTGCCTGTTGGCAATCAGATCATCATCATGTGCTAGTAAATTGTTCTGTTCACAATGAGAGAAGCATTCGCCACAATTCTACAACACTCTAAGAGTGCTATGAGACTACTAAGTGTGTGTTACAATCTATCATAGCTTGACATCACATATGGGTAGAAGTAATTGATTTGTCTGAGTGGTTACCTCGCTTGTCTACTTATCATAAGAGGCCGAGGTTTAATTCCCTGATGTATTGTGGTGTTTTATCCCCGGACCAGCACTTCTTCGTGTTCCCTCCAACACCTAAAAATATGGTACTAGAGATTTCCTTCTGGGAAATAAGGCGACTTGGCGTAATACCGACCACATCATCCATCAGTGTGCAGATGGCCGTTGAAAAATATGGGCACTAGTTGTTTATTTCCCCATCAACGGCACTATGCGTTAAATCTTTTCGTACGTTTCGCCGCACAGTGCGTCACTCTCAGTTTGATTAGTGTGAACCGTCATCAAACCATATTCTTTTTACATGTCTTAGTATCATCTTGGTGTTGGTGAAATCTAATACCTTATTCAATTATCTAAAAAACTCCATACATAATATGTTATATGTTAGATAAATATAAATATGTAGATTAATTCTTAAAATGATGAAACATTTTGTCTCTGAAATCTATTCCATTGCATTGATGAAAAGCTTCCGTACTGAAAGAGTTAACGTGAACACTTACAGACCTCAAACCATGACAGATGTCCTGCATTCATGATCACAAACAATCGAAATCAAGCAGTGCTTTATACCCAGTAATCTACGTCATAAGACGCACCACATTCCCTTCCTGAAGTAGAGAAGCCGGCAGCTGATATAATATATTTCACTGTAACGTCACCAACCTGTGTTGTTGTCTTTCAGCATCAATTGAGATGCTCCGGTCTGTTCATTGCTAGGTGCTTACAAAACTGACATTATTTTTTTAGGCATCGGATGTTTCCAAATGAGAGCAACAGCATCTTCTTTGACTTATTAACTAACGAGGGCTACTTGAGTTATCCCAAAGAGTGTAAAAGTCTCTCAGAAACAACAGATTTCAAGAGAAAAATGCCCATCACCTTTTTGGGAGTCGAATCCGGATCCGTTTGGTCTAAAACCGACTTCTTGCCTCTAAATTTTTTTTCGGACGTTCCAGGGTTCACTCAACCACTAAAATGGCTCCCATAGATTTGTCTACAAAGTTCACTTACTTTGCCTTATTATGTCATCAACCATTAACATACATTCTTTACCAAATTATGTCATTAAGCATTAACATGCATTCTTTACCATATTATGTCATAAACCATTAACATACATTCCTTACCATATTATGTCATTAACCATTAACATACATTCTTTACCATATTATGTCATCAACCATTAACATACGCTCTTTGCCATATTATGTCATCAACCATTAACATACATTCCTTACCATATTATGTCATCAACCATTAACATACGCTCTTTACCATATTATGTCATCAACCATTAACATACATTCCTTACCATATTATGTCATTAACCATTAACATACGCTCTTTACCATATTATGTCATTAACCATTAACATACCTTCTTTACCAAATTATGTCATTAACCATTAACATACGCTCTTTACCTTATTTTGTCGTGTAACATTAATTAGCCATGTTAATGCGTATTAATTTGTTCAGAAACCAGTCACCACGTGAGCCAATGTAAATGTTTGATGTATTACTTGCTGTTAATGAATGTCTCTTGCGTTATTAGTTTCTATATAAGATATAATTATCACACAAAAAGGGTGCTCCTAGGAAACAATCGACATTTTTCGGGCACATCAAGGGAAGAGGAAAAGTTGGAATATTTGGTTACAACTGGTAAAATACAGGGAAAGAGAGATCGCGGACGACAAAGAGAGAAAATACTGGATAGCTTGGTGTCATGGCATGAAAACAGTCACCAACAGAACTGATACGATGCACGGTAGATAGAAGATTGTTGAAAGACATGATCGCCTACGCCAACCGGTAGGCACATGATTATAAAGATTGCGAACCCGTAATAACAGCCACGAGAGATTCGGGACACCTCGAGATATCCGAGCCCTGCGGAATCCGTATAGGAAAAGTACTTAAGACTTCTGTACTTATGTGAACCAGGTAAGACATACCCAGGTGCTGATAGATAGATAAACTTCACTTAACAAGACATCGAGGGCGGAGTTGAGAAAAGACGTTGAAACCTCCTTCTTGGCTACAAGTCGACAGAGGAACCTGTTTATCGTTGTTTAAATATAAAGTTAAGTTTCAAACGATGCACGTGTTATTTAGTCATTGACTGCGGGCCTTGTGGCTATAAAAGGGTTGCTGGTCATTTAAGGAATAATCAGTCTAAATCTGGAGCAATGTTGGGGAGCACTTAAACACTGAGAGGTAATGGGCAGGGAACGATCGTGCGTGTCAGTTACTGGGTTATCTAGCCTTCCAGTGTATGCTCTCCCCTGTGATTGGTCGATGGGCGGACTTGCACCGAGTCACCCCGTGACGTAGTCCTTGTTTACCGCCAGAAAGTGACGGCCTGCTCGTTGCTGGCTCAGCACGTCTGCTGCATGGAGGCCATTTAGGAGTTCGTGTTGTGGCTTTTCCTGCTGTTTTCTTTCCTCTCCTGGTTTGTTGAGTTCGTGAAATAATACCGCAACCATACACAGTCTACAACGGACACCTCCATCAGAGAGTTTTCCCCTAAATCCGTGATCCTTTTAGAATCGGACACAGGAACAACTATATCGGATTTTGAAACCTCGCGTAGCTTGTTCCACCATCCGTTCCATATTGTTATTAGTGCTTTATTGCGAGTAGATCACACCGTTTGTTTTGACAGCATTAGATTAATTAATTAGGAGCTCTGGTCTCATAAGTTTAAATCAATAGCCATGTTTGACGTATATACAATTGTAACTTTAGCATGTAAGTACGCGCCATCTAATATAACATATAACTACTTGTATATGCTCGGTGATAAAAAGCTCGAGTTTTGTGAACTATCCGATGCTGAACGTACATTCTGTATGTAGATTTCACTAGATTCATATATTTTAAGTTCACCACTTCTGTAGATTTCGCTAAGATTCATATATGTTAAGTTCACTACTTTTGTAGATTTCGCTAAGATTCATATATTTTAAGTTCACCGCTTTTGTAGATTTCGCTAAGATTCATATATTTTAAGTTCACAACCTTTGTAGATTTCGTTAGTTTTATACATTTTAAGTTCACAACCTTTGTAGATTTCGTTAGTTTTATACATTTTAAGTTCACAACCTATGTAGATTTCGTTAGTTTTATACATTTTAATTAAGTTCACAACCTTTGTAGATTTCGTTAGTTTTATACATTTTAAGTTCACAACCTTTGTAGATTTCGTTAGTTTTATACATTTTAAGTTCACAACCTTTGTAGATTTTTATACATTTTAAGTTCACAACCTTTGTAGATTTCGTTAGTTTTATATATTTTAAGTTCACAACCTTTGTAGATTTCGTTAGTTTTATATATTTTAAGTTCACAACTTTTGTAGATTTCGTTAGTTTTATACATTTTAAGTTCACAACCTTTGTAGATTTCGCTAGATTCATATCATAAACATGTTTCGCGAGGGCATCTATTTTTAGTTCTATTCAAAACTGGTACTTCTAATTAATCATCTGCTGTCACATTCTTCAATCTGTTCAATGGCATTTCAGTCAGGAGAACTTACCCACTTGAAGATCAACGTCATTCCGTGACTCATGACTCGCGTAGTCGTAATACTCTTGAGTCCGTGACATCAGGGTAGGGTGTTTTTTTTAAGATCATCCGTAGCCCACGCATGTTCTAAGTTGGAAAAAGCTCCTGTTGGAGTGTCATATTGTCAACAAACAGAATTCAATTGTTTCTAAATATATCTTAACTGTATCCTACAATTGTAATTGTGCACTCATGGATTATGGAAAGTTGAGGGCCATTAAGTAGTCGTGATTATCGTGTGTTGTGGAGTACTTTTGTGCCGCAGAGAGAAATTAATTATTTTATTTTAATAATACATTTTAAAAGATGTATTCCTAATTTTTCTAAGTGATATTTGTGTGTTTTTATCTGTCACTACCTTAATATATTTTAGAGGAATTATTACCTGATTTTTTTCTACGTGATACTTTTTTTTTAATTCTACGTGATATTTTTTTTTTTTTTAATTCTACGTGATACTTTTTTTTTATATTCTGCGTGATACTTTCTTTTTTTTATTCTACGTGATACTTTTTTTTTAAATTCTACGTGATACTTTCTTTTTTTTTATTCTACGTGATACTTTTTTTTTATTCTACGTGATACTTTCTTTTTTTTTTATTCTACGTGATACTTTTTTTTATTTTACGTAATAATTTTTTTTTTATTCTACGTGATACTTTATTTTTTTTAAATTCTAGGTGATACTTTTGTTTTATTCTACGTGATACTTTTTTTTTTAATTCTACGTGATACTTCTTAGTTTCTTTTTTTTTTATTCACTGTTTCAATAAAATGTAAAAGAATTATTATTTGCTATTCTACATTATATTGTTGGGCTTATATTCGCAGAGTAATTCATTTTAAAATAAATATTACATGATTTATGATACAGATTTTGTGCATACTTTTCACTATTTTGACAAACATATGTATTTTATTATTTTTCTCGTTATCTTAACGATTAATTGTTGATACAGTAACTTATTGGGATTTTTTTTCCCTCTGTGACTCAACGCCATATATAGTATCTATCTATCTATCTATTGTCCTTTCGAGCTGAAGACGGCACATAGGGCAGAATCACAATCTCAAAAAGAGAAACATTGCGTGCCAAAATGGCACATATTGCAGAGATCACTGCTCCTAAAATCTATATATATATCTGTATTTTATTTTCAAGACGTTTAAATAACATAATGACATGATTTTCCTACAAGTAATGGTTTACGTAGTTTCGTCATGCTACAATCGTCACGAGAGTAGGAACCAATCTCATTGCTTTCTTGACCTAAGATTACATCATTTCATTGTTTAATTGTTAACTAGACTAAAAGAATGCGTGTGTCACTTTAAGGTAAAATCATTATAATCATAAACAAAGTTAAAAAAAAACACTCAAAATTGACTGTTAAAATACTCTCTATAATATAATCTCATATGATTGATAACCACGCTGACGAATTATTTGTAATGTGACATAAGGAGATGTGCATTCATAATTCCAACTTTACACATAGTACAGGTTTTTCTGACTTTAAGACAAACCCAATTACACAATATTTATAGCAACACAAATACATAGTTTTCACTAAAATAAAACAAATACATAGTTTTCTTAGTCTAAAATAACACAAGTTCATAGTTTTCTTTGCCTAAAATAATACAAATTCATAGTTTTCGCTAAAAGAACACAAATTCATAGTTTTCTTAACCTAAAATTACACAAATACATAGTTTCCACTAAAATAACACTAATTAATGGTTTTTAGCCTAAAATAACACAAATTCATAGTTATCTTAGCCTAAAATAACACAAATTCATGGTTTTTTTCGCCTAAAATAACACAAATCCATAGTTTTTCGCTAAGATAACAGAAATTCATTTACCTTAACCCAAACTAGTACAAGTATTTTATTATTACACACATGATTATGTACAGATTACATACATACGAGTAAGCTATAATTAAATACAATCTGAAAACAAGACGTTTTCATAAAAAAAAAACTGCACACAGCTACTCCCACTGCTCTTGTACAAATATGACGTTAAGTATCTATCTCTGGTTTTAAGATTCATCATCATCATTGAGTGCGGTCTCCGCATCGAAGTTTGGCTACCATGGAGCGCCATTCCACTCTGTCTCTTGCTTTGATTGTCATAGATTGACTTGTCCATCTTTTTATGTTACTCGTCCATGTTAGTCTTGGTCTGCATCTGCCTCTTTTACCTTGTGTTTTCCCTTCCAAATTTACTTTTATTAGGCTGTTGTATCTTTTAACATGCTCCAAAAATTTCAGTTGTCTTGTTCTAATTATGTTTAGTGGTTCTCTTTTAATTTTTAGTTGTTTTAAAAATTCATCGTTTGTTTTCTTTTCTTTCCATCCAATTCTACCTATTAATCTAAAAATCCACATTGTTTTAAGATTAACAACTTTCAATGCATAACATCCATTCCGTTCAAATATTTAGTAAAACGTCTACCCATTTCATTAAAGAATGTCTGTAATCTTATTATATAGTATTATTGAACGAGTAGAGTCTGTACCATGAAACTCACAAATATATTCGCAAAAATGTCCAATTTTTAAAGCGTTCACAAGACTACCGCTATGTTAATAATATCTCCAAATAATTTGTTGACTTCAGAAGACTGAGATGCCACATGCCTGACATTCGATTACACTGCTGTCATGTGTACGGCATTTATTTTTCATCGGCGTGTTATTTTTAATTTTTCTCGAATTTTCCGATCGTGTCTTTTATGGTATGACATTTAACCAATCGTTAATCTTTTATGATATGACATTTAACCAATCGTTAATCTTTTATGATATGACATTTAACCAATCGGTAATCTTTTATGATATGACATTTAACCAATCGTTAATCGTTTATGATATGACATTTAACCAATTGTTAATCGTTTATGATATGACATTTAACCAATCGTTAATCGTTTATGATATGGCATTTAACCAATCGGTAATCGTTTATGATATGGCATTTAACCAATTGGTAATCGTTTTCGCATAACAGCCATTTTTTAACTGTCTTTCTGCAGATGTTAAAAAGAGATCTCACATCAAATGATGGAGATGAATATTATAAAATGACTTTCATTTATTATATGAGAAGAGACAGGCATACACATACCTCGATTACTGAAATTGCTGCTGTATTCAGTTTTAGTTGAAGTATTTACATTTCAAGAGATTGTGAATTTTCTCAGAATTCATCCAGAATCGTAAGCCTTGGCAAAAGTACTTTCTCTCTCTCTAGAGAGATCACGTTATAGACACAGGACACGAAGATGCTCCGACCATATGAATAATGCTTTATTTCAAGACATTCATGTTGACATCTGAGAGTGTAGCAAGAGGTCAATGACAAATGTACGTGAGAGGAGAAGAGGCATTTTGTGTAGGGGATTCCAACTGGTCTGACCTAGGATGGTAACGTGACTCAAAGGCCAGCATATAGAACTTCTCATAAATCACATAACATGCTTATCGTACAAATCTCATAGGTCAAAGTTCACTGAATATATTAGGGCACAAGAGTTTACAAGATCCTAGAAGAAGGGAGAGAGATTGAGAGGGGGGGGGGAATAGGAGAGAGAGAGAGAAAGTACTTTTGCCAAGGCTTACGATTCTGGGGGAGTTCTGAGAAAATTCACAATCTCTTGAAATGTAAATACTTCAACTAAAACTGAATACAGCAGCAATTTCAGTAATCGAGGTATGTGTATGCCTGTCTCTTCTCATATAATAAATCAAAGTCATTTTATAATATTCATCTCCATCATTTGATGTGAGATCTCTTTTTAACATCTGCAGAAAGACAGTTAAAAAATGGCTGTTATGTCTAAATGAGACTATGTCAAGCTATATTTCTTTTATTTCTTCTGTACTGTTTAGTACTGTAATGTTTATTGCTGCAGCAGTCGGGCGTTGTTGATATTTGTGATCTGTAAATAAACATCAAACATTTTGACTGCTTAGTGGAGACGCATGGTGACTGACAGCAGTCACATAACATAGTCACAGCGGCTGTGCACAAAAAGTGTGTCTTGACTGTTATCGCCAGAGCTGAACATTCTGATTGAGATCAAGAAGCTGCATAGGATACATTCTTGGCTGATCTTAACTGTCACCCTACACCATGTTGTCCTTCTGCGACACTCGCCAGCCTCGCATGTTCCAAGAATACGCACCCTATGCCCTCCCTCATCACCATCGACCCAGGATGGACCCGACCAGTGATGTCTTCACCTGCCTGTTTGGTGACCTCTTCGTCAAATGGTATGTCCAGTCACGCTGCGTGTTATCTCTGTCATGAATGATACCAATTTAACTTTTTTAAAATTTATTAATATATTGTTCTGACAAGTAAAACCTGAAACATTATAGGAAGCCAAGCAAAGTTCAAAAATAGGACCACACGTAAGACACAAATTTGACAAACATTTCTAGATGGATCGAGCTTATATTTATATATATATCATCATCATCATTGAATGCCGTCTCCGTATCTAAGATTGGCTACCATGGACCGGCCATCCCTCTCTGTCTCTTGCTTATATGGTGCAGGTTGAAATAGGCTGACTTTTCCATATTTTGATGTTACTCGTCCATGTTAGTCTTGGCTCCTCTGACTCTTTTACCTTTTATTTTCCCTTCCAAGATTTCTTTTAATGGCTGCAGTGTATTTTAACATGCCGCCAAAATCTCATTTGTCTTGTTTGAATTGTGTTTAGTAGTTCTCTATTCACTTTTAGTTCTTGTAAGACTTCATCATTTGTTTTCTTTTCTTTGCATCAAATTCTTCCTATTCTTCTATAAATCCTCATTTCAAATGCTTCAATTTTCTACTCTGTTTTCTTGTCTAATGTCCATGTTTCTGCACCATACAGGAATTTTGAGAAGATATAACATTTACTATTTTTAGTTTTAGTCCTGGTGTTATTTGTGTTGATGTTAGTATATTTTTCATGCCATGAAAAATTACATTTTTTGCCATTACTATTATTTTTTCCCCCCCCCAGTTTTCCATTTTTCAACACTTTTTATAGTATGTGCAAGATAATTGTAGATCTGAACTGTCTTCAGGTCTATTCCTTCAACTTTGATATCCACTTGTAGGTTTTGAATATTATCGTTGTTTTTGATCATAGTTTTAGTGTTTTTTTTTAAATATTCATATCTAATCTCTACTTTTTGCTTGTCATGTTTATTTCATTAAGTAATTGCTGTAGATCTTTAGGATTTTGAGCTATTAATACAGTATCATCGGCATATCTTAGGTTATTGATCATTGATTTCCATTAATGTTTAGGCCTCACATCTCTGTGATATTGTTAAATATTTGCTCTGTGTATAGATTGAACAAGCTTAGTGATAGGATGCATCCCTTTCTTACTCCATATATAATTCAAAGTAAAAAGCCTGTTTCCATTAAATTCACAGTAAACATTTCCCCCTCAAACCCATGCCAGGGCCGTAGCACCTTCTTTTGGGATATGAAATAAACCATCTTATTTTTGTTTGACTTCAGCCCTGGCAGTTTTATGTTTTAATCCCGCGTCATGTGCAATTTATCTCTTAATCATGTGCAATGTATCTCTTCATCATGTGCAATTTATCTTTCCGCCATGTGCAATTTATCTTTTCGCCGTGTGCAATTTATCCCTTCGTCATGTGCAATGTATCTCTTCATCATGGGCAATTTATCTTTTCGCCATGTGCAATTTATCTTTTCGCCATGTGCAATTTATCCCTTCATCATGTGCAATTTATCCCTTCATCATGTGCAATGTATCTCTTCATCATGTGCAATTTATCTCTTCACCATATGCAATTTATCTCTTCATCATGTGCAATTTACCTCTTTACCCTTTTCAATTTATCTCTTCGCCATGTGCAATTTATCTCTTCACCATGTGCAATTTATCTCTTTACCCTTTTCAATGTATCTCTTCGCCATGTGCAATTTATCTCTTTACCCTTTTCAATTTATCTCTTCACCATGTGCAATTTACCTCTTTACCCTGTGCAATTTACCTCTTTACCCTTTTCAATTTATCTCTTCGCCATGTGCAATTTATTTCTTCACTGTGTTGATATTTTTATGTCCTCGTAGTCAGCTTTCTAGATATCAGACTAATAAGGGCCATACTAATTGTTAAATACCAACCAACAAATGGCTCTTCCTAGTGTAATCCTGGCACTAGTTTATAAAAAAAAAGTGACAAAGTTAAGACTAATACAGTTCATATAATAATTGGGAATTCCAGTATTTCCCCGTTTCTCCCCTGGGTACTTTAAGGTTACAATTTTGTGTTAACTCGTTAATTATCAGTTTCTTTTAGCTCTGACTTGATTATTATGATCCTTGAATGAAGAGCAAGATCTTGAACTCTGTCCCCGAAAAGTGCAAAACAAACTAATAAGCTCTTCTGAAGACCTAATTCACGGAGTTGATTCATGCAGGAGACATCTTTCACTGAGTAAACTGGTGGGCTTATAAAGGTTAACTCAGAAGGGGAATTGAGAGTTAATAGCAGCAATAGAGTTCAAGCTGTCATTTCTGTTTCCTTTTTAACAAAATCATACTATGTCAAACAAGAGGTATTCATCAGATATCAAATGATTAAAGAACAACAAATGAATACAGACTTAACATAAATCTAAGAAACATGTTTACAGCGATCGATAATACTTATTGTCCATTGTCAGAAATTTTCATTTTAAAAATTGATGATGAAAATACTTCACATGCGGGGAAAAAATATTAAGAACTGTACAAATATTTAATCAGCATCTGTGAGCATCTCATTGAATCGATCATAATGTAGCAGCAAATTGTCTAGTTAGGGATGTTAACTGTAAAATGGGGGCAAGTATTTTTGGGACAGTAAAAGATTTAACCTCTAGCAGGCGGTAACACATATTGGGAGCTTTATACTCTCCATCCTTTAGAATATATTTGATTTAGGTGTGATAAGTATGACTACTCCGATAACACACATGTATATGTGTGTATGGGTGTATGTATGTATATATATAATTTTATAGATAAAATTGTAGATATATGTGTACTTTGATAATATGGATAGTGGATATTTGATGTAGTTTGAAATTAATTTTAATTATTTTTAACAGTAACTTTATTATATTTTCAATTCACTATGTAAACTATCGGTTGGCTTACCACGGCAACAGCCGGGGTTCGTACCCTGGCGAGGACACCTGGGTTTTACTAATTCCCTAAAAATTAGTGGGAGCCGCGATAGCTCAGTGGTTAGTGAACTGGACTACTACGGACAAGGGGTAGGGTTCGATCCCAACCGACGGCTCCGGGTTCACCCAGCCTTAAATGGGTACCGGATTTTTTCTGGGAAAGTAAAACAGCACGGGCGTAATACCGACCACATTACCCCAAAAATCATGTGCTGAAGGTCTGTAAAATATAGGGTCACTAACACCATATTTTTCCCTATACGCCACTTGGCGTGACGGGGGGTACTTTACTTTTACTATGTAAACTATGACTTCAGTTGATAATATGAAAATGTTGCCTTGCACGATATTAAATATATGTGCCTGCTTCCTTTCCAACATAGAAAACGCTTTGCTTTTAAGATTAGAATATGCTCTAACAATTTAACATATTTGATCATTTAAGACAAATATAAATAAGAAACTCTGAGAAGTAATTACAACTTAAGTATGACACAAGAAAGTTTGTTGACCAAATTTGACGAAAATATATTAAGTTCTCTTTGACAAAATAAAACTTGTTTTAAACGCAATATTTTTTCGAGATCTAGCAGTAGTTCACACAGATTTGATGTTTGGTGAGCATGCATAATAGTGCTGCTCATTTGTAGATAGGTGTAGATATAAGAACAAGACATTGAATAGATTATAGCGATTCCAGCTAAATGTGCCGATCTCTAGTGAGGACGATGTTTAAAATGTCTCAGCTGTAAACGGGTGCCGTCTTTGCCGAGTAAGTACAATATTAGGAACTGTTCACAAGTTATGTAGTGAGTGTTCTGTTGCCGACACTTTCAACCGAAGCATTACAGGCTGTGGAATAATGTATTTACCAACCTGCAAATAGACCCACGTTAATGGGTTCATTTGCAAACCATGCTGGGCAATATATATTTGTATAGCATCTGCATTAACCTGATTCTGAGGCTAAAACGCCGAACAGATTGAGCTGATAGTCGGTAGCAACTCATAACTGACTGTTTTTATTTTGTCAATATTAGTGAATCAGAAATATAAAATTTTACTCGACAAAATGTATGCGATGGTTTTTTTTAAACAGAATGATGACGTACAGACTGATGACGTTCAGTTTGATGACGTACAGACTGATAACGTACAGTTTGATGACGTTCAGACTGATGACAGGGGGACTGGTTGGTCTCTAGGCAAGATGCCGACCTCGAGACAGAGAGGTTGTGGGTTCAAATCCCGGCTACACCGGTTGGGATTTTTATTTTATGATTTCTCTCTGCTGCAACCACCCCTGGTCTCAGCAGCGAGGCCCGGCTTGAAACGTCAATTACTCATCGATGGAAAAAAATATGAGTACCTCCGAAGTCGGAGTTATCTGCCTGTGCAGCGAGGGACTCATGTGCACACGGCTGCCAGGGAAAATGGATGAACACGCGAAATTCAGTTTCTAGCCTCTAGTGACTTCCCTAGAGGTGAAAGCTTGCGAACGAAAAAAAATGATGACGTACTGATGACATTCAGACTGATAATGTTCAAACTGATAACGTACAGACTGATACGTACAGACTGATATGTCATAGTGAAATCGGATAATGTGAGTTAAAAGATGAAGATGTGGTAACATAATGTAAACTATGACACAGCCGCAACAGTGTCCATTTAACGTAGAAGTTGTGTTGTAGTCAACGACCGTAGAATAATTTAAAAAAAAAGACTCATTCTAACCCAAAGAGCGCTGGAAACGATGAGGCAGACATTCCTGGAAGCGATGAGACAGACATTCCTGGAAACGATGAGACAGACATTCCTGGAAACGATGAGACAGACATTCCTGGAAACGATGAGACAGACATTCCTGGAAACGATGAGACAGACATTCCTGGAAGCGATGAGACAGACATTCCTGGAAGCGATGAGACAGACACGTTAACAAAAGAAGGTGGTAAATTACAGCAGCCAGTTACAAGTTCATCTTATGAGAAATCAAAAAGGTTTATTGGGAACAAAAATATTTTAAAAATGAAATGCAGAACTCCTGGATGATCATGAAAATGATGCCTTCTGCCAGCTCAGTAGAATTGAGTTAGGTAGTTATTTATAGGTTATCATCATCATTACACTCTGAACATGTCCCCGTGTGCTCAGATTACCTCCTCAGCATGCCCCGCAGCGTCCAGCCTCTGACGACTCCAGTTCTGTGTTGATTGATAAGTCCTCCTGTACCCACTAAATCTCTCTCAGAAGAAAAGAGACAGTTACAATTTTAAGACGCCGAACATGCCACACCTGATTGAAGTATCATCTCTTTAACACCGTAAAGATATGGAACCTCCGGTAAATATGACGGCAGCACATTTAAAACGACTGCTGAGCATCTGCTACAATCATACCCAACATGATGAACAGAGAAGGCCCTTGTAACAATCACCGGTACCATACCGGGGCAAGTTCTATGGACATCTCAACAGTCTAGGGCTGGCTAATGTTTTCTTCTTGTTCAGTTATATATTATGTCTAGAGGTGTATGCAGAAGAATAATAATTTACATTGTACTTCTAACAGTTTTTCTGACTTCTTTCTTTTTCCTCCTTTGTTCATCTCTTGCTCTTACCCCCTTCAAAAAAAAATAATAATAAAAGAAAAGAAAGGTATGTAAGAGACTGAACATTGACTGGGAGCCAAGAGTATCGCGTTGTCGATTACAGTCAAGTTTTCCCAGTACACTTCATTGTCTCTCAAGTCAGTTCTTGTTATGTTGTTCATCATATTTTTAATAAAACATGTAGCTCTGAATAGTTGGTGGCATTATCGACTAAGTGTCGTGCACACAATCTACATTGGTTGTTTCTATTGTATCTCCAACAATAGATGCCACTACCTGGTGCCGAGACAATGGATAACGCCACAGTAACTCCTCGATCAATAAACTAGGCATCGTGATCGTCTCTGTCCATGATGCTACATTCCGACATACTGCCATTGGTCAATAGCTTCATGTTACTTTCCCTTTATAGCCGCTGTACAACAGATTTGTCCAATCCCTTCGACTAGGGATAAGACAAGGATGCGTACTATCCCCCCTATTGTACATTAAATACATGGGCTATATGTACAAGTTAGATAACCCGTCAGAGACAAAGTAGATCAACAAGGTGACGATCAGGCACTAATACATGGAAAAATAGAAGACCTACGAGAACATAGACTCAGCAGCACAGGCACAAAATACAACATGAACATCAACAAAACAAAAGTCATGAATATCGCAAAAATGAAACAAAACATCAACATAACTATAGACAACTAAAACAAGTAGAGGAATTTAAATACCTAGGAAGTCTAGTGACAAACGATACAAACAGCAGAAATAGACTCAAAATGCAACAAACGCTTGTCAAAAATCATTGAACAGCTATCACCACTTTTGTCCAACAAGGAAATAACTCTAAAAGCAAAACGGGCACTCTACAATACAATCTTCATTCCAAAGTTGTGCTGGACCCTAGAAGCAAGAACAGTAAGAAAATAACCACCACCGAGATTAAATGTGTAGGACGAGTGACAGGAAAGATAAGATCAGAAGTGAGGAACTGAGAAAAAAGCTAGGAATAACTCCCGCCATAGAATATATAAAGAAACAACAAATAAAATTATTTGTTCCCGTGATAAGGCAGAAAGATCAAAACAGAACACAACAAGCCTTCAGTAAACGTTGTGAGAACACCACACCAGACCCAATGGTCGACCACGAAAAAGATGGATTGGCGGAATATTAGAAACACTAGGAAACATAACAGCAGCAGAGGTATACAGAAGAACAAAAGACCACAAACTATATATTCCCTGGAAGCTGAAAGACAAATGAGGACGGAAATAATAAGCAGAACTTCGACTAGGTTCATGACGTCAGAAAGTGCATGCACTGAAAGCTGTCAGTAAGCATAAGACCTTTCATGCTCTGGGATCAGAGAAGTAGAACTGGTACACATCCCAGCGCTGGTGTCAGAGAAGTAGAACTGGTACACATCCCAGCGCTGGTGTCAGAGAAGTAGAACTGGTACACATCCCAGCGCTGGTGTCAGAGAAGTAGAACTGGTACACATCCCAACGGTGGGATCAGAGAAGTAGAACTGGTACACATCCAAGCGCTGGGGTCAGAGAAGTAGAACTGGTACACATCCCAGCGCTGGGATCAGAGAAATAGAACTGGGTACACATCCCAGCGGTGGATCTGGAAACAGAACGAGGTGAAGAATACCGTCACGCATCGCGAGTTTCGATGCTTGAAGCGACACTATCCAGAAGTCTCCGAACATATGTGGGTGAAAAACTCGCGTGCTAAGACGCCGATTCTTGTCTCGAAAGTGATTTCATGCAGCTTTCTCTCATATATGGCCTTTTTTTATGGCTATCGCAATATTTCTTTGTCTTCATATTAATTTCCCAGATTATATATATATATATATAATTGCTAATAGATTCAGCCATGTGTTTCTTTTCCTGTATTTGCTATATTTATATATATATATATATATATATATATATATTTATATATATTTATATATATATATAACAAATAGCAAAATATATAGCATATATATATATATATATATATATTCGCCCAAGAGTTGTGGGCACTTTATTGTCTGTCTTCACTCGTTCAATGTCTCAGCATCAGAGATAAAGAAAAATGATTTCAAGAACCGTACTCATCATGTATGGCGAACATGATATATTGCGTTGGTGTTCATATGTTATCGCTCATTGGTACAAGTTCATATGTTATGGCCCATTGGTACAAGTTCATATGTTATCGCCCATTGGTACAAGTTCTTATGTTATCGCCCATTGGTACAAGTTCATATCTTATCGTCCATCAGTACAAGTTCATATGTAATCCTCCATCGGTACAAGTTCATATGTAATCCTCCATCGGTACAAGTTCATATGTAATCCTCCATCGGTACAAGTTCATATGTAATCCTCCATCGGTACAAGTTCATATGTTATCCTTCATCGGTACCAGTCCATATGTTATCCTCCATCGGTACAAGTCAATATGTTATCCTCCATCGGTACAATGTTTTGGTCATATTGGTCAGCACTATGTTAGTACAGTTTTTCCCTATAAAGAAAGAACCTATGGTGCTAATTTAAGAGACTGGGTGAACCTAGCAGCTATTGGTCAATGGAACACTCTTGTCCCCAGACGACTGCTGTACCTCTGCCCTCTCCAGCAGCAACAAGAGGTCATAATTATTCACAGTGTCTAGCAGTTCTTACTTTCACATTGTTCTTATTTGCTCACATGGTGGGTTTTTTTGTTTAAATGTATAGTGTACCAGAGATGCCATTGAACATGAAGAAAGACCAGCACAACATAATGTCATGAAGAATATCCTATACTATATAATGTCATGAAGAATATCCTATACTATATAATGTCATGAAGAATATCCTATACTATATAATGTCATGAAGAATATCCTAGACCATATAATGTCATGAAGAAAATCGTACACAAAATGTTGTCATGAAGAAAATTGTACCCAGAATATTGTCATGAAGAAAATTGTACACAGAATATTGTCATGAAGAAAATTGTACACAGAATATTGTCATACAGAAAAGTGTACACATAATATTGTCATGAAGGAAATTGTACACAGAATATTGTCATGAAGAAAATCGTACACAACATATTGTCATGAAGAAAATTGTACACAGAATATTATCATGAAGAAAATCGTACACAACATATTGCCATGAAGAAAATCGTACACAAAATATTGCCATGAAGAAAATTGTACACAGAATATTGTCATGACGAAAATTGTACACAGAATATTGTCATGAAGAAAATCGTACACAACATATTGCCATGAAGAAAATTGTACACAGAATATTGTCATGACGAAAATTGTACACAGAATATTGTCATGAAGAAAAGTGTACACAGAAAATAATCATGAAAAAAATCGTACACAGAATATTGTCATGAAGAAAATTGTACCCAGAATATTGTCATGAAGAAAATTGTACCCAGAATATTGTCATGAAGAAAATTGTACCCAGAATATTGTCATGAAGAAAATTGTACACAGAATATTGTCATGAAGAAAATCGTACACAGAATATTGTGATGAAGAAAATCGTACACAGAATATTGTCATGAAGAAAATCGTACACACAAAATTGTCATGAAGAAAATTGTACACAGAATATTGTCATGAAGAAAATCGTACACAGAATATTGTCATGAAGAAAATCGTACACACAAAATTGTCATGAAGAAAATTGTACACAGAATATTGTCATGGAGAAAATCGTACACACAAAATTGTCATGAAGACAATTGTACACAGAATGTTGTCATTTAGAAAATTGTACACAGAATATTGTAGTTCACAAACTAGGTGATGTGCCGACCAGAGGTGGTGCACTAACTGTGAGTTCTTGGACTATTCTAGGTTGATGTGACCTTGTGGATGATAAAAACTAGTGATGACATTCGGTAGCGGGGAACGTGTCACAATGAGACAGTTAGTCGATCCACTCTCGACCCTTCATCTGCAATCTCGGGATATCTCGGAGATAATGGGAGCTCAGAAGTGGGTTGTTGTAGCGAGAATGACGCGGATGACGAAGTAGAGTGTAGGTGGAGGTTGCTGCAGCGTGTTTGCGTCAAATATGTCCCTCGGGTGATGGATGATTTCAAAATAAAGGCCGCGAATGAGACAACTGACTGGGCAGGCAATGCTTGTACTGGAGGACAATGTGACTGGTTGGAAACATATAGGCTGGTACGTCAGTGCCACATGGGACAATATAAACATGCGAGTTTAAGGCCACATTCTTTCACTCGTGTTCCACTTCTCACCCTCGTCCTCGTATTTTATTATTTATAATCTGTTTATTTTATATAATATTATATATACATTCAGTGCAATCACACACATGTGATATACATCAGGAATGCGGTCTTTTATAGAGGGACGTTGAGTGACTGACGTAAAGGGACATTGCTAATTAAGAACGGTAATGTAAACGTACTGGGAGCCGCGAACACTCAATGGCTTGTGAAGTAAACAAGAAAGGACAAAAGATCTGGTTCGATCCTGATCGACGGGATCCGTGTTCACCCAGCCTTAAATGGGTACCGGATTGTTTTCTGGGAATGTAAAGCGGCACGGGCGTAATACCGACCACATTACCCCAAAAATCATGTGCCGAAGGTCTATAAAAATTATGGTCACTAACACCATATTCCATATACGCCACTTGGCGTGACGGAGGTATTTTAACTTTTTTACTTTAATGTAAACGTACTGAGAGTGTTAAACACAGAAAGAAGTTTGAATTTAAACAGTAAAAACAGGCAGTTTTTATTTTTTTATTTTCATTTGGCCATTTCATGCTATGTGAAAACCTTGAGGAAAAATAACACAGAAAACGTCTGAGAAACGATGCTGAAACAGATGAAGATAACTTTTCAATCACATTTGACAACCAGCGGTAGTTTTTCTTGTTTTTATTTTCTATTTATTTATTTGTTTAATGAACTTATGACGATTGCCATCTGAACTATCAGAAGAATGAGGACAATA
The DNA here is from genome assembly GCA_032433765.1 of Megaustenia siamemsis. Lineage (NCBI taxonomy): Eukaryota > Metazoa > Mollusca > Gastropoda > Stylommatophora > Ariophantidae > Megaustenia > Megaustenia siamemsis. The sequence continues at coordinate 22,088,985 of JAVIAB010000092.1, read as the reverse complement.
ATTAACACCGATTGTTTCTCTTGTTGCTACATTAATACAAAATAAAATAGGCAGCAAATATGTTGGTCAAAAAACGACACCAACCATTCCTTCAATATTCCTTCAATTGTTTTCTGTGTGCTATTGTCGTGATAGAACACGAATCACCTAAAGCGCGTCTTCGTGCCATCAACCACCATCCAGGTTGTTTCTCAAAAATGGTTAATCGCCAGACCGCAATATTGATTCCATAAAGCAGTCATACTGTATAAGGCTAATATGGTTTTCTTTGTGTGAAAGTTTAATTTATCCCCAGTGATTCTGCCTAAAATGGTTTTCTTTGTGTGAAAGTTGTATTTATCCATAGTGGTTCTTGCCTAATATGGTTTTCTTTGTCTGAAAGTTTCATATATCCACAGTGGTTCTTGCCTAATATGGTTTTCTTTGTGTGAAAGTTTAATTTATCCCCAGTGATTCTGCCTAAAATGGTTTTCTTTGTCTGAAAGTTGTATTTATCCATAGTGGTTCTTGCCTAATATGGTTTTCTTTGTCTGAAAGTTTCATATATCCACAGTGGTTCTTGCCAATATGGTTTTCTTTGTGTGAAAGTTTTATTTATCCACAGTGATTCTGCCTAATATGGTTTTCTTTGTCTGAATGTTTTATTTATCCACAGTGATTCTGCCTAATATGGTTTTCTTTGTGTGAAAGTTTTATTTATCCATAGTGGTTCTTACTTAATATGGTTTTCTTTGTCCGAAAGTTTCATTTATCAACAGTGGTTCTTGCCAATAAGGTTTTTTGCGTGAAAGTTTCATTTATCCACAGTGGTTCAGCCAATAAGGTTTTTTGCGTGAAAGTTTCATTTATCAACAGTGGTTCAGCCAATAAGGTTTTTGCGTGAAAGTTTCATTTATCAACAGTGGTTCAGCCAATAAGGTTTTTGCGTGAAAGTTTCATTTATCCACACGACTTCTGCCGTTAATGCAGCTACTGGTTCTGGCTGAATGTGTTTTGAGGCCACCGAGAGCGTTGCGTGTATGCTCAGGCGTGGGCGTTAAATAGTTGATGTTAGTCTAAGCACGAGGACTTTGTGAGGGCGGCCATGTGTCACAGTGGAGAGCTTGCAGTCTTATTCCTAGTAGCAGATAGCGATTGTTGGTTGGTCTCCCCCGCCTCTCTCTCTCTCACTCTCTCTCTCTCTCTCTCTCTGTCTCTGTTATTTTTTTGTATAAAGGTTTTTGTTGGTTTTATTCATTGGTAGAAGAAGGTTGAAGTGACGGTGTCACGAAGAGAAAGGGGTATGTTTGTATGTGGTCTACATATGCTGCTAATGTGACATTAACTGTCCTTTAATAATGGTGTACTCAAGAATGTATGCATAATCACGTTTAATTACATTTATGGGGAGGAGAGAGAAAGAGATGAGTTCAGGTAGACCTGTACAGTGTAAATGTTACACACAGAATCATATGTTTTCAAGCGAATAAAATTGTTTTACTCTGCAGTTATCGTTTCATATTCTTAGTGTAGTTTTGACTAGATCCTAACTTGTCAAGAATGACGTTACAAATAAGTCAAATAAATGTAGGCTCAAGTGAAGAAACAAAGCGCATATTGACTCACTTTGCTATCCCCTCCCTGAGGTATATCTTCATTCAGCAGTTTAAAATTGGCGTCAGAGTGGAATTAAAGTTACAGCACTGTGTTGTTGGTGACTCTTCCCGTTTAAAACATGCAGGCCGATAATTATTCACTGCGATGTTTGAACTCTGCAAGCACCACAAAGTTGCCCTGCAAGGGATCCCATCTCACTGTGGAAAACCAGGAAGCGAGAAAACAGGCCAGCTGACAGAAGAAGTTTAGTGGAAGGCGCAACAGGCACACAACTAGATGCACCAGTTACATACCATCAGAAGAAACAGATAATCAAATCAATTAGAAGGCCACACGCCCCAAATCAAGATGAATAATGTGAATAGATGGGAACAGTTTATCATTATAAGCCTCAGAACAGGACACAATCGACTCCACAGTCACATGTATACACAATTCAAGATCGGCACCTCAACTACATGTACATGTTGACAGGCGACACAGACTGCTGAACACATACTTCAAGACTGTACTGAATATATTAGACTGAGGAAAATCCATCGGCCCATAGATACAACACTACAGACAAAACTATATGGGCCACTGTAAGAAGTACAAAAGACAGTAACATTTATATTGGAAACGACATTGTAGGTATAGACAATACTTCAGGCGAACGAAAGATAGATAGACTCCTATATTTAATCTCGATTTGTTTAAATTTAGGGTACTTAGAGTAGAATAGGGAGACTGAAAGAACGGATTAGCAGTGTGTATAACCAGCGAGCCACAGAAATAGTTGGCTTATATGTATTGAAAGGACTGAATGATTGTTGTTCTGGCTATAAATGCATTTAATTCAACTAATGGGTTTTTTTTTTTTGTAAACAGCTTCAGTGTACACGATCTTTAGAGATTCTTTATCTTTCTCTTCCCCCCCCCCCCCCCCAAAAAAAAAAGAGTTTAATTAAAAAGCATTTCGCTTTGACTTTTATAAACCGCTATCAAATATTATTTTAACAGCAAACGTGTGTGGGGGAAGGGGGGGGGCTTGTGTGTGTGAAGTTGCGATCCAATATAACCTAGAGGACTTTAGCTGAGGATGAACGGATCATGCGTGGCCAAGAAGTAAGCAAAACTAGCAAGACACATTTCAGCTCTGACATGAGATCTGTGTCACGTGTCTCCAAGAGCGGTAACCTCTGTGACATTGTTCAATATGACGTGTAAGTTCCTCTGTTGTTTAATGAGGTCATTGTTTCATCGGGTGTTTCTTCAACAGTTAATATCACCAGACCACCCCCCCCCCCTTTTTCAACAAAAATCATGAAAGCTACAATGATCTCTTCAATTGGGAGAGGGGGGGGGTGTGAGAATAGGTGATATTGAAGCTTTGTAACATCGTCTATATGCACAGCTAATTCCAAATATATAATCGGTTAGTTGAAGAAACTATCAATGAAATCAATAATGAGCAGATTTATGAGAGAAGAACGTTACAAGAAGACATTTTTTAAAGTCATCCGTTGTGGGTACTTGAAATTTACAAGTGCAGTGATTTCTTGATTTAGAACCAACCGTGATATTTGTAATAAGCGACCAGTTGAACTGTTTCGTCTGATCACATCACACTTAACAGAAGGCTTCAAGCGCATTAGATTTATCAGTTGGATTACTGCAATATTAGTGATAAACACAATTAATTCTTCGTCCTTCTTTTTCTTCACTTACCTTTCATGTTGTGTTTGTGCTCACCAGTTGACATCTCCTTCCTTTATGCTTCCTAGTGTTTCTAATATTCCATCTCTCCGTCTTTTCTGTGGTTGGCTCTTTGGTCTAGTTCCTGTGGCGTCTATTGAAGGCTCGTTGTGTTATTTTTAAAAAAATCTGTTTGCCTTTTGTTGTGGCCAAGCCATTTTATATGTTGATCGCAGGTCTACCTAGTGTCGGAAATTATTCATAGCCATATTTTTCTTTTAATTCTGTGCTACTAATTTTGTCTGTTCGGCTGCTTCCTCTTATTCATCTAACACATTTCATTTCAGTGATGGATAGTTTTCTGATTGTTCTTGAGCCTAACGTCCAGGCAACTGACCAGGTAGCTGTCCAGGTAGTCCATGCTTGCACAACTTTCGGATAAGAATAGTGCTGTAGAGTACTCGGTTAGCCTTTCTATGGTTTTTTTTTTTATTTTGGACAGTCATGGTGATATATTTCCAATGAATGATAACCTTTGTTGTACCTTGAGTATATTCTCTTACGTTAAAGTTCCTTCTAAACTACAGAGTTTCGTGTATTTTAGAGGCCACAGTGATGGGATTTCTCAGAAGAATGTCGAAAGTTCCCAGAACAGGTAAAAAGACTAACGAGGACATTTTCAAAGAGGTCAACACAAAAGGGAGGTCCTAAAAAGCATAAGAAACAATCAACATTTTTCGGGTAAATCATTGGCAATATACAGGGAAACAGATATCGCGCGACGACAAAGGGAGAAAATACTGGAAAGCTTGGTGTCATGGCATGGAAAACAGTCACCAACAGACTTGATACGATGCACTGTGGATAGAATATTGTGGAAGGACATGATCGCCTACGCCAACCGGCATGGCACATGATGATGATGACTGACTGAACATTGCTTGAGCACGGTAAAATTGCGAAATACATCACATTTTGTACTTTATAAGGAACAATAAATATCAGTCAAGGGGACATTAAAGTAGATCTAATGAAGTCTTTACACACTACAGCTTGTCACGACGTCCAGGCGATGAAGGATTTTAACGTCTTGTAGTCCCAAATGTAGCCAGCCAGTCATGTTTGTTGATACGTTACTCCTTTATCAATAACGTCATCTATTCACTTTACAATAAAGCGAGGGAAAATTAAACGTTTCAAAATTGCGCGTAAGACAAGTATATAAACAGATAAAACATCTTTTTCTTCGTTATTTTATTATATCTACATCAGCCTGACCGCGGCTTCACGCATCTATTCTAATTGTTGACTATCTCTTTGTTCTTAAGTCTGCTTATTCTATCCACTACTGCACCTTGCTATAGTCTTTGACGCGTAATTTTATATTCATTCAAACAATGATTCTTGCTTCTCTTACATTTGCAGGAAATTACTCTTGTGTTGTGAGATTTTCCATTTAACTCTTATACATGTATTATCTAGTTATTCTTGTGCTGTGAGATTGTCCATTTAACTCTTATATTATCTAGTTACTCTTGTGTTGTGAGATTTTCTATTTAACTCTTATATTATCTAGTTACACTTGTGCTGTGAGATTTTCCATTTAACTCTTATATTATCTAGTTACACTTGTGTTGTGAGATTTTCCATTTAACTCTTATATTATCTAGTTACTCTTGTGCTGTGAGATTTTCCATTTAACTCTTATATTATCTAGTTACACTTGTGTTGTGAGATTGTCCATTTAACTCTTATATTATCTAGTTACTCTTGTGTTGTGAGATTGTCCATTTAACTCTTATATTATCTAGTTACTCTTGTGTTGTGAGATTGTCCATTTAACTCTTATATTATCTAGTTACTCTTGTGTTGTGAGATTGTCCATTTAACTCTTATATTATCTAATTACTCTTGTGTTGTGAGATTGTCCATTTAACTCTTATATTATCTAGTTACTCTTGTGTTGTGAGATTGTCCATTTAACTCTTATATTATCTAGTTACACTTGTGTTGTGAGATTTTCCATTTAACTCTTATATTATCTAGTTATTCTTGTGTTGTGAGATTATCCATTTAACTCTTATATTATCTAGTTACTCTTGTGTTGTGAGATTGTCCATTTAACTCTTATATTATCTAGTTACTCTTGTGTTGTGAGATTATCCATTTAACTCTTATATTTTCTAGTTACTCTTGTGTTGTGAGATTGTCCATTTAACTCTTATATTATCTAGTTACACTTGTGTTGTGAGATTTTCCATTTAACTCTTATATTATCTAGTTATTCTTGTGTTGTGAGATTATCCATTTAACTCTTATATTATCTAGTTACTCTTGTATTGTGAGATTTTCTATTTAACTCTTATATTATCTAGTTACTCTTGTGTTGTGAGATGTTCCATTTAACTCTTATATTATCTAGTTACTCTTGTGTTGTGAGATTGTCCATTTAACTCTTATATTATCTAGTTACTCTTGTGTTGTGAGATTGTCCATTTAACTCTTATATTATCTAGTTACACTTGTGCTGTGAGATTTTCCATTTAACTCTTATATTATCTAGTTACTCTTGTGCTGTGAGATTTTCCATTTAGCTCTTATATTATCTAGTTACTCTTGTGCTGTGAGATTTTCCATTTAACTCTTATATTATCTAGTTACTCTTGTGTTGTGAGATTTTCCATTTAGCTCTTATATTATCTAGTTATTCTTGTATTGTGAGATTGTCCATTCAACTCTTATATTACCTTCCGCCAAACAATATCGGGTCATAGTTGCGCCATGGTGTCATTTTAAAGCTGTTAAATCTAGGTAATGATAATATATGATTTTTAAATATTGGCTTTTCTTTCCCTTCCTGTAAAAACTTCCTTTAGTTAGTTGTAATCAGTAGCGTAGTCAGTGTTGACCTGGCGTGCACTTAGAGCCCCGAAATATTGCGTTTCCGCGGGTCATATCAGGACGTTTTTGTTTTGTTTTTAAACTTTACAATCTTTATTTTTTTCGGTACACTAACATATGGGACCAACTAATGTGTAATGCTTTTTATTACTATGACTCGTATTGAAATATGTCTGTAACTGCTAAAGAACTCAAGTATATAATACAGATTAAATAAACAATTGGGGGACTGGTTGGTCTCGAGGCAGACGTTGTGAGTTCAAATCCCGGCTACACTGGTTGGGATTTTTATTTATGATTTCTCTCTGCAGCAACCACCCCTGGCCTCAACAGCGAGGCCCGGCTTAAAACATCAATTACTCATCGATGGAAAAAATATGAGTACTTCCGAAGTCGGAGTTAGCTGCGTGTGCGGCGAGGGACCCCTGTGCACACGACTGTCAAGGATTAACACGCAAAATTCAGTTCCTAGTCTCTAGGGACTTCATCAGAAGTAAAAGCTGGCGAACGAAAAAAAAATTAAAAAATAATTTTAAAAAATAAATAAGCAATTAAATATATTGTTTTCCCCTTTGTCATTTCTGCTGCCATCGTCATGCCGAATACGAGGAATGTTGTTCTTTGTTGACGAATGGTAGGTTGAAGAATTGTGTAGTTCACTTCGAAAGTTGGTAAATAAGACGGAAATCATAGTCTGACTATTCACTTTTATTATGGTCTTGTTTAATATTTAAACCATTAGTGAAACCCTTAGTTAAACCATTAGTTAAACCCTTAGTTAAACCCTCTCTGTGTTATTGTTCAACGCAGGCCTTCTTTGTTTTTTTTTTTTCACTGTATTTTTTTTTACCATCTGGTGTCCACTCAGCTGCTGGAATATTATTTCTCCTTCAGAGCACATGACCATTGACTACCAACGTCTTCTTCTTGTATAACTTGGCACGTAGTCTTCGTTGTTATCTTCTTTAATAACTTGACACGTAGTCTTGGGTGTTATTTTCTTTTATAACTTTACACATAGTCTTGGTTGGTATCTTCTTTATAGCTGCACGTGTAGTCTATTTTGGTATCCACTTTATAGAATGACGTGTTGTCTTGGTTTGTATCTTCTTTATAGCTTGACGCGTAGTCTATAGTCAGTAATAATTTCTTTATAGCTTGACGTGTAGTATTTGGTTGTGTTTTCTTTATAGCGTAAGGCGTAGTCTTGTTTGGTATCTTCTTTATAGCTTGAAGGTTAGTCTTGTTTTGTATCTTTTTTATAGCGCGACGCATAGTATTATTTGGTATCTTCTTTATAGCTTGATGTGTAGTATTTGGTTGTGTTTTCTTTATAGTATGACGCGTAGTCTTGTTTTGTGTATTCTTTATAGTTTGACGTATAGTCTTGGCTGGTATCTTCTTTATAGCTTGATGCGTAGTCTTGGCTAGTATCTTCTTTATAGCTTAACGCATAGTCTTGGCTGGTATCTTCTTTATAACTTGACGCACAGTCTTGGCTGGTATCTTCTTTATAGCTTGACGCGTAGTCTTGGCTGGTATCTTCTTTATAGCTTAACGCGTAGTCTTGGCTGGTATCTTCTTTATAGCTTGATGCGCAGTATTGGCTGGTATCTTCTTTATAGCTTGACGTGCAGTCTTGGCTGGTATCTTCTTTATAGCTTGCCGTGCAGTCTTGGCTGGTTTCTTCTTTATAGCTTGACACGCAGTCTTGGCTGGTTTCTTCTTTATAACTTGCCGTGCAGTCTTGGCTGGTTTCTTCTTTATAGCTTGACACGCAGTCTTGGCTGGTATCTTCTTTATAGCTTGTCGTGTAGTCTTGGCTGGTATCGTCTTTATAGCTTGACGCGTAGTCTTGGCTTGTATATTCTTTATAGCTTGACGCGTAGTCTTGGCTGGTATCTTCTTTATAGCTTGCCGCGCAGTCTTGGCTGTTATCTTCTTTATAGCTTGACTTGCAGTCTTGGCTGGTATCTTCTTTATAGCTTGACGCGTAGTCTTGGCTGGTATATTCTTTATAGCTTTACGCATAGTCTTGGCTGGTAGCTTGTATTTTTTGCCTGTGCTTTTGAGTCTACTTAAATGTTCTTGTAGGTTTTCTATTTTTCTGTGTGTTAGTATCTGATCATATCGCATGTCAGAACAGAGAATTGAAGCCTTTGAAATGTGGATATATAGAAGTATAGGTAGAATTGGATGGAAGGAAAATAAAACAAACGACGAAGTCTTAAAACAACTAAAAATGAAAAGAGAACTTCTGAACACAATTAGAACAAGACAAATGAAATTTGTGGGCCATGTTAAAAGACACAACAGCCTACTGAAAGTGATCCTGGAGGGGAAAATATAAGGTAAAAGAGGCAGAGACAGACCAAGATTAACATGGACGAGTAACATCAAAAGATGGACAAATCAACCGATGACAACCTGCACCATCAAAGCAAGAGATAGAGCAGAATGGCGCTCCATGGTAGCCAACCTTCGTTGCGGAGACGGCACTCAGTGATGATGAGTATCTGATCGTCTCAAATAGAAGCTCATTGATCTCCGATGGGTTGGCGAGCTTACATATGTTGTCCATGTAGGTAATAAACAACAATGGAGGTAGTACCCATCCCTGTCGTTCTTGCGATCCAATTTCAAGAGTGGTCTGCGTAGACTGCTGCTGTTCTGACGGTGTCGCTACTTTTGTTGTAGAGACTTAATTAGTTGGTTAGATGTTGGTGTATGTTGTTAGTATCCCCCGTTGTTCTTTGTTTACACGGTCGAACGTTTTTTTTTCTTAACCAAAGAAAGCTATGTACAATTTTTTGTGCGCTCTGTTGTAGAGTGCCTCCAATTTATTGTTAAGACTCGGGGAGGGGGGGGGGATGCTTTAGTTTTTGGAGATACTTAGTCTCATTTCTGAAGCTTGTAGGTGGACTTCCAGCTCTCCTAACAATTTGTGAACACTGGTATCACTCTACAGTTAAATATTCTGACTTGATTTATTTGAACATTATTTTGATTTTAAAATGCTTGTTAGTTTGTTAAAGACACTTTAACACGACAGCGCGAAACAGGTCATAATTTTTGTTGTACTGTCAAGAATGTTATGTGTTGTAATATAACACACATAATTTCATGTACTAGTTCTTTTCTTTATTGTGACTCGGCTCTAGATATCCACTTGTTTAATTTCCTAACTTGCGTGCCGTTATTGTTTGTTCAGTCCTCGTACTTAGTGAAAATATGCCATGAAGAACAAAGAAGAAACAACAATGAATCACGCAAAAGAAAAGAACATAAAACATCGATAAATATGCAGCCCTGAGGGATTGGGTGGGGGGGGGAGAGAATAATTAAATAATACAAAAAAAATTGTACGTTGTTATAATTGGAAATATAAATTTCACCTGAGGGGACATGGCATATCTGAAGTGATAATCTGCCGTCGTAGCTGTAAGCGAAATGATTAAAAGATTATATGCTTTGGTTGCTTTGTTCTTGTCGTGTTCAGTAAACGTCTTTCTCTGAACGCGTATGAATGATTTCCCTTGACGTCAAGGACGCTGATAAATGGTAGATTAGCGAGTTCAAACATCCTGACAAAGAAAAATGTTACAATTAGGTCTGACTTGCATTTTAATGAATCAAGATAGTTTTGGGACAAAATTGCAAATAACATTATCTAACTATAACTATTTAATATATTATGTACTATAACTATTTAATATATTATGTACTATATAATATAACATAACTATATTAATATTCATGGATTGAATGTTCTCTAATATGTCTATGTCATACGGTCTAGTTGAATAAGTAATTATTTTGTATGATTAGACCAACAGTTGTGCGAATAGACCAGTGGTTGTACGTTTAGACCATTTGTACTATCCTCGTAAAATAATGAAATCTGATGAAGGGAAAGAACCGCGAATTGAGTTCCTCTGCAACGTTCTAGGTTTCAATAACAACATTACTCAGGAACCGAAAATTATGGCGACTGGAACATGTTGGATTGTTCAACAACAGCATCCCCCAAGTAATTAATGCCTGCCGCACTTTAAAAAAAAAAAAAAAAGGCACGTGGATAGGCCAAAATTAAGATAGACAGGCTTAAGGGCTTCAGTATTTGTTCTCTTCTGCTTCCAATAGTTTATTCTACTCTTTTTTTTAATCAACATTTATATAATTTAATTGTCTTTGCTTTCTTATTTTACGTTTATGCTTCAGCTTTGGCACTTTACCTTTCTCACTTTCAGTTTTGATGACATCTGTTAAAATGCTCGTGCTGTTGGATATGATTTTTGACATTCCGATTCTTATGTTTATTTTTGTGTCTTTTTCCCGTCGTTCGATGCTACAAGTATAACTGATACTGTTTAAGCTCTTATTGATTTATCGCGATGTTCACTTGTAATTTATGTACATCCTCATTTACTGCCATTAATTTGTAATGTATTCATTTTATTTTTATTTTAGTATTTGTATTTATTTATTACTGTTATCTTAATGTTTGCTAGTGCATAATTCATGCATTTGTTGATTATTGTTGTAACTATTTAGTAATGCCGAACCGAACTTTCCGCCAGTGTTTCAGCATCGTCTGTGTATCTCTTTATTCATTAATTTCAGTGTCTTCATGTTCACTGTTTCTGTGAGTTATGTTAATGTATGTCTTCATATTCACTGTTTCTGTGAGTTATGTTGATGTATATCTTCATGTTCACTGTTTCTGTGAGTTATGTTGATGTATGTCTTCATATTCACTGTTTCTGTGAGTTATGTTGATGTATATCTTCATGTTCACTGTTTCTGTGAGTTATGTTAATGTATGTCTTCATGTTCACTGTTTCTGTGAGTTATGTTGATGTATATCTTCACGTTCACTGTTTCTGTGAGTTATGTTGATGTATGTCTTCATGTTCACTGTTTCTGTGAGTTATGTTAATGTATGTCTTCATGTTCACTGTTTCTGTGAGTTATGTTGATGTATGTCTTGAACAAGATGATGTGTCTATAGATTAAAACAAGTACGGAGATAGACGCAGCCCTGTCTGACACTCCCTTTCCCCCTTTTTCTTGTTAACTCCATTTGTTGCAGTGGTTTCATTGTTCCGCGTTATCTCTGCTCTTTGATGCCAGTATAAGTTACACCTACGGCCTGTCTCTTTCACACTTTATATCTGTTGCTCGTGCATGCAATTTGTCGAAAGTTTAGGTACACTCTCATAAAGGTACTCAAATTGATTAGCCTAATTCTGTATTTTTTTTTTTAAATAACATTATCATACAGAGAACGTCTCTTTCCTCTGTTGTTTACCAACCTTTATTTTGACCGTATTTGTATTTTTCTTCATCTCCACATTACAGCTGCTGTTGTTCTGTATAAAACAATTAATTCGACGGTATAACGTAGCATTCATATCTGTGGTCTAGTTACTTAGGACGTTTTGCGCTCCATGCAAGGACATCAAAAGTATCTTCGACAGTTTGAAAAAAGCTTGTTAATGTCATTTTTAGTGATAGTTGGAATTTTGCTGGTCCGGACTGCGGCAGACAGCCTGCCTGTTTTTTTCTTCTTCTGTTTTCTTCTGACAAAGTTTTTTTTTTTGTTTAACGTTTAAATTTTGCTTCAGTTAAGTTTCGCTTTAATTATATATATATATATATATATATATATATATATATATATATATATATATATATATATATATTAACTTACTAATTTTCAAATATTATCTGTTTTTATCATCCGATATGTAGCATGTATCTCACTTTCGTTTCATCATTTCATTTCATTTCATTTCTTGCCCCACCGTTTATTTCTCCTTCTGTTTCGCCTATCTTAGATGTAGCATAGTTTACTTTATTTCGTTATTCGTTTGTGGTGATCTCTTTTTATGAGGAAAGCCGCATGTAGGCCGAAACGTCAGTATTTTGTGTTCCGTTTTTATAAAGCTGTCACCATACCTCGTAGGAGTGTACGTCACACCTCTCTACTTGTTGCTGCTACCAGCTTTACCGCAGCACTGCAATTATTTGCCTGTTCTCCCCTTTCTTTACACACTCGAAACATATTTTTTTTCCCCGATAAGACTAGGCGCTCAACCGTCATTGATGACTGAAGATATTCATAAGTTGACGGGTGGAATCCCAAGTGGAATTATGGAACTCTACTTATATCTGTATGTTGTCATCTAGTGTAGACAGTGTATCTTAACTTCTCTCACTTATATCTGTATGTTGTCATGTACTGTAGAAAGTGTATCTTAACTTCTCTCACGTATATCTGTATGTTGTCATCTACTGTAGAAAGTGTATCTTAACTTCTCTCACGTATATCTGTATGTTGTCATCTACTGTAGAAAGTGTATCTTAACTTCTCTCACGTATATCTGTATGTTGTCATCTACTGTAGACAGTGTATCTTAACTTCTCTCACTTATATATGCATGTTGTCATCTAGTGTAAACAGTGTATCTTAACTTCTCTCACTTATATCTGTATGTTGTCATCTAGTGTAGACAGTGCATATTAACTTCTTTCACTTATATATGTATGTTGTCATCTAGTGTAAACAGTGTATCTTAACTTCTCTCACTTATATCTGTATGTTGTCATCTAGTGTAGACAGTGTATCTTAACTTCTCTCACTTATATTTGTATGTTGTCATCTAGTGTAAACAGTGTATCTTAACTTCTCTCACTTATATCTGTATGTTGTCATCTAGTGTAGACAGTGTACATTAACTTCTTTCACTTATATATGTATATTGTCATCTAGTGTAGACAGTGTATATTAACTTCTTTCACTTATATATGTATGTTGTCATCTAGTGTAAACAGTTTATCTTAACTTCTCTCACTTATATCTGTATGTTGTAATCTAGTGTAGACAGTGTATCTTAACTTCTTTCACTTATATTTGTATGTTGTCATCAACTGTAGACAGTGTATCCACCCCGCCCCCCTTTTCCCATATCTATGTTCAGATTGATACGTCCTGTGTGCAGTATGTGGTTTATTTTTACTCAAAATGCGTTTGTATTTAATTATCATATTTACAGGTTCTGTTACATCTCGTACCCTTTCATAACTAGCCTAATATTTTAACAATTTATATTTTCATTTATTTCCCAAATTTAATCTCCTTAATCATCGATTTATTCAAACATTATTTTGTTACTTGTATAGCTTCACTTTTTGCTCATCGTATGCTCACGCAGAGTTTTGATTTAAAAAGTTGAAAATGATTAAGGCAAAAGTAATGTAGAAATTATTCTATATACAAACGCATTCACAAACTCACAAAACAGAGAGAGAGAGAGAGAGAGAGAGAGAGAGAGAGAGAGAGAGAGAGAGATAGAGAGAGAGAAAGGGGGAGGGTGTCATTAGTCATAAACGGATTAAATTAAATAGTTCATTGTAATAGTGTCGTTCGACATTTACGTGAGATTATGTGACATAAAAAGCATGTACAGAAGTCTCTCTTATGTAAATGTGTGTAGGAGCACGCAATCATGTCGGTGAATTACTTCACATAGAAACACACACAATCAAATCACATTAGCTGGCGTATTCATTGGCTATCATGTAATATTATCTTATCGACTGTGAACATAGTTGTTATATATATTGTTGTCATGAGCTGTAATCGACACTAGGAATATTTGTTGACTCATAACAGTACAGTCTATCGTAAGTACTGGTAGTCAGTCATTTGCTACTTTTAAGTGGAAGAAAGTCACACACAGACACACACACAGACACACACACACGCGTAATCTATATCATCGCCATCTATAGAAGCAAGCCTGAGGGCTGAAAGGGAAACCCCCAAAATTCCCTTACCCAGGTGACGTTTTCAGCTATAGGAGCTACAGACAACATACAACATTCTACCTACAATCTCCCCCGCTCGCAAAAATAAAACGTCATTCAAAAATGACTAATTTTTTTTTTGTAATTTGTTTTTGTGTTTGAAGATAATGCACTTGTATTTTACACGAAATTGGAAAACTGAATGAAAGATAGTTCTGTGGTTCTCCCCTCCCCCATAAAAAAACGGGGTGCAGTTTCTCAAGCAAATACGAAATCCTATTCTTATTAATCTATAAAGTATTTATTAAAAGTATCTATTCAGTTATACATGAACTGTTATTCGCCATAAAAGTCCACAATGATCGCCAATTTGCACCTTCTATTACTTGAGCTACTCTTGCCTACCTACGGTTTATTGTTGTTCTTCATTGGTCTCCTGCCTTGATATATTAATCCTATAATGCTGGTGCGTTCGCTTTTGTGTTTGCTTCACTGAATGCCGCAATGTCTCGATCAATAACTGTTTTCTTTGTCAATTGGTAAATAAAAGATATAGAAAACAAGAACTGAGTCCCACTGTGGTATCGCTATATCAAGAGGAAGAAAATGTAATGTCATTGTTATACATGTGCGCAGTAACTAACTTTAGTGGGATTTTGTCACAATAACTGACTATTGTTATATTGTGATAGTTCCTCTTTTACTCATTTAGTTTAAAGTTTGACAACTATTCAACTCCTCGTTATAGTTGTATTTTATTCTTTAAAGTAAACTGTCAGTTAATTTACGTTGTACAGTTGCTAAAATCTAATTAACAGGACAATCAGTGCTAACAACTGCAACAGAACAGGTCCGGCTTTGTGGATCTTTTGTCAATGAGGCGTCCAAATATCTAGTCCAAACAGACTTCCAAGTCATCTTTGATGTAGCAAATAGAGAATCACGGAACGGCGAGTTTTGCTTGTAAAGACCTTCTTGACAAAGTCGGGACGGTGCTTGACGACGCTAGAATAAATACTCGGCTCAGTACACATTTTTAGTTGGAAGCCCCTAACGCCAAGAAAAATCAATGCTGCATAAACGGGACATTTTATTACTCTAGTCATCGTCCGGACAAATTATCAATAGCATCAAGGTGCTGTAGTGAATCAGTGAGTGGACGATGGGGCAGACAGGTATGGCAGCTAATAATTTGTTTAAGGATTATTGTCAGGTAAACAATAGATTACTGACTCAAACAGCGAGACTGGTAACGTACATTGTTTGAGTCTCTAGAATGGCGTTAAGGATCGTATAGTGTGTGGTTGTTTGCGCTCTCTAGCGACATCAGACTAATTGATCGCTTGCAGACAGGGACATTTATTTGCTCTATAACCGTGCTCGTTTGAGAAGGATTTTAATAGATGGATATGATAATTGGGAATACCCTTATTTATATTTGCTGTGTCTTGGCCAATCGATAACTCCGGTCGATGGAGACGAGAGGGAAGCAGAGGCGGCTCACTATAACAAAAAGCCGACAATGATGGGTTTAACGAGCGAGCTACTGGAACCTAAGCCAACATTGTAAATGATTCACTGTTACTGAAACAAAGATCATAACGATCTACAACAGTGAATTCTTTATATATGGAGAATCATGATATCTATTTTGCCCTCTGCCATATCTTCGTCCCAAGAGGATATAACTATTTTGAATGTATTGACTTGTCCCTGGATGATTTGTGCAAGTCCCACTGTAGAATACATTAACCGATAACAAGTACATGAATTAGAGCATAACGAAACGGTATTGACACTGAGACAGTACACGGGCTAAAAGTGACAACCGGTTCATAGCAGACTACTGGAAACAGAAGCATTGAACCACAGTTAACCAAGATCGTACTCCTCGTTGCGCTGGATCCGAGAAGAGACTCATCTAGTTAGTGGAGATCAAACAAAGAAAGCAAATTCGATATTGAATAAACTCCATGCTGATATCATATCAACGGTCACAACATAAATAATTTATGATATGCGGATGACACAGTCTTAATAGCAGAGACAGAGAATGAACTATAAGAAATGATAGATATAATAGTAAAAGAAAGCATCAAGAAGGGTCTCAATCTGAATAGTAAGAAAATAGAAGTAATGGTCATATCGAAGAAACAAACATCACCAGCATGCAGCATAAAAATAAACAGGAAAAATTTGAAACAAGTGCAACGCGTCAAATACTTGGGCACAATAATGACATCGGATGGAAGATGCACCACGGAAATAAAAAGCAGAATAGCTCAGGCTAAAATAGCATTTCAGAAAATGAAAAATATCGTATGCAACAAATCTAATAGAAATGAGAAAGAGAGTTCATCGATGCTATATAGAACCAATTCTGACCTATGGAAGCGAATCATGGACAGTAGACAAACACATGAAAAGACGATTAGAGGCCACAGAGATGGGATTTCTCAGAAGAATGTTGAAAGTTCCCTGGACAGCTAAAAAGACCAATGAGGAAGTTCTCAAAGAGGCCAACACAAAAAGGCAGCTCCTAAAAAACATCAGAAAGAAACAATCAACATTTTTCGGGCACATCATGAGAAGAGGAAAGTTGGAATACTTGGTTACAACTGGCAAAATAAAAGGAAAGAGAGATCGCGACGACAAAGAGAGAAAATACTGGATAGCTTGGTGTCATGGCATGGAAAGCAGTCAACAACAGAACCGATATTTTTGCACTGTAGATAGAAGATTGTGGAAGGACATGATCGCCTACGCCAACCGGTATGGTATATGATGATGAGGATGATGATGATATCACATGTGTTTAGCTGGAAGACACGTATAACTATATAAATTTGTAAACTACGACATAACGCAAATTCGCCCATTTAAAGACCTTTAAAATGCAGTCTCTAAAGGATTAGTCGTCGACATAACGCTAAAAGTTTTAAGGAAAAGAAGAAAAACAGAAGCCACTTGATATGTTTAGTTTCCGTATCCTAAACCCTGGTAGCTTTCAAAGAAACAGAACTTCAACATCTTGAATCAAGAATCTCAATGAAGATCTTGAAAACGGTATTGAAAAAAAAAAACACAGTAGGAAGACAAAAAATACATTTAACATAATTATAGAACACAAAGTTATAAAAACAAGGAATACATCTTTAAATATCTTAGAACAACATTCTCTGAAAATGGTAAAATCGATAAAGAAATCATCATGTGCCGTACCGGTTGGCGTTGGCGATCATGTCCTTCCACAATCTTCTATCCACAGTGGATCGAATGAGTTATATAAAAGAAAAAGATAAAGAAATAGACATTAGATATAATACAGGAAACTAAATATAGGGTTATCTATCCCCTATACTTCAACACAAAGCAACATCTATTACCACCAACAAACATATTATACAGATTCATTCCAATATTATGCTACCAATGCCAAACGTGGTCATTTACGACTAAGCAGAGAAGAAGGTTTGTCACCACAAACAAGAGATGTATAAGAAATGTGCTTGGAGTAAATAGAAAAGACAGAATCATAAGTGACATTATAAGTGAAAGAGTAGGCATTGAGCCAATTTTAAGCTACATACAGAAACAACATATAAACTGGTTTGCCCATCTGGAAAGATACCACGTGATTCCTTCCCAAACAAAGCATATATTAAAAGAGGAGAGGACAGAAGAGCAAGAGCCAGAGTAAGATGGAGAGACAACATCAAAGAAACACAACAACAATATCAGTTGATCGAAGTCGCCAAAATGACGAGAACATGGGCATTTTTTTTAAAATCTCACTGGACACCCGAACTGATAGAAGAGAAATTGAAGAAGGAAAGAGAATTATTCCTATTTGACCATACAATAAGGTTCAGAGATTCATCCAGCCATCTGCAACATTATTAATTTATCTAAATCCTTAAGTAGATGCATCACTCGCAGCGGCCATTTTAACTCTATGAGATTGTAGAACTATTTCCGCAGAGAAAACAATATATAAATAAGATACAAGAATGTCGTTTTCAAATATACATTTTCTATAAGATTAATTACAATTATTCAATAGGGTATTTCAATAGGCTCAAGCTGGGAGCAATAATAGCTCGTGATCCTAGACAACAAGCTCAAGAACATGACAACAAGCACATGAATAAGAAGTTCAAATAAGTTTTACAGTTTACCACACACAAAAACGAAACCCCCCCCCCCCCAAAAAAAAAAAAAAAAAAAAAGTGTAAAATCTAAACTTACATGAGACATTCGTCTGTTGCTTGAAATCGATGCATAGCTGTAATCAACGTTTCATCTTTACGCAGAATGGGGTGTTGCAAACTGGAATAGCTGTCAATGTTTAAACTCGACGGACACCATTATACTGTAGACCTGCACGATCAGTGACTATCACACGATCTTATATTGTACTTCTGATTGATGTAGATCGCAATAAAATGCTAAAACTATGATAATAAATAGAGATAACACACAATTCAATATCAAGCTAGATAGAAAGAACATAGAGTTTAAGAATATAGTTATCTTTAACGTGACACTGCAAGTGATAAGTTAACACAAGAATAGAAATAGCCAAATAAAATTTAAATAACATGAACGATATACATGTACTCATATTTAAGAAAAGAACGCCAGATATAAACATTAGAATACTCAACACTCCCATATGGTGCAACACATGCACATTTAATATGAAAACAGCGAAGGGAATTGAAGCTCTTAAAATGTAGATTCATCGAAGAATTGGCGAAATTGATATACTTAGAATAAAGCAAATAATATATAGTTAATGGCTGAATTGAATTTAAAAAAAAAAAAAAAAACTAACACAATTCGAAAAGAACAAAATCATAATTAAATTGTTATGGCACTAAAAGAAAGAAAAACTGTAGTGGACTAACAATATCAAGAGATCGACAGAACCTTTGACAGCATAACGATCAAAGCAAAAGATAGGTAAAATGGTGTCTTTGTAGCCAACATTGGATGCGGAGACGACACTGGAAACTGTAGATTGTGTGATAGAGATTACTCTAACGATTAATGCTAACGATTGTGCTTTTTGGGTGTATCTTGCTTACGTCTGTTGCTTTTGGATGTTGTATCTTGTTTACGTCTGTTTCTTTTGGATGTTGTATCTTGTTTACGTCTGTTGCTTTTGGATGTTGTATCTTGTTTACGTCTGTTTCTTTTGGGTGTTGTATCTTGTTTACGTCTGTTGCTTTTGGGTGTTGTATCTTGTTTACGTCTGTTGCTTTTGGATGTTGTATATTGTTTACGTATGTTATTTTAGATGATGTATCTTGTTTACATCTGATCTTATAAGTTTGTGGACAAGGCGCAGTATTGATTCACCGTTCTGCTCCAGGATACTGGTCAAGACTGTCTTAAGGGTTGTCGCTGTATTGATTCACCGTTCTGCTCCTGGGTACTGGTCAAGACTGTCTTAAGGGTTGTCGCTGTATTGATTCACCGTTCTGCTCCTGGGTACTGGTCAAGACTGTCTTAAGGGTTGTCGCTGTATTGATTCACCGTTCTGCTCCAGGGTACTGGTCAAGACTGTCTTAAGGGTTGTCGCTGTATTGATTCACCGTTCTCCTCCTGGGTACTGGTCAAGACTGTCTTAAGGGTTGTCGCTGTATTGATTCACCGTTCTGCTCCTGGGTACTGGTCAAGACTGTCTTAAGGGTTGTCGCTGTATTGATTCACCGTTCTGCTCCTGGGTACTGGTCAAGACTGTCTTAAGGGTTGTCGCTGTATTGATTCACCGTTCTGCTCCTGGGTACTGGTCAAGACTGTCTTAAGGGTTGTCGCTGTATTGATTCACCGTTCTGCTCCAGGGTACTGGTCAAGACTGTCTTAAGGGTTGTCGCTGTATTGATTCACCGTTCTGCTCCAGGGTACTGGTCAAGACTGTCTTAAGGGTTGTCGCTGTATTGATTCACCGTTCTGCTCCTGGGTACTAGTCAAGACTGTCTTAAGGGTTGTCGCTGTATTGATTCACCGTTCTGCTCCAGGGTACTGGTCAAGACTGTCTTAAGGGTTGTCGCTGTATGTGTGTGCTTTTGATTGCGTGTTAAAACGTGTGGTTGTGTATGTGCTATTCGTGTGTGTCTTTTTTCAGAATTCACCTATTTTCAGAGATAATGTTGTAGAACGCAGTATTGTAGCATTCTTCGCCTCCTTGTGGTCACAAGAAAAAGAAATATTCAGCATTTAAGGGGCATTTTATTATTATTATTATTTAAGATCACCAACCTGGAGCCCCTATCAAATATGAACAGGGCATCGTTCTTTATCAGTCTGCAATATAAATATATCCCCTCTCTTTCTCTACCTCTTTCGCTCTCACTCTCTCTCTCTCTCTCTCTCTCTCTCTCTCTTTCTTTCTCTCAACTCTCTGTATTGATTCCAAACGGCGATTGAAAAATAAATTCATGGAACATTTTCACCGAATTAAATGTAAAACAGCGAGGCTATTAGACTGACTGCACTTCATATATCGATTCCATCAGATTTTGTTGTTATATTTATAGCATTTTCATCTACAGCGAACTCATTACAGTCATAATAAAGAGACCATGAACAACTGCAATCATGATAATTAGCCTTCCTTACATTAGCATTATAGAAATAAATTGACACAAGCAGAAACGCAAACACGCCTGGGGACTAGGCTGCAAGTTTGATGCCATAGAAGTAACTATTCAGGCATCTAACAACAATATGGAAGAGGCGTTTATGCCTTTGTGGCTTTTCAACATTTTCAAGTTAAGAAGAGCTGAGGTATGTCACTAAACCCTCTCACTTCATCCAATCTGAAGTCATTGTTTCATTTAAGTCTGTTTATACAGATATAGATGGGGAAACACTTTCATGTCTTTGAATAGAAGCCATCTGGACATCTCTCTAGTAGCTTTCTATGAGGGGGCCAGTGCGAGACTAGACTAAGACCATGTGATGGATCAAATAAATGCTTATAGGCTTAAATCTCTCTCTCTCTCCCTCTCCCTCTCTCCCTCTCTCTCTCTCTCTCTCTCTCTCTCTCTCTCTCTCCGCGATCAAGACTCAATCAGAGTAGGATTCCAGACTCTCTCATGAAGTCAGCTGTCTGTTTAAGCGAATCGATTGCCCCATATAGTTTTTCTTCCAGGGAGGTGGGCGTGGACCACATTGCTCTTCTCAGGTCTGTGTACTGAAGGCAATCCTGTAGAACACGTTTTGTAGTCATATTGTCCAGTGTACAGTAGTATAGGCTGGTTGTACCCATTTTGAATTTGGTGAACATGTGATTTATCATTCTATTGTAGCCAGTGCTTAGGCGAAGTATGATGACTTGATCCCTCCTTGATAGTTGATGGTATCCGCCACTCTCGTTATGCTTTGGGTGTTCTCGTTTCCATTTTTCATGGAACTGACCCTTGAGGATGGATTTGGCTTCATCATAACTGAGCGGATGGTTCTCTTGTGGTAATCTCCCTCCCTTTTTAGCTAATTTGTCTGCGTGTTCGTTCTCGTTTATATATTAGTGTGTGATGATATCCACTGAATGACTACTCTCTGGAAGTTATTGCATAGTTGGTCCAGAGTTGTTCTCTAGTCATCTAGTTCATTGTTCTTGTGACTTTTTAGAGCTGATAGTACTGACAGTGCATCAGTCAAAATCATCAATTTATTGTGCATGTTATTTTTGTGTTGAGTAGCCAGTGTTGCAGCATCTCTGATGGCCTCAGTTTCTGCTTTAAAGTTGTTTGAGAATTTTCCAGTAGTTATTGACTTGGTGATCTCGTCCTGATTATTCAGCGTCAAGAACACACCACCCCCTCCATTTCTGGTGGCAATTGTAGCAGAGCCATCTGTGTATATGTGGGGCCAAGAGTCCTGTGGGTAGGTATCGTGTATGTGTTTTTCTGCTACGTGTTTTCTTTCTGTGTTTGATTGGATGCGTTTTTTCATGATTCCTGTTATATTTTCCTTAAGTTCTGGTATTTTATGTTTTCCATGAGGAGACATATCAGATGGGCCCAAGGGTTTCGATAATGTTTGGGAAAGTACTGGGTTTCCAGTAGTTAGTTCATTGGCAATTGCTGCGAAGTTGCTCCTCTTTAGTCGTACAATTCCGGAACCAGTTATTCTTTGGTGCATGGGGTGGCTAAGGAGCCTTCTATATTTCTCCGCTTGTTGCAATACTTTAGTGACCCGTCTGTCATCTAAGGGTTGTAAACCTGTTACTGTTTCTAGAGTCTTGATAGGTGTAGATTGCATACGCTTAAATAAAGAGCAAGATTCAAAGTCTCAAATTTTTCCTTCGCCACCCACCTCAGTTGGAGCCGCGATAGCTCAGTAGTTAGTGAACTGGACTACAAGGGACAAGAGGTAGGGTTCGATTCCAACCGACGGCTTTCGGGTTCACCTAGCCTTTAATGGGCACCAGATTTTTTTCTGGGACAGTAAAGCGGCACGGGCGTAATCTTCTTCTTCTTCTCTCTTCTACCTTTTAGCTCCCAGTGGAGCATAGTTCTTCAACAAACACTTTCCAAGTCGTTCTGTTTTTTGCAATTCTTTTAAGATCATTCCATGTCTTCCTCATCATCTTCATCTCTGCTTCGATCTGTCTTCTCCAAGAATTCCTTGGTCTTCCTCTTTGTCTTTTCCCCTGGGGATTCCAAAAAAGGGCCTGTTGTGTAATACTCTCAGTTGGCTTCCGTAGTGTGTGTCCTATCCATCGCCATCGTCTACGCTGTATCTCTTTATCCACTGGTATTTGACCGGTACGGGCGTAATACCGACCACAATACCCCAAAAATCATGTGCCGACGGTCTGTAAAATTTATGGTCACTAACACCATATTCCCTAAACGCCACTTGACGTGACGGGGGCACTTTACTTTTTTTTTTTTACTACCCACCTCCTTCTGTAAAGTAACGATAAACGTCATTTGAAATCTGACCCGTGGGTGTGAAACATCGTTTATTATGTGCTGCTAGTGAGTACAGTATTGTTCATATTGGTTTGTCCTCAAGTGACGGTGCTTGAAATGTGTCAGAAATAATTTTATTTTAGATGTGACACGAATGATATGTTGTGGAAAGATATTGGTAGTTTTATATTTTAAATCTAAAAGAATGAATGACACGTCTTAACATATAACGTCTTAGGGAGCGAAGTATTAATCTTAATACGCAGCATCATTAAATGGTATGTAGGATATATATCATCATCATCAAGTATCGGGCCTAGTGGCGTAGGTGATCAAGTCTCTCCACAACTTCCGATCTCGGCAGCTATTTATCATTTCTGTTGTTGACCTTCTGCCAAGCCATTCTCTTAAGCTGTCTGTTATTTTTTCTCTTTGCTTCCCTCTATCTCTTCATCCCTCAATGTTTCCAGTTGTTACAATATATTCAAGTTGTTCTCTTCTCATTACATGGCCAAAAAATGATGATTGTCTCTTCCTAATATTGGAAATTAGCTCTCTTTTTGCTTTGACCTTTCTCAGAACATCTTCATTACTCTTCTTAGCTGTCCATGGTATTCTCAACATTCTTCTGTAAAACCACATTTCTACAGACTTCAGTGATTTTCTTGTCTGTTGTCCTATTGTCCATGACTCGCATCCATATGTTAAGACTGGCTCTACGTAACATTTAAGAACTCTTTTTCTAGTTTCTATTGTCAAAAATGGATCGCATAGTATTTTCCTCATTTTTTGGAAAGCTGCTTTTGCCTGAGCCATTCTGCATCTCACCTCTTTTGTACATATATATATATATGTCGCTGTTAATGCTATCCTCAACATAATTATTAATATCGATTTTTTTTTTAACTGGAGAGTTTCGGTTATAGCCTACGATCACTTGTCGCCATGTCGGTGCACTAAACTGCTGCTGACACATTCACATAATGTGTGGTTTATTTTTCAGGTCTTACAACCCCGGTGAAAACATGCGTCATCGTTTGAGATTAGATTGCTCATACAACATAGCATCTGATGTTAATGCAACGTAGCATACGATATCGTTCATGCAATATAGCATATGAGATTATCCTTGCAATATATCATATGAGATTATTCATACAACATAACATATAAGATTGTTCACACAACATAACATATAGGACTGTTCATACAACATAACATATGAGATTGCCTGTTGCATTCTTCCTCTTGATTGGCCTATATTTTCTCACTCAACACATGAGGTACATATAAAAGAAGTCTCCAACTAAAGACCGGAGCAGGTTTCATGACATCAACACTCAAATTATATTAAAAGCATCGTTTCCTTTAAAATCTTCCTCTATTTATTACAAGTTCATTTATTTCAAAATCAAAACATATTCTGTTTACACTTCGTGTCTGAACATCATTTCCTGGTTGAAACGTTTAGTACATAGAAAACAGCACATTATTTTCTGTTTAGAAAAGTCACGGACAATTTTCTTTTTCAAAAATACAATTATGTTTCCTGTTTAAAATAAAAATCGCATTATTTTTGCTATCGCGTAGACGCTATCTCCCTCTTTGAAAATCGCTTTATTTTTCTGTTAGAGAAATCGAGAGTTATATATTTTTTTGTCATCTTTTGCTAAAACCAGGCTATAAAATAGTTATCATACGTTATAACTGCAATGTATGCGGTTGTCTCCCATTTACAGTAATGCCCTTCACATAAAACACTCTTTAACTTGAGTGCTACACCACCATATAGGGAGGTGGGGTTGTTCCGGTGTGCGGCGAGGTCACGTAATTGAAAGTTGAGCAAGTACAAAGTAATTGTTAGCCTTTTTAACTCTCAGGAAACTGGCATTACTGACCTGGTTGCACTCACCAACAGTTGCATCCCCTGTGTGCCAGGGAGAGGGGAGTAGGGAAGAGAGGTCTTTTTCTCGCCTGCTCATTGGTTTACAGCGGAAGCAGTTTTATGAAGTGGTATACGTGACAGCCGCCCGTAACACGGCTTATCATAGCACAGCTGTCTACGGCACGGCCACACTTTAACTCTTTTCTTTTTCTGTTTTCGCCCGACGGCTCCACTTTATCGTCAGCATTTAAAAAGACGTTAAGTAGGCGGAAATACGTTGTGCTGTCGTTTTCCAGCAAATCGTCATATCTGGGCATTTACTCCCAACATCCGACTGCAGCATGGCATATTTGGGTACCAGGTTGCCTTTCCTCACTATTTGTACCGGCTCAGTCAGACTGGTTAGTCAGTTACCAGAACCACAGGCGGCTCAGTCAGACTGGTTAGTCAGTTACCAGAGCCACATGCGGTTCAGTCAGACTGGTTAGTCAGTTAACAGAGCCACAGGCGGCTCAGTCAGACTGGTTAGTCAGTTACCAGAACCACAGGCGGCTCAGTCAGACTGGTTAGTCAGTTACCAGAGCCACAGACGGTTCAGTCAGACTGGTTAGTCAGTTATCAGAGCCACAGGCGGTTCAGTCAGACTGGTTAGTCAGTTACCAAAGCCACAGGCGGTTCAGTCAGATTGGTTAGTCAGTTACCAGAGCCACAGGCGGCTCAGTCAGACTGGTTAGTCAGTTACCAGAACCACAGGCGGCTCAGTCAGACTGGTTAGTCAGTTACCCGAACCACAGGCGGCTCAGTCAGACTGGTTAGTCAGTTACCAGAACCATCATCATAGAGTGCATCGAAGCATCGAAGATTGGCTACCATGGTGCGCCATTCCGCTTAGTCTCTTGCTATGATGGTGGAAACCAAGACTAACGTGGACGAGTAACATCAAAAGATGGACAAGTCAGCCTATGGCAATCTGCACCATCAAAGCAAGAGACAGAGTGGAATGGCGCTCCATGGTAGCCAACCTTCGATGCGGAGACCGCACTCAATGATGATGATGATGATGATGGTGTAGGTTGTCATAGGCTGACTTCTCCACATTTTGATGTTACTCGTCCATGTTAGTCTTGATCTGCCTCTGCCTTATTTACCTTGTACTTTCTCTTCCAAGATTACTTTTAGTAGGCTGCTGTGTCTTCTAACATGCCTCAAAAACCTCATTTGTCTTTTTTGAATTGTGTTTAGTAGTTCTCTTTTCATTTTTAGTTGTTTTAAGACTATCGTTTGTTTAATAAATATCGGAAGATCGGCGGAGACATTGAGTAGAATCTCTATCAACTGTTGCCACTGATCAAGGCGATCGCTGTCAACTATGAGTTGCTGATCATTTCGAGCCCTGGTGCTGTCCAGCGTCATGGTATCAGTTTAAGTTTGAGTTAAAGCACACACGCTGATACTTATATTTATCTGATTGAACCCACAGTTGTGGTGAAGTGGTATGGAAACTCCACAAGATTGTCACACAAGTTGGTTCATCAGTGTCACTTCAGGATATCACTGTAGCTGCTTAGGCTACAATCTTACGGTTAGGCTCCACTGTCACGGTTAGGCTCCACTGTCACGGTTTAACATTTCTCACATGGTTAGGCTCCACTGTCACGGTTAAACTTTTCTTACACGGTTAAGCTCCACTGTCACGGTTTAACATTTCTCACACGGTTAAGCTTCACTGTCACGGTTAAACTTTTCTCACACGGTTAGGCTCCACTGTCACGGTTAAGCTCCACTGTCACGGTTTAACTTTTATCACACGGTTAGGCTCCACTGTCACGGTTAAGCTCCACTGTCACAGTTAAGCTCCACTGTCACGGTTAAACGTTTCTCACACGATTAGGCTTCGCTGTCACGGTTAAGCTCCATTGTCATGGTTAAGCTCCACTGTCACGGTTTAACTTTTATCACACGGTTAGGCTCCACTGTCACGGTTAAGCTCCACTGTCACGGTTAAACGTTTCTCACACGGTTAGGCTCCACTGTCACGGTTTAACTTTTATCACAAGGTTAGGCTCCACTGTCACGGTTAAACGTTTCTCACACGGTTATGTTTCGCTGTCACGGTTAGGCTTCTTTCTTTCGCGAAAATGGACTGACTTTATACTGTTTTTCTAAGCGCGTATTGCAGGATGTGGTTCCTATAATATTTATGAATATTCATTATCTTAATTGTCTCATTAAGTTTGTTCTAGTGACAACGGGTTTTACAAGAGCACCCCAACCCATATGGGAGCCGCAATAGCTCCGTGGTTAGTGAACTGGACTACAAAGGACAAGAGGTAGGGTTCAATCCCAACTGACGACTTCTGGGTTCACCCAGCCTTTAATGGGTACCGGATTTTTTTCTGGGAAAGTAAAGCGGCACGGGCGTAATACCGACCACATTACCCCAAAAATCATGTGCCGAAGGTCTGTAAAATGTATGGTCACTAACACCACATTCCCTATACGCCACTTGGCGTGACGGGAGTACTTTACTTTTTTTTTTTTTTTTTTTTTTTTAACTCCAACCCATATGTTGTGATCTTCCGTTCTTGTGGTCTAGATGATGCTCATGTTTGACACTATAGTTGAGGCTTCTCTTTTTATTGGGAGGGGGGAAGGGGTATTTTTATGTTCAGATGTTGGAATACAGACAACAGTTGGCATGCGAGTGTCATAACTTTCTGATATGTTGTTTCTATTTCTCTATCTATACTTGTTCCCGTCCACAGTGTGAACATTTCCTGGGTACTTAAGGGACCTGCTAAAATTTAGTACCGTTGACATGTATGTGAAGTGGGCCAGGTGATCTACTTATCCTCATGGTTTCTATTTCGGATATGATAATTTTCTAGCTATCTATCGTACATAGGCGGAACTGAGTGCAGTTTCGCGATGTTGCAGTTTATTTTCATTTACATTGATTAAACTTTAATTATCTTCAAAAACTGTTTCTTTGAGTCTGTTTCTGAGTCTGTTTCTGAGTCTGTTTTTTTGAGTCTGCTTCTTTGAGTCTGTTTCTGAGTCTGTTCCATTTATTGATTTCACTTCAAATTTACTTCTTCTTCTTTTATTTTTTTTAATTTGAACGTTATATTATTTTGCAGAAATGTTCGCGTGTAATGAGAAGAAAAGTACTGGAACATTGTGACAGGAGAAAAAAAAATGTAAAGGAAGAAGCGGTAGACGGAAATTGAGAGAAAAGATGCAAGGCAGTTTAAGAGAATAGTTTAATGGAAAATCCAACAGAAATGATAAACAATTTGGGTGATAAAAGGTTGTAAGGAGGGGAGGCATGACAAACGACAGCGGTTTGTACATGTTGATGGTATATAGTAATGACGATAGTATACGTTTGATAGCACCGACTCGACCACATCTTACTTTTGTTAACCCTAATGCTTCGGTCGTTTTTACGACACTTGAGTACATTTAGTATAGAGTTGTTTACCTCTGATTTCTATTTTGTCTTACATTGCCTCGGAGTTGAACTTCGACTACTCTGTCAAAAGCTGTTTGCTCATCTATAAACGCTGTATTATGTTGCAGGTTATGTTCAATAATCATTTAATTATCTTAAAGTGAATTGGTCAACAGTACAGTTTGTTCCGCATTAAAGGCACACTGGGACTTATTCTCCTATAGTTATATTATTAATCAATTTCTACTACTTTTCTTTACTTATTTTCAGTATAACTTAGAAATTATTAACTGACTTATTAACTGTTCTGTTGTATTCATATGATTAATGCACTATATTAAGGTTGCAAATTGGACATATTTGATACAAAGACATATTTGTCACTTTAAAAAGTAAAGTAAAGTACCCCCGTCATGCCAAGTGGCGTATAGGGAATATGGTGTTAGTGAACATAAATTGTACAGACCCTCGGCACTTGATTTTTGGAGTAATGTGGTCCGTATTACGCCCGTGCCGTTTTACTTTCCCAGAAGAAATCCGGCACCAATTAAAGGCTGGGTGAACCAGAAGCCATCGGTTGGGATCGACCCCTACCTCTCGTCCTTTGTAGTCCAGTTCACTAACCACTGAGCTATCAAAGCATATTTGTCACTTATTCTTGATTATTACCGTAATGTCGTGGAGATATTTTATCCAAAGCTGAAATAGTAATATAATTCCATATTTTCGCCACGGGTTTTTACATTTTTCGGTTTGGGCGTCAACTTAATTATTTTTGTCGTCGTTACTAGAATATTTCCTACTTGGCGTCAACTTCATTATTTTTTTCGTCATTACTAAAATATTTCCTTCTGGACATCAAATTCATTATTTTTGTATCAATTATTAGAATAATTTCCTCTGGACATAAAATTTATTATTTTTTTGTCGTCATTACTAGAATATTTCCCTCTGGACATCGAATTCATTATTTTTGTCTCCATTACTGGAATATTTTCCTCTGGACATCAAATTCATTATTTCTGTCTCAATTATTAGAATATTTTCCTCTGGACATCAAATTCATTATTTCTGTCTCAATTATTAGAATATTTCCCTCTGGACATCAAATTCATTATTTTTGTCTCCATTACTAGACTAGAATATTTCCCTCTGATATATAAATACCCTATTTTACCCACGTTATTGTTTCTCTTCTCTAGTCATAAACTCCCCCCCCCCCAACCACATTTGTATCCTGGGTTTTGCTATTATCAATTATCTTCAAGATAGATCTTGGACAATTTTAATTTTTTTTCCTCCAACAGAATATATTTGTTCAGTGTTCATGTGTTCATAGTTTCTTCTGTTATACGAATACTTTTTGTTTCATTGATTATTGTGTATTTGTTTTTCCACGGTGAAAATAATTTGCAACAGCTGCAGTTATTACCAGACAATTTGTGTATCTCTTTGTAGCTTGAAAAATATCGCTTTCTTTCTTTTTTTCTTCCTTCCTTTCTTTCTTTCTTCCTTCCTTCCTTCCTTCCTTCCTTCCTTCCTTCCTTCCTTCCTTCCTTCCTTCCTTCCTTCCTTCCTTCCTTCCTTCCTTCCTTCCTTCTTTCTTTCTTTCTTTCTTTCTTTCTGACTGACTTTCATCTCAACATTTATCACAAAAGTGCACAGCCGGAACATCCATTTTGCTGCTGTTGTTGTTGTTTAAATCAATACATATTATTGATTTCGTTCTCCTCACTTGACCGCTTTCAAACCTCACGCAATCAGCTTGTGCCAACCTTTCTACAATCTCATCGAAATTGCTCAAGTTTTAATGAGAAAATAATCAATTTATAATAACCGTTGAAGAAGTTTAATTTCCAAAAAAAGGTTGAAAGCACAATCTCTAAAATGATTGAAAACATATACTTTTATTTCTTCTTCTTTTTTTTTTCTATATTAAGATCTCACCTATAGAAGAGCTGACAATCACAAGTTCTTGCCGTATTTTATCGACAGAAATCAGAGATTATCAACATTTACCCCACCTGTTCTCTTGATGCTCGTTGATTGATCAGGAAAACACTAAAAGAGCCTAGAGCGGAGTAAATCGGATGCAGTTGACATTTCATCACCGTCTAGAAATTGTTGATTTCTGTTACATAATCAACAAAATATAAAAGAAAGGATGAATTAGCGAAGTGACAGTAACTTTCAACACAACAGAATTAAGGGGAATGTTTGTTTTTTAATTATTAATACTTTGGATGTGTAATTTTAAAATGTTGATGGAGAGTGTTGGAACTTGATCATTTGGAATCAACATTTTATTTCAAATTAATCCGAAAACAGAATTTGAGTTGTGTGAAATGCATTTAATTAAAACGAATTAATTAAAATAAAAATATACTTATAGGGAATGCAAAATTTAAACGCAACAAATCAATGAACACAATAGCGATAGAAATTAAGAATAAGTGTTTCACATTTTTTATTATTAAGTTTTTTTTTTTCCGGCACAAAATTCAGATTATGTTGTATTTTAAATAGGTTTGTGCTGTTTTATACAGAGTGTTTGTGGTGTGTGTGTGTGTGTGTGTGTTTGTTTGTTTCATTGTTTGTGTGTCATGTGTAAGTTTGTGTATGTGTGTGTTTGTTTGTGTGTCATGTGTAAGCTTGTGTGTGTGTGTGTTTGTCTTTGTGTGTCATGTGTAAGTTTATTTATCATGTGTCTGTTTGTGTGTCATGTGTGTGTGTTTGTCAAGTGAACAGAAATGTTGAGAAAACAGCGTCACATTCTACAAAAACACACAAACAAATAAAATAACAAACATCTGTATTCATGTAAAATACAATAAAATATAATTGAAAACAATGCTTTTATTCTTCTCGTGCAATCTCTTTATTGCCAGAAAAACAAAGGAAACAAATTGACTTTCAGGAATAATTATTTAGAGCTCTCCTATTAAATGTGTGTGTGCGAAGAACTTGAAAAATTGAAGTACGAAGAGAGGAAAGCAAAGAGAAAAGATACCAGACAGCTTAAGAGAATGGCTTGGCAGAAGGTCAACAACAGAAATGATTAATAACTGTTGAGATAGAAAGTTGTTGAGAGACATGATCACCAACGCCAGCAGGCATGGTACTTGATGATGATACGGAAAATATAGGGATTACAATGATGTAATATAAAGCTGTGGCAAAAGCTGGACAATATTTGTATAGACATTAATGAGATAGTGATTGTACTGGTTATCACACATATAATGACGTCAGTGGATCATAACGTATTTTTCTCAACAACCAACTGAACATATCTAGATATGACTTGTTTCGGCATCTTCAATATAAAGAGAAACGCTGGGAGCGGAAGATTGATGGAGAAAAGAGTTATACACACATAATAGGTCAACGCAGACATACCTGGAAGTGGTCGTAATGTTAAGTTAACCAAGGATAAGAAGAAATGGTTTGTAAAGATGTGGTACGCCACAATTGGAAAGTTGGTTACTGTGATGTTCGCGATTACATATTTACTATTTGTAAACACGGATTCAAGCTACTATACTACTGTAAACACTGACACAAGCTACTATACCACTGTAAAAACACTGACACAAGCTACTATACCACTGTAAACACTGACACAAGCTACTATATCACTGTAAAAACACTGACACAAGCTACTATACCACTGTAAACACTGACACAAGCTACTAAACTACTGTAAACACTGACACAAGCTACTAAACTACTGTCAACACTGACACGAGCTACTAAACTACTGTCAACACTGACACAAGTTACTATACTACTATCATCACTGACACAAGCTACTATACTACTATCAACACTGACACAAGCTACTATACCACTGTAAACACTGACACAAGCTACAATACTACGATCAACACTGACACAAGCTACTATACTACTATCAACACTGACACAAGCTACTATACTTCTGTCAACACTGATACAAGCTACTATACTACTATCAACACTGACACAAGCTACTAAACTACTATCATCACTGACACAAGCTACTATACTACTATCAACACTGACACAAGCTACAATACTACTATCAACACTGACACAAGCTACAATACTACTATCAACACTGATACAAGCTACTATACTACTATTAACACTGATACAAGCTACTATACTACTATCATCACTGATACTAGCTACTATACTTCTGTCAACACTGATACAAGCTGCTATACCCTGTCATCAATGACATAGGCTACTACTGCAAATATTTCCCGTTCATTTGTTGACCTTGGTATATATCAGGGTCTACTGTATAACAGCGATTATATATATATATATATGTGTGTGTGTGTGTGTGTGTGTGCGTGCGTGCGTGCGTGCGTGCGTGCGTGCATGTGTCGTATTCTTATTTGACACGTTTGGCATCACAGTTCATGGTTGTGCCCGTAAACCTTTTTTTTTCCGGCCGTATTGATTTATGGGAACATAAATAATTGAAATGTATGTCCATGACACATATGTATGTGTACCAATAGATACATTCTGACATATTTTCAAGCTCACCAGTAAATCTATATAATAGTTTAATTCCTAGTATAATCGTCAGACGCACAATAATGCTCACAAACAGGATAATTAAGCTCTGATGTTGAGTTAGCTACAGAAACAAATGATACCCTAGAATAGAAATGAAAGTAACAAATCAGTGATTTGAAATGGTACAGCAAAGGACAGACAACATGCCCCAGTTTAGTCGCATTTGAAACTCACTAATTGGTAATGACAAACCTTATCCGCGTGTATTCTTGAGCATTGTGGCAACTGCATCTTTTTGTCTTTTTTTTTCTTGTTCCTTTATTTGGCATGTATATTGTTCTGATAGTTGTTGATCCGTACCGCTACGGTATTTCTGTGATTTGTCTATCCATTTTGGCTCATTGTCTTCAACGAGTCCTCAAACCGTTCGTTGTTTAAGCCGTAATGGAAGCTGGTTCTGTCCCTTTTTTACGAGAAAGCTAAACCACTTCCTTGTCTATTTTTATGTGCATTTGATGCAGATTAAATGTTTTCCAACAACTTGTTGACACCGTTTCCCATTCTATATCTTATGTTGATATCAAGTATTTGTTTTTCTCCAACATCTTATCCACAGGTCTTAAGGTTTAGATACGGACCAGTTTACCTTCTACATCTTCTCTTTTCCATCTACTGTTGCATCGAAGCTTCGAGGGGGAATAGATGAATATATAATATGATCTACTGCCTGTAGATGTTTTTTTACATGTTTTTCTAGTTACTTCCCTTGTAGATGTAGATCTGTTCCCCTGAGATTATTTCGTTTCGGCTCCTTTTCAATGCAACATTTTTTAAACGTAAAACCAATAAAATACCCACTGATCTCGGCCTACTTGGTCAGCCATAGTGCAACCAACTTCGTGCTAACGTAATCACCAAGGGGAATAACAATCCATCGTAGCTTGTCTCTTGCAGTCATCTAAACGTTGTCTTGTCTCCTTCAGTCATCTAAACGTTGTCTTGTCTCCTTCAGTCATCTAAACGTTGTCTAGTCTCCTTCAGTCATCTAAACGTTGTCTTGTCTCCTTCATTCATCTAAACGTTGTCTTGTCTCCTTCAGTCATCTAAACGTTGTCTTGTCTCCTTCAGTCATCTAAACGTTGTCTTGTCTCCTTCAGTCATCTAATCGTTGTCTTGTCTCCTTCAGTCATCTAAACGTTGTCTTGTCTCTTGCAGTCATCTAAACGTTGTCTTGTCTCCTGCAGTCATCTAAACGTTGTCTTGTCTCCTTCAGTCATCTAAACGTTGTCTTGTCTCCTTCAGTCATCTAAACCTTGTCTTGTCTCCTTCAGTCATCTAAACGTTGTCTTGTCTCCTTCAGTCATCTAAACGTTGTCTTGTCTCCTTCAGTCATCTAAACGTTGTCTTGTCTCCTTCAGTCATCTAAACGTTGTCTTGTCTCCTTCAGTCATCTAAACGTTGTCTTGTCTCCATCTCCTTGCGTCGTGGACATGATGTTACGCTTTAGAATGAGCCATAGCCAGTTTTGGGAAGCTTTGGTTCGCTGAGTGGTTAATGAGGTCGCTGCTGGTCGGAGACAAATAATAATAAATGAATATTATTATAGAGGGAAACTTCAAATAATAATAAATGAATATTATTATAGAGGGAAACTTCAAATAATAATAAATGAATATTATTATAGAGGGAAACTTCAAATAATAATAAATGAATATTATTATAGAGGGAAACTTCAAATAATAATAAATGAATATTATTATAGAGGGAAACTTCAAATAATAATAAATGAATATTATTATAGAGGGAAACTTCAAATAATAATAAATGAATATTATTATAGAGGGAAACTTCAAATAATAATAAATGAATATTATTATAGAGGGAAACTTCAAATAATAATAAATGAATATTATTATAGAGGGAAACTTCAAATAATAATAAATGAATATTATTATAGAGGGAAACTTCAAATAATAATAAATGAATATTATTATAGAGGGAAACTTCAAATAATAATAAATGAATATTATTATAGAGGGAAACTTCAAATAATAATAAATGAATATTATTATAGAGGGAACCTTCCAAGACGATAATCAGCGAATCAATTCAGAGGGAGAGGTATGTTTACAGCACTCGGAAAAATTGACAAATAATCAACAGCAGAAAAAAATATGGACCAAAGCATGATCGAACCCGTACTCAGTTGATTATTTGTCAATTTTTTCGAGTGCTGTAAACATACCTCTTCCTCTGAATTGATTCGCTGCTGGTCACAAGGTTTTTGGTTCGATTCCAAATTGAATATCCCAAGAATATTTTTTTAAGTGGCAAAAATGTAGATATCAGTTTTTTGTATTTTTCTAGGAAGTAAACGCTGACTGGCGTGACACCGACCACATTATGTTTGTCGTAGAAAGGTGTGGTCAATAATACCATAGTCGACATACGCATAGCAAGGCGTGGAAGGAATTTTTCTTTTAATTTTAATTATAATACAATACAATTTAATTAATAATACAGTTTACACATTAGAAGTTGTTGACCCTGGTATTTAACGTATTGAAATTGCGTAATTTTTAACACATGTTTTATACCTTCACAAAACCTCAACTTAAACATAGTGAACAATCATTGTCCAGTTTGTATGTACTAATTTCATAAACCGCCTTTGCTGAAGCCTGTTCCGTCTTATCATCACCACGGCTGTTTACGTTTCAAATGTGACGATAATAAATGAAGAAATAAATGAATGAACAACATAGAAACTGGACCTGGTTGTGATAAGAAGTACAAAATGATGTCCAGTAAAGCTTTACTGTGGGTTGTTGTTGTTGCTGTTGTTGATAGGTTAGTGTGGGCTGATATCTCGGTGAAGCAATGAGGAAATGAAACATTAAACCAGAACATGATAATGCTGTCATCAAAGGAATACGTCATGTAATTGAGAATTTGAAGGCAAAAAATGTCTTTAAATAAATTCATTAAGGTGTTGTAAAGGGTGTGTAAAATCGTATCATAAATATAGATATGTTAACTCAAATAAATATGTTATTATTTAATATCACATGTAAACGTATTGACTTTATAAATATTTTAAGCGCCATGAGTCTCTGGGCTACAAAGATCACCAACTCATGACTGGTTGATTGCGTGATTACCAACTGATAACTGGTTGTTTCGTGATGATCAAGTGGATGCTTGCTTGATCACCAACTGATAACTGGATGCTTGCGTGATCACCAACTGATAACTGGTTGCTTGCGTGATCACCAACTGATAACTGGATGCTTGCGTGATCACCAACTGATAACTGGATGCTTGCGTGATCACCAACTGATAACTGGTTGTTTCCGTGATGATCAAGTGGATGCTTGCTTGATCACCAACTGATAACTGGTTGCTTGCATGATCACCAACTGATAACTGGATGCTTGCGTGATCACCAACTGATAACTGGTTGCTTGCGTGATCACCAACTTATAACTGGTTGCTTGAGTTATGATCACCATTCAATGCTAAGTAAGATTATATCTACCTTTCCTCAGTGACTCAGGCAACAGACAAACTAGTCCAGCCAAGCCAGTAATGATCGGAAGGAAAGACAACCATGTACCCAAAAATGCTATGTTGAAGTCGGATAGGAAGGCGCAGACATCATAGATTGTTGTAAACCACAACACAGCGCAATTGCGACAGCTTAACGTCCTTTCGTTGCCGACATTGAGTAGTCGTCGAGTGGACACAGAAGGAAGAAAGAAGTAGATTAGTTATAGTTGTACGAACACTTGCATGGAGCATAAAGAAGTAGAGTAGTCACAGTTGTGTCACCTCTTGTATGGAACATAAAGAAAAAAAAGTAAAGTAGTCACAGTTGTGTGAACACTTGTATCAACCAGAACAATGTCTTTATAAAAACTCGAGTGTGCCACCCCTCAGTGATAACTAAAATTGGACACGGTAATATGTCCACTGAGGTTAACATGCTATTTTAAACATCCGATTTGACGTAGTATTGTAAACATTAAAGTTTACCATTACATTTTAAATACTAAGGTTTAACTGGACATTTTGAACACTTTGGTTTAACTTGAAGTTTTGAACACTATGGTTTAACTTGACATTTTGAACACTAAAGTTTAACTTGACATTTTGAACACTAAAGTT
This sequence comes from Megaustenia siamemsis, assembly GCA_032433765.1. Lineage (NCBI taxonomy): Eukaryota > Metazoa > Mollusca > Gastropoda > Stylommatophora > Ariophantidae > Megaustenia > Megaustenia siamemsis. The sequence continues at coordinate 22,052,051 of JAVIAB010000092.1, read as the reverse complement.
TAACTTGACATTTTGAACACTAAAGTTTAACTTGACGTTTTGATTACTAGGGTTTAACTTGACATTTTGAACACTAAAGTTTAACTTGACATTTTGAACACTAAAGTTTAACTTGACGTTTTGAATACTAAAGATTAACTTGACGTTTTGAACACTAGGGTTTGTTTAACTTGACGTTTTGAACACTTAGGTTTAACTTGACGTTTCCAATACCAAAGTTTAACTTGACGTTTGGTTTAAAATGGCCTCTTAAAAGTTGTTTGACATAACAGTTTGAACACTAAAATTGACATGCCATTTTGAACGCTAAAGTTGGACATTTCTTATTGAACAATAAAGTTTAACTTTACTGTATGAACACAGAGGATACAGTCTGGACACTAACGGTTGACATGACAGTTTGAATACTTTGATTAAATACGACAGAGTGAAAACCAGCACCAATTTTCTACTAATTTAGAACTCTGAAAAGTTACACTGAACAACAACAACAGTATGAATAGTCCAGAGTTGAGGCAAACTTCACTTACCGGTGTAATTTTTGCAGGTCTGACAGATCGCGGTATGAGGACGGGGCGGGCTTTAGTGTGGACAGGGTCAGTAGCCGTTCGAGTTCCTGGACCAGCGGGCTTCCTGGGTAGGAGACCATTGACTAGACGTCGTTTGTTTATGTTGATTATGTGTTTGATTGTGTGTTGTTTATTTTGATTATATGTTGATTATGTGTTGATATTGTGTTGTTTATTATATGTTGATTGTGTGTTGTTTATTTTGATTATATGTTGATGATGTGTTGATATTGTGTTGTTTATGGTGATTATGTATTGTTTATATTGATTATGTGTTGTTTATGTTGATTATGTGTTGTTTATGTTAATTGGGCTAACTGTTTAATGTTGATTATGTGACATGGTTTGTGGTTGATTATATGGCAAGGTTAGTGTTGGTTATGTTGATTATGTGTTGTTTATGTTGATTTGGTTACATGTTTAGTGTTGATTATGTGACATATTTAGTATTGATTATGTTGATTGTGTGTTGTTTATGTTGATTGGGTTACATGTTTTGTGTTAATTATGTGGCATATTTAGTGTTCATTATATGTTGATTGTGTGTTGTTTATGTTGATTGGGTTACATGTTTCGTGTTAATTATGTGACATATTTAGTGTTGATTATGTGACATGTCTAGTGTTGATTATGTGACATGTTTCGTGTTGATTATGTGACATGTTTAGTGCTGATTATGTCACATGTTTAGTGCTGATTATGTGGCATGTTTACTGTTGACTGTGTGACATGCTTAGTGATAATTATATGACATGTTTAGTGTTGATTGTGATATTGTTTGTGTTGATACCGTGACATATTTAATGTTGATTATGTAACATGTTTCGCGTTGATTATGTGATATGTTCAGTATTAATTATGTGAAACAGTGGCATGCTTAATGTTCGTTATGTGAAACAGTTAATATTTAGTGTTGATTATGTGAAACAGTTAATATTTAGTGTTGATTATGTAAAACAGTTATACAGTGTGTTCAATGTTATGTGAGACAATTGTACAGTGTGTTCAATGTTGTGTGAGACAATTGTACAGTGTGTTCAATGTTGTGTGAGACAATTGTACAGTGTGTTCAATGTTGTGTGAGACAATTGTACAGTGTGTTCAATGTTATGTGAGACAATTGTACAGTGTGTTCAATGTTGTGTGAGACAATTGTACAGTGTGTTCAATGTTGTGTGAGACAATTGTACAGTGTGTTCAATGTTATGTGAGACAATTGTACAGTGTGTTCAATGTTATGTGAGACAATTGTTCAGTGTGTTCAATGTTATGTGAGACAATTGTACAGTGTGTTCAATGTTGTGTGAGACAATTGTACAGTGTGTTCAATGTTATGTGAGACAATTGTACAGTGTGTTCAATGTTGTGTGAGACAATTGTACAGTGTGTTCAATGTTGTGTGAGACAATTGTACAGTGTGTTCAATGTTATGTGAGACAATTGTACAGTGTGTTCAATGTTATGTGAGACAATTGTTCAGTGTGTTCAATGTTATGTGAGACAATTGTACAGTGTGTTCAATGTTGTGTGAGACAATTGTACAGTGTGTTCAATGTTGTGTGAGACAATTGTACAGTGTGTTCAATGTTATGTGAGACAATTGTACAGTGTGTTCAATGTTATGTGAGACAATTGTTCAGTGTGTTCAATGTTATGTGAGACAATTGTACAGTGTGTTCAATGTTATGTGAGACAATTGTACAGTGTGTTCAATGTTATGTGAGACAATTGTTCAGTGTGTTCAATGTTATGTGAGACAATTGTACAGTGTGTTCAATGTTGTGTGAGACAATTGTTCAGTGTGTTCAATGTTATGTGAGACAATTGTACAGTGTGTTCAATGTTATGTGAGACAATTGTTCAGTGTGTTCAATGTTATGTGAGACAATTGTACAGTGTGTTCAATGTTATGTGAGACAATTGTTCAGTGTGTTCAATGTTATGTGAGACAATTGTACAGTGTGTTCAATGTTGTGTGAGACAATTGTTCAGTGTGTTCAATGTTATGTGAAACAATTGTTCAGTGTGTTCAATGTTATGTGAGACAATTGTTCAGTGTGTTCAATGTTATGTGAGACAATTGTTCAGTGTGTTCAATGTTATGTGAGACAATTGTTCAGTGTGTTCAATGTTATGTGAGACAATTGTTCAGTGTGTTCAATGTTATGTGAGACAATTGTTCAGTGTGTTCAATGTTATGTGAGACAATTGTTCAGTGTGTTCAATGTTATGTGAGACAATTGTACAGTGTGTTCAATGTTGATTATGTGAAGCTATGTCTTATGCTTAATAAACACGTGTTCGAATGCAAAGCAGTTTTGATATTGTTTAATTGCCATATGTTCATTAGCCATATGTTCATTTGTTGTTAATAATGTGAAACAGTTACAATTGTGGTATGCATTATATAAACATGTCCATATTCTGCGTTCATTATACGAAACTGATTAATTTGCATTTATGTGAAATAGTTGTATGTGAGAGTTTTATTTTTGTATGTTTGTTGATCTTATGTGTCATTAAATGAAACAGCGTGCATTATGCGAACAAAATAGATGTTTAGTATTTGCTATAATGTGAAACAGCTTTATGTCTAGCGCGCAGTATATGCGGCACGAATTGTGTGAAATATGTTTACATCGTTCTATTTATCATGCGTGGCTATTTAATGTTTGGTGAGCATTCAACGATGTAATGTTTGATGTGCGTATGCATGTGTGTGTTTGCACAAGAGTGTGTGCAAGTGAGTGTGTATGTATTTGTTCAGCAGTAAAATGTACAATGCTCATTCTGGCAAACCTTTTCGTGTCTAACTTTATAAATCATGTGATCTTTCTGTTTATAATACAAAATGATTTTTACTTTTTACTTCAGTTATAAATGAGGTGAATGTTGTGAGCAACGTCAGAGCTTCTGTTCATTGTTTCGTTATGGTGATAATATGTTTTTTAAACTCATTCTTTATTACGTAAACTAGTATTATTTCTGTGTAATATATATATATATATATATATATATATATATAACCTAGTATATATATATATATATATATATATATATATAAACTAGTATTATATATATATAAACTAGTACTGTATATATATATATATATACATATATAAACTAGTATTATATATATATATATATAATATAAACTAGTATTACGTAAACTAGTATTATTTCTGTGTAATATATATATATATATATATATATATATATATATATATATATATATATATATATATATAAAACCTAGTATATATATAATATAAACTAGTATTATATATATATAAACTAGTATATATATATACATATATAAACTAGTATTATATATATATATATATATATATATATATATATATATATATATATATATATATAAGGAAAGATATATTATATTCGTATGGTAATTTCTTATGGTAATTTATAAGAGAAAGTATTTCGTATTAAATAGTTCAAGGTGTTGTAGGCTTCTGCCACTGGGGTGGGTCTCCGTGGTGAGGGGAGAACAAGATAGAGGCACTGTTACCTGCCACGTATGTCATAAAAAGCGACTAAGGAGTTTTGGAATAGTCGCCTATGTAGTCGAGTAAAACTGCACGGAGCGACCTTGTCAACTGAATTTACCGATGCATTTTGGGAAATGCTGTGACAAGTGGTTGAGCGGATTTGGTAAATTCTTGACCTCAATGAAACTGGTTCCATTGATAGAATAGTATTCTTCTGCTCGTTTCAGTTGATATACTTTTCGTATTGACAATATGTGTGATATTCATTGATTTAGTTCCAGTGTAGCTTATGTATAGCTGGGTCGTTTTTAATAATTGTAGATGTAACCAGTTCATTAAATAATTGACTTCCAAGTAAATGGTGCCATGTACGAATCCTGCTCTTGTGATGTCCTTTTCCGAGATGGTCATCGTTATTATGTGAGCTACTGGTTGACTTTCTCTCCGTTCAAGGATTGCAATATTGTTTTTCTGGATATGAGCCGAGTTGGAACTGGTATGTCATTTGCAAGGAAATGCGTTTGTGGAACGTGGCGTATGATTGTGTTAGTGTCTGTATTGTTTTGTCCATCGGCGCTTTTGTGTGTAACGTGATCAGCACTACGCCAGACCTTATTTTTTTCGCAGAAGACAATCTTATGTACTTATTTAAGACTGGGTACACCACATCAAACTATAGTATTATTAACGCCGCGGGCTGAAAGGGTTTTCCCAAAATCACCCAAAGCTCATGACGTTATCAGCTATGCGAGCTATAAACAGCTGACGTCTTTTACCTGCAACTGCCCCAGCTCGCAATGCTGAAAACGTCACAAGATTTGGGTGATCCTTTTCAGCCCGAGGGCTTTTAAAAAGAAAAAACCTTAGTTGGCTGTGGGTAAAGCTATAGAAAAATATGTTATACCCATGAAAAGCCTGAGTGAATTTGAAATCAGTCGGGACAGAGATCGAATCGGTTAACTTACTTGTGTTCCACATCTATCTACCACAACTTTCTAATGAGCCAGAAATCAACACCAAACGCAACAACCATCGAGTCTGTTCCGGTAATTCATCTGTAAGTGGGTACTTGACATGTAATGTTAGCGATTGTTAGACATGGTGAAGTGACCACCTCTCATCAACTGCTGCATCAAGCAATGTTAGACATGTTCATTAAAACTTTAACTGCGCGTTTCATTTATATTTTTTTTGCATCAAACTCCCTCATGATTTTAATTAAACATTATGATCTCCTACAGTGTAGTCCAACCTTTTGTTACTCGGGGGCCAAACACAACGAATTGCAGGGGACCGCGGACCAACACACAGTTATTTGTTATATATATAGTTGTTTATTATATATATATATATATATATATATATATATATATATATATAGAGAGAGAGAGAGAGAGAGAGAGTTAGAAAGAGAGAAGGGAGCCGCGGATAGCTCAGTGGTTAGTGAACTGGACTACAACGGACAAGTGCTTGGGTTAGATCCTGATCAACGGCTCCTGGTTCACCCAGCCTTAAATGGGTTGCCGAGTATTTTAAGGAAAGTAAAGCGACACGCGCGTTGTACCGACCACATTACCCAAAAAATCATGTGCTAAAGGTCTATAAAAATTATGGTCACTAATCCCATATTCCCGTTATACCACTTGTGGTGTCGGGGCTCTTTATTATACTTTTACTTATGTTTCTAGATTCTTCTTTTTCAGTACTTCCTTCTTATAGTCCTTCGGGGGTTGAGGTAGATACCATGTTCCAGTTCTTACTCTTCTGGCAGTCTTAACATTAGTCCTTTGATGTTGTTCATCCCACAGCTGTCCGTTTAATGATATTTTAGTCTTTGTAAAATTCAACTCCAAGAATAACGTGCAAACGGTCCGGAAGTGACAGAAGCTGCCAGGACCTAACATCATTCCGGCCACTTGATATACCCATAAGGCTGGCTGGTCATATGTTCATCATCATCAGGTGTCATGTCTATCTCCTAAATAACATAATAAAGGGGCGATTTTTTGACCTGATTCATTTGGACATGATAATGATCGCGGCCAAATTGTTTGCATTTTTCCGGGGGCGGGGACAACGATTGTGACTTTTCTACCTGGACAGGTCAGTTGAAAAATTACTAACTCTTTGCGTCCTCGTGAACTCTGAAGTGAAAGAATCATCAATGCTCTTTACAAGTTGATTGACATCAATCATAGACAACAGGGTAATAAAGCGTTTATTGGCCGTTGGACTACACCAGCGCTGTGTATTGAAATGTTGTATATCTGCCATTCAGCAAGATTGTTCGCTATTCTCTGGTTTATCTATTTTTGTACGTGTGTTATTGTTAATTGCTGGTTTTTTTTTAATTACATGTGATCGTAAACGTTGAACTTATGTAGTTATATATGTTTTGTTCATTGTATGTTTGTTAAATGTTATATTTTATTGTTGTTTCCTCTTTTTTAAATCTTCATTATTTCACGTTATCACGCCTACCAATTATTACTAAAATTTCAGCATTATGAGGATAATTACACTAAACATTAGTCCACCAAGCTTTACAGTTCTCCCTTATAGTAAAACGGACGTGTGTCTTTATTCGAATATGTTCCATCGTCCAGAATTTGATGTCATTAATTCTCTATTTTCCTTTATTATGTAGATAGCTGCCTTTAATGGGTATCGGATTCTTTTCTGGGAAAGTAAAGTGGCACGAAAGTAATAACGACCACATTACCTTAAAAATCAAGTGCTGAAGGTCCATAAAAAATTATGGTCACTAACACCATATTCCCTATACGCTACTTGGCGTGACGGGGCTCTTTACTTTTTACTTTATGTAGATAGCCATGTGTATAATTAACGCGTACGTTTTTATTTATTATTTTCCTATGTATAAAATTATACATTTTACTTGTATTTCTTATTTATATATTTTAACAAGTTTTGTATAATTTTCTTTTTGTAAAATGAATACAATGTTTTTTTTTTAATATTTATTTTTCACTTTAAAAAAAAAATGTTTTATATTATTTCCGGAAGCATCGGTAGCTCAGTAGTTAGTGAGCCACCGTCGAAGTGGATACCGTTTTTTTTTTTAAATGGAAAAGTAAAGCGGCCTAGCGTGATGCCGACCCATAAAATGTTCAGTTGGTTGTTGAGAAAAACCCATGCAATGACATCATGTTCTTCCACAAACCTTAAGACGTAGACTTTCTGTTAGTTTCATATTTATACATTAAATGATAGATTTTTATATTATTTGCTACTATAAATCATACATACATTACGCGCATATCAATCACAGAACTTTCTTAACACCAGGTTATATATAGATAGATATATAATTGCTCTGTGTGTGTGTTAGTTGCATGTTAAGGAAACCGGTAATCCTCCCGGTCATCGTTATTTGAGAGATGTTGAAACGGCAACTACAACCGAGATTTGCTTAAATAATGATACAAATTGATGCGACATTTTTAGTTTGCATTTGCTTGTACAATAAGGTAAGCTGATGCGATATTTAGAATTGAGATTTGCTTAAACAATCAATGACACAAAACTAAGCTTTGTGTCTCTGCTGGACAAGAACACAGAAATCAGATATCCTGAACTAAGACTTGGCCGTGAGGAGCTTCACTATAATATTTGTAACCTCTGCTCATTGAGTCCCGTGTTCCTTCTGATGGTACTACTGGAAGCTAAGTCTCTTGGTACAATAAAAAATCTTTATTAAAATTCCTCTTTTACCTTTCAGCTCCCTGTGGAGCATAGGTCTTCAACAAAAACTTTTCAAGCCGTTCTGTTTCTTGCCATTCTTTTAAGATCATTCCATGTCTTCCCCATCATCTTCATCTCTGCTTCCATCTATCTTCTCCAAAGAATATATTTGGTTTCCTCTTTGTCTTTTTCCTTGGGGATTCCAAAAAGCGCATGTTATGTGGCTTCGCAGTGTATGTCCTATCCAGCACCATCATCTTCGCTGTATCTCTTTATCTACTAGTATTTGACTGGTACATTTCCAAAATCCTATGTTAGTGATTTTTTCCCCCTGCCATTTTCATCCTGCAACTCTGCACAAGCACCCGTTAATGAAGGTTTTGTATCTTCATTATTGTCATTTTTATTGTTGTTCTCTATGTTTCACAGCCATATAATAGGACTGACTTAACATTGAAGTTGAATTTTTTTGTTTTTTGCAGTTAACCTAATTTCTTTGGATTTCCATATGTTTAAAATTACTTTTTCTGTTATTACTAAAACATCGTTTGTTTATATTACTCAAAGACTGTCATGGATATCTCATGTTGGCTTTTGTTGTTGCAGTTTCGATGATCCGGGTGGCATGGACCATATGGCCCACCACTACCGCTCCCTTAACCACTCACCCACGGATGGAATGGGCTGCGGCAAGGCTCGCAAGAATAAGGAGGACAAGTACTGCGGCGTATGTGGCGACAGGGCGTTAGGATATAACTTCGACGCCATTTCCTGCGAGTCATGCAAGGCCTTCTTCAGGCGCAACGCTCCAAAAGGACTGGTGAGTCTGTGAACAAGTAGCTGTATGTTGTTAACAGTGTAGATCTATTAATAACACGAGATGGTGGTATCTAAACAAGCAAACAAGAATACAGTCTTCGTCACAAGTGTCAGCGACTAGAAATCATGATCCGTTAGCGCTCGCCCATTGTGTACGATTATGATGTGAAATATATACGTTTTCCAGACTAAAATGATAGAACAAAAAAATAATAACACTAGACCTACGAACTTTCATGTAAGAAACAGCTGTGTTGAGTTAGCAATGCGGTTATCTGCAGCTGTATAAGTTAACAAACAAATAAAAGCTTCAACTCCTTCTTTCTTCTTTTCTCTTTCTCACTGGTACCGAAAAGGTGTCGTGGTTTATATCATTTGTCGTTCTTGCGCTGTTCGAACTGTCTGAATTAGTGATTTTCCTTTGTTGTTACATGTCTCTGTCACTGCATCTATCCATCTTCTTCTGGATCTTCCTCTTGGTCTTTTTACATAAATTCTCGAGAAGAACGCCCTTGATGGTGATTGGTAAGGATTCATTCTAACCAGGTGGCCAAACCATTTAAGTTGTTGTTGTTCTATATATTCTTGGCATGGAGAATATAAAGAAAGCTTCAACAATTACAGTGGAAATGACAGTAAAGAAGTACAACAAATATAATTCGACTATTCGAAATAGTGAAATAATCGTTGTTGCTGTTGACGTAATGAGTTGATACGAGCAGATGTCTTAACTCATGGAGTGTGTCGGGTCGTAATGACTTTCATGACATTCCCGGCATTTACTGGAGAGGTTGGAGTTAGTCTAGTTCCAGCCTGTGCTGGAAAACTGTGATTGTCCTGCTAGAGGTGCTACAATACTAGGTCTTCTATATCAGGTCGAGTCACCAGTACATGCTGTAAACATACCTAGAGAAGACCACCGAGCAGGTCGATGCCATACCTGTAACATACATGTAATATATAAGGAAGTTTGCAGGGCTTCCTTGATGGAATTTTCTATAAGTGAAAGGAACTGGGGAAATGTGGCTGCGGATCGTAGCACATTGAGAGCAAACATAAAAATTGGCACAGCAACTTTCGAGAAAAAAAGCTGATATATCAAATTCGGAAGACAAAAGGCGCAAGAGAAAGGAGACAAGACTCGGGTACCGCGGGACCACCTTGCTCGTTCCGTGGATGGATCTGTCTGTCCAGGATTGGCAAATTCAGCCACCAGAAAAAATGTTCATTAAAGCATCACCCGGTATGAGATACTAATGCAGTGATGCTTTTGAAATGTGGATTTATAGAAGATTAGGGAGAATATGATGGAAAGAAAAGAAAAGAAATTACGAAGTCTTAAAATAACTAAAAATGAAAAGAGAGCTGCTAAACATAATTCAAACAAGGAAAATTAGATTTGGAAGGGGAGGGAACATGTTAAAAGACACAACAGCCACTAAAAGTAATTGGAAGGGAAAATACAAGGCGAAAAAGGTAGAAGCAGACCAAGACTAATATGGACGAGTAACATCTAAAAATTGACTAGTCAGCCTATGACAACCTGCACTATTAAAGCAAGAGACAAAGTGGATTGGCGCTCCATGGTAGCCAACCTTCGATGCGGAGACGGAACTCAATAATGATGATGATGATGAAACAAGGGAACTCTTTAAAATGAAATCACTGAAGGGAAACCACGAAACAAGTGTTTGACATTTGCAAGAGTGATCAGAAGAAATTCATGTACATATGGGAACACCAAATAGTCACTATGGGGACTGGTAAGACCTGTATTTTACTAGTGTTGAAAATACCTTGAAGAAGATAATGATTAATGTTGCAGAGATAGTTCACATAGAGTTATTCGGTACAGGCTGAAGAAGAGAAACAAAACATTGATTTCAAAATAAGAGATAAAATTAGAGGGGTCATCGTGTGTTATTTGGTAAGGACATTCCAAGATGTTGCTCATCCTGAGCTATGTTGACAAAAGCAAGATCCCCATTGTCCGAGCTCTCACCACGAGCAGAACAAATACACTCAAGGTCGGCAACTAGCAGATCTCAGATACGGCTGTGGAAACATGCCAAAAACTGGCCAAGGGCACAACTGCGTAAATACCGCATCTCTCTCGCTTACTCTGTTTGTATGTCAGTCTGTCTGTATCGCTCACTGACTCACTCCTTCCCTTTTGTTACCAGAAGAGTGGACACATTTCTTTAAAAGAAAAGACAAAAATCGGAATTAAGAAGAGAATCGAACAAATATGCAATCTTTTAATCCCGATGAAAATCATTATTGGTCCATTAACTGGTTTTACTAACACTACACCGTCGACAATAGTCAATGCTATATCATTACTGGTATCAATATAACATATATACCAAGCCATCTTGCTTTACTTCAACAACATTTATCATACCGATGTGTTATTTGTTATGAAAAAACACCGGGCAGTATCATGATATAGACACCTATAATGTAAGAACCCACATCCACAACATTCCTCAAATTATGACGGACATGGTAGGACTGTGCCATTGCATTCGCAAGTTTACAAACAACTTAAATTTCAACTTCAAAACGGCAGATAAGTCACAGATTATTATTTAACAGTAAGCCAAAGACTTGTTTCATATAATGACTGTTTCGTCATCTTTAGTCAAATGCCCCCGGTATCACTGCTGCAAGGACGACTTCTCAGACACAGCCTCAACGGTGCTTGCCGCCTATCCACCATATTGAACGAGAGTCCCTTTTTCATGTATATTCTGAAATAATGCCTTTTTTTAAATATGAACTGTGTAGATTAAATGTGTAATATGTCAGACAGTCTTTTGTTCTTTCTCCTTGTTTGACAATATTTTTGGTACTAAACAGAGTAAAATTGTCAATAGCTTTTTTCTTCTTATTATAACTTCTACATTTTAAACGCCAAAAGGTTTTGGACGTCAGTCTCTGAGTTAATGAGATCGTTAGTCGGCGCATCCCTGGTGACATTTGCACACTGTAAAGTCAAACTAATTTCTAATTTCTTTAAATTAAAAAATTAATAAATACAATGTAAATGTGGTCAGATACAAAAATTAAAATGTTTAACTCCAATGTTAAGTCAGTATTATTGTATGGCTGTGAAATATTGAGAACAATAAAAATAACAATCATGAAGATACAGAATTTCATTAATGGATGCTTACTCAGAATAAAAAGAAGGTATTAACAGGACAAAATCATTAACATAGAATTATGGAGAGAGAAAAAGACATCCAAATACCTGTGGATAAAGAAATACTGCGAAGACGATGGCGCTGGGTTGGACACACACTGCAGAAGCCAACTGAGAGTTTTACATAACAGGCCATTTTTTTTAAATATTCAAGGAAAAAGACAAAGAGGAAGACCAAAATATTCTTGGGGAAGACTGATGGAAGCAGAGATGAAGATGATGGGGAAGATATGGAATGATCTTAAAAGAATGGCTAGAAACAGAACGGCTAGGAAAGTGTTTGTTGAAGACTTATGCTCCACAGGGAGCTGAAAGTGTTTGTTGAAGACCTATGATCCACAGGGAGCTGATAAGGTAGAAGTAGAAAAAAAAAAAAGAGTAAAACTGGCAGCTGATTTGTAAGGAGGTGGAGTTAAACAGACATGAGCATTATGTTGTGTTATGTTATGATTTATAATATTATGGGTATCACTGCACTCGGAGGGAGCCGCGATAGCTCAGTGGTTAGTGAACTGGACTACCATGGACAAGGGTTCGATCCCAACCGACGGCTTCCGGGTTCACCCAGCCTTAAATGAGTACCGGATTTTTTTCTGGGAAAGTAAAGCAGCACGGGCGTAATACTGACCACATAACCCCAAAAATCATGTGCTGAAGGTCTGTAAAATATAGGGTCACTGACACCATATTTCCCTATATGCCACTTGGCGTGACGGGGGTACTTTTCTTTACTTTTTTTTACTACACTCCGGACACATCCATATGTGCACCGATCGTCTCCTCGAAGTAATGAGAACCTCGGACACCCCTGACCCACGTGCAGGAACTGAATAACACAGCTTGGGATCTATTTCCGGTAGACTCTAGCAATTTTGTCAGCAAGACTCTTTTAGAATTCTAACTGCCAAAAAGTTCTTTAACGTGCGCAGAGTCCACACGGGACATTCTGTTTTTGTTCCAGTATCTGATAGGGCTAGACATAGGATCTCATCACCCAAAGACCGGGCGAGGGTAAAGCCACGGTGAAACCACAGATTAGTCTACAACGGGATTCGAACACAGGAACTTCATGCTGTGAGACCGACGTCTTATCTCTAGATACATCCAAAAATGTTACATCCACAATTTTTACATTTAAAATTGTTACATCCAAATGTTTTATATTAAAAATTCTTACATCCAAAATTGTTACATCCAATATTGTTACATCCACAATTTTTACATCCAAAAACAATAAATCTTTGTCTTTCTCTTTCTGGCGTTCACCCAATGACTACTAAAGCACACCCATCTATTGTTTATCCAAGGCCTGTGGGCGAAGTGGAAAATCCCAGAACGACCCAAAGTTTATGACGTCTTCAACTAAGAAAGCGATAAATGACTGATATGTTTTACATACAACCGTTCCTGCTCGTAAAGCTGAAAACATCACACACTTTGGGTGATTCCTTTCAGTTCCCTCCTATAGATGACTGATATGTTTTACTTACAACCGCTCCTGCCCGTAAAGCTGAAAACATCACAGACTTTGGGTGATTCCTTTCAGTTCCCCCCTATAGATGACTGATATGTTTTACCTACAACCGCTCCTGCTCGTAAAGCTGAAAACATCACAGACTTTGGGTGGTTCCTTTCAGTTCCCCCTATAGATGACTGATATGTTTTACCTACTACCGCTCCTGCTCGTAAAGCTGAAAACATCACAGACTTTGGGTGATTCCTTTCAGTTCCCCCCTATAGATGACTGGTATGTTTTACTTACAACCGCTCCTGCTCGTAAAGCTGAAAACATCACAGACTTTGGGTGATTCCTTTCAGTTCCCCCTATAGATGACTGATATGTTTTACCTACAACCGCTCCTGCTCGAAAAGCTGAAAACATCACAGACTTTGGGTGATTCCTTTTATTTCCCCCTATAGATGACTGATATGTTTTACCTACAACCGCTCCTGCTCGTAAAGCTGAAAACATCACAGACTTTGGGTGATTCCTTTCAGTTCCCCCCTATAGATGACTGATATGTTTTACCTACAACCGCTCCTGCTCGTAAAGCTGAAAACATCACAGACTTTGGGTGATTCCTTTCAGTTCCCCCTATAGATGACTGAGACTAACGAGAATAATATTCTTCTTCATCATTTTCCTTAACAAAGGACTTTAAGTGGGTGTATATGATTTGTGTTCTGGTTTGCATCAAGACTGTGATATTTACGCCTTTCCGCCCAACACATCCGACTTCATTACATTTTTTACAAACAGCTTGTCTTCCCTTTCGATCCCTATACGAAACATAAAAAAGGCTGACATAATTTGCCACACAAGTTGTTGGGAATAAAACAAACATCAAGGATGTGTAAAGAACGCCCCCGGGTCTCTCTTAACCCTCTAAAGAACAAGAAAACCAGGGGAAAACACACGCGCGCATATACACATTGGAGTCTCGTACTTTGAATGACCACAACTTCGCGTGTCCTTTCAGATTTCGGACACTAAACTCGGCAAAACTTTAATCGAGTTCGAATGATGCTTCTACATTTTAGGAGTAAAGGCACCAAGATGCATAGACAATGCGAAGCTGCTGTAAAGCTGATGATAATGCTAATTTTTTTTAAAAATAAGAAAAAAGTGGTCTGGTAACAGCTTTACGTGGTAATATATGCGAAGCTGCTGTACACTACATGTTAACTGCATGTGTGTTTTTCTTCTGAATCGTTTATTGACAGTTTCTAACATAAACTAATAGGTTGTGTTATCTTTGTTACATTTGTATCACATATAGCAATACTTTTACAAAGCTTCTATTAGCCAACACGTCTTATTGTAACCTTTATCGCTTTTTGAGAACTCTAGTTTATGTTTTTAAGTTGTTGTCACGTTAGAAAATAAATTGTTTCAATGCCAGTATATTTAACTATGTTATAATTGTTCGCCATTATATTTCCACATTTCATTTTAGTATTATGCATATCGTCACTACTTTTCTGTTACATCAAACAGTGACGTATTCATTTAGTTAACTTATTAATTACCGTTGCATTTTAAAAACATTTCTTTAATTATTAGTTTCGGATATTTTATTTTGATGAATTTGTGTTTTTCTTTAAGGAGAAGGGATACGATATTTTAATTAATTCATAAAACTATACTATTCAAATACTGTACTATTCCAAATTCCGTACTATTCATATTACCATTCCAAACATGCTACGTATAATACCAAATCAAACAAATCAGTCCTAGAATCGCATTAACGAGCCTCATAACCAGCAAAATGCTTCAGTTAGTGCTTGCTTGCTTGCGTTCGCCGATGACCAAAGGAGTGTAACTCTTCATCATCCACTCTTAAAAGGAAGTTAAGTGGGCGTGTCTGCGTTGTGTTGTTGTTTGCAGTAGAACTGTGATATTTGCGCCTTTCTGCCCAACACATCCCACTTCAGCATGACATTTTTTAGAGTGCCGGGTTGTCTTCCCTCATCGATCCCTACTCACGAGTCCAAACTAGACAGGTTAGTCTGTTACTAGAGGCACCACGGAGAGGTGGAGCAGGGTCTGGATGGTTCTGGCTCACCGATTTGGCGCAAGCCATCAGCTGTTGGTCGCTCACAACTTCCAGCTCTGCTGCTGTGAGGCGCTCCTTCGCCTCAGTTTCAGTTAGTGATAGTTATATTATTGAAATTGAGAAATTTAGAGAAACAAACAAAAATCGTTAAAAATATAAATATCCCGTAAGTTAAAAGTTGTTAACGAAAAACAATTGCACGCAGGCGTCAAACAACAACAGACGTTGCGACTGATGTCTAGATCCTTGTTTACGCAATGCCGATTGTGATCTCTCCCTATATCCTGTTATCTTTTGTTAATAAGTGTGTTTAGACACAAGCCGAAACCGTGTAGTCAAATATTTGTCCTTTTCTGCAAAAATTGTTTACACTCTCGTATTTTAATTCCTACCTCTCTCCGAGGTACATATATGTTTAGTAACCCAATCTTAAAGGTTTAGTAACCCAATCTTAAAGGTTTAGTAACCCAACCTTAAAGGTTTAGTAACGCAATCTTAAAGGTTTAGTAACGCAATTTTAAATAACGCAATCTTAAAGGTTTAGTAACGCAATCTTAAAGGTTTAGTAGCGCAATCTTAAAGGTTTAGTAACCCAACCTTAAAGGTTTAGTAACGCAATCTTAAAGGTTTAGTAACGCAATTTTAAAGGTTTAGTAACGCAATCTTAAAGGTTTAGTAACGTAATCTTAAAGGTTTAGTAACGCAATCTTAAAGGTTTAGTGACCCAATCTTAAAGGTTTAGTAACGCAATTGTAAAGGTTTAGTAACCCATTCTTAAAGGTTTAGTAACGCAATCTTAAAGGTTTAGTAACGCAATCTTAAAGGTTTAGTAACGCAATCTTAAAGGTTTAGTAACGCAATCTTAAAGGTTTAGTAACACAATCTTAAAGGTTTAGTAACGCAATCTTAAAGGCTTAGTAACGCAATCTTAAAGGTTTAGTAACACAATCTTAAAGGTTTAGTAACGCAATCTTAAAGGTTTAGTAACGCAATCTTAAATGTTTAGTAACGCAATCTTAAAGGTTTAGTAACCCAATCTTAAAGGTTTAGTAATGCAAACTTAAAGGCTTAGTAACGCAATCTTAAAGGTTCAGTAACCCAATCTTAAAGGTTTAGTAACGCAATCTTAAAGATTTAGTAACCCAATCTTAAAGGTTTAGTAACCCAATCTTAAAGGTTTAGTAACCCAATCTTAAAGGTTTAGTAACGCAATCTTAAAGGTTTAGTAACGCAATCTTAAAGGTTTAGTAACCCAAATTTAAAGGTTTAGTAACCCAATCTTAAAGGTTTAGTAACGCAATCTTAAAGGTTTAGTAACGCAATCTTAAATGTTTAGTAACCCAAATTTAAAGGTTTAGTAACCCAATCCCTAGTTAGCATCTCTCTTGGAAAACCGGGAGGCATGATGGGAACATGTGAACATTTGTGTAATTAGATATCTAAACACGAAATTATCATTTCTTCTTCCGCCCTGGCTAACGGCCGTCATCTCTTCTCTCCTCAATCCCCCCTCCACCCCCAAAAAAAAAAAAAGAGTGACGATGTCATCAATAGCACTTTTACACAAATAGCACTTTTACACAAATAGCACTTTTACACAAATAGCACTTTTCTTACTAGAATAAATCACAGGAAACATCAAAGTTCTGGCTGGCTGATCATCACCTGATCTCGTACTTCACACAGCAGCTTGTCATCTACCTGGCAGCCGCGTCTTGTTGGTGTTTGTTACGTCAGACTGATGAATAACTTAGAGGGGACTTCCCTTTCATGTGTTGCTTCTTGTCATCGATGAAGTCTCGTGTCTTTGGGGTAGGGAAGTCCATGCCATGACATACTTCATTGTATGGCTTTATGTTTCACCATCATTGATAAGTAACATCAGAATTAAAACTTCTTCATCCCTTCCTCATTTACTTTTCAGCGTCGAGGGGAGATATAATTTGCGGTCTTTTGCTCTTCTGTTCGCCTCTGCTGTTGTTATGTTTCCTAGTGTTTCCAGTATTCCATCGATCCATCTTTTTCGTGGTCGACCCTTAGGTCTGGTGTTCTCGCTCGCAACGTTGTGTTGTGTTTTGATCTTTCTGCCTTGTCGCGTGGCCAAACCATTTTATCTGTTGTTTCCTTATATATTCTATGGCGGGGGTTATTCCTAGCTTTTTTCTCAGTTTCTGATCTTACCTCTCAGACTGTTTCCTGCCATTCGTCCAACACATTTCATTTCAACAGAGGTTATTTTTTCTTATTGTTCTTGCATCCAGGGTCCAGAACTGACATTGGTAGCACAGCGTTAGTGTCGACTTTTTTTTCCAGAAAGAAACCCTGAACCAGTTAATCTGGATGAACCAAGAGCCTAAATAATACTAAATAATAATGCAAAAGTGTACGCAGCTTAAAGTGTGATAAACAGAGCAAAACCTAACGTTTAAGCATAAGACTTCATCGGCAGACAAAACAAACAGATAATCAATAAAGACATAGTACCAAGAAGCCGTGGTTCGGGATTGATCCCAACCGCTCTTGGTCAGTAGTTCACAACACTATCGTGCTGTCCAGATCTGAGAAATGCTGAGTTCTGTTGGAGACGAACCATAAAACATAGGTCCCTTATTTAAACTGAGCTTTTTTTTTTACCTTAAAGATCTATCTACAGTTGAAGATTGATAAAAGATATATGCCATTGTCCGGGATAAGTTTTGTATGTAATATTCCTATCTTGATTTAAACAATATAATTTACAGATCTGAAATTACCTCAGGAATCCTATGCGGTTCTACGGAGTTCTTGCTGCGACATATCTCTGTGTAATCTGGAAAGAGATTTCACTACCAAATGGCACTGTGCAAGTTTACTTATTATCATCATTGAGTGTCGTCTCCGCTTCGAAATGTTGGCTACCATTGAGCGAAATTCCGCACTCTCTCTCTTTCTTTGATGATGCAGTTGTCTTAGGCTGACCTGTCTATCTTTGGATGTTACTACTCCATGTTAGTCTTGGTCTGCCTCTGCCTCTTTTACCTTGTATTTTCCTTTCCAATATTACTTTTAGTAGGCTGTTGTGTCTTTTATCGTGCCCCAAAAATTTCATTTGTCTTGTCTTAATTTTATTTAGTCGTTCTCTTTTTATTTTTAGTTGTTTTAAAACTTCATCGTTTGTTTTCTTTTCTTTTTATCAAATTCTACCTATTCTTCTATAGATTCACATTTGAAAGATTTCAGTTTTCTGTTTTGTTTTCTTGTCTAATGTCCATGTTTATGCACAATACCGGACTTTTTAGAAGATATGTGGAGAGGTTTTGCTATAGTTGCGAGTTTATTAATGATGGTCATTTATTTACGTTCATGTATGACTGTCGCTGTCACATGCGAAATGTGCTACCGCCCAGAGCCCTGGGACAACAAGCCGAAAACTACTGCCTTAGAATTTGCAAACAACTACTTTCGTACTTGTTGCCCTGGGCAGCTGGAGTTTAACATTCCCACAACACACCTGTGCATCTCATCACCCATGTTAACGCCTCATTTCCCTTCTGGTACAAACGTTCCCCCTGCCGTCCTCATTACGCGGCCATTTATATTCTCCCAGGTCAGATGATCTGAAAAGAGTTAGTGACGACACCCACTTTCTG
Source organism: Megaustenia siamemsis (assembly GCA_032433765.1). Taxonomy (NCBI): domain Eukaryota; kingdom Metazoa; phylum Mollusca; class Gastropoda; order Stylommatophora; family Ariophantidae; genus Megaustenia; species Megaustenia siamemsis. The sequence goes on along the minus strand of JAVIAB010000092.1, from coordinate 22,033,052 downwards.
AACTTTGTGATGACCTCACTGGGACCTCTTTCACGTATTTTACATTTAGCCCTGTCCATGACCATAAATACAAGACGACTGCACATATACCCTTCAATGATAAGAGAAGTCCTGAATTGTTACTATGTATAAAAATATTTTTGGATATTTTTTATATATTTTGTTTCTTTATTACAATCCAGTTTCTATAGTTCTCGTGATGCTCTTTAACTCACTCGACGGTTTGTCCCGTAGAGCTTAGATTTAAAACAATCATAATTTGGGAATGTTGTTAACACTGAACTGTCTCAGATGTTTGTTTTATTCCACAAACTGCGAGTATTTGATTTACACCTTTCCCTTGTCCTCTTGTCCAATTTATTCCCAAGCTTTGCCCCTTGCTAAATCCTCAGTGTTTGGGTCTCAAGTCTGTCCTCTTTGCCACGATTAATCCAGCGGTACCTGCAATATTTTCTCAGCCATGTTATCATTTCTCACTGAGTTTAATTGGTGGCCAGGCAGTTTTGGTGGAAGGTGCTATGTATGAGTCATGGGTTCGAATCCTGGTTTGGGTTGTCTCATGTATGTTGTCCGAAAGCTGTATAAACTCGTGTCCCCGTGTAATTAGTGATCAATGAATCCGTCAATTTAACGTTTGTTCCCTCTAAAATAATCTTTTTCTTTAAATTGCACTATCGGAGTGTTTAACAGAAAGAAGGTGCGGATTAAGAGATTCATTGTTGGGTTACAACCACCCACTCCGCCCTTACCCCTCCTCTCAAATCCCGATAATCAAATTGGAAATTACATCGTTTGCTAACATCACTCCAAAAATTACAGCCTCCCACTTGTCCAGCGGCGCTTGTCGTTTTGCTGTTCATGAAATGTAAATATCAACTTTATTTCATACGCTATCGACATCCTATTTTTATCCTATTTTCATGTTTACAGTAGATTTTGTAACAGTAGTGCAGGCTTAGCATCCTAGTCAAATAACTCAGCATTGTCTTTCAGTTTCATTGAAGTTTGTTTTAACCTAAAAGCCTGGTTTCCTTGTTTGTGTGTGTGTTTCTTCGTCAAGGGCATCTAGTACACAACAGGTTAGCGTGCCAGTTTTCCCTTTAGGACTACATACAAAACACGCGTGACTGCACGGATACAAGTGCATGCACACACGCGCGTGACTGCACTCTTACTTACCAAAATACAAAAACACATATACATAAGACATGTAAAATCGTATCATACATACTGAAGTAAGTACTGTTTAAATGTTTCATTACATCAAGTCGCTGTGCAAGACACAAACGCATATATATATATATATATATATATATATATATATATATATATATATATATATATATATATATATATATATGCGTGTGTGTGTGTGTGTGTGTGTATTTATGTTTTAACATAAATGTGCGTCACATAAATGTATGTTCATCATATTAGAATGTACGTATTACTACATCTGAAATAAATATATTACCTTAAACCTAAATGTAGATTTATTGCATATCTGGTGTTGTCTACGAAGGGCAACTTTCGTGAAATAAGAACAGGAATAAGGCAGGGGTGCCTGTTATCTCCATTTCTCTTTCTTCTGGCCAAAGATTGGATTATAAGAATAACACAGAACAACTGAAATAGAATACAGTGGTCACTGACCAAGGAATTTGATGACCTGGACTTTGCTGATGACTTAGTTCTCCTCTCATATAATTATCAACAGATGCAAGATAAATGAGCATATTTGATGAGAGATCACAACAGGAATGAAAACAGAGAAGATCAATATCATTAGAATAAATGCAGTTGACAATAACCAAGTAACACTAGGAGAAATACCTATACTGGATATACAATCTTATATATATATATATATAGACAGACAGTAATATAGACAGTAAGGAGGAATAGAGAATGATAAATAAAAATAAGGATCCAAAGAGCAAGAGATGTTTCATTGCAGTAGGAAACCTGGAAATACAAAGAAATAGGGTTAAATACAAAAATAAAAATTTTCATCTCCAATGTTAAATCAGTCATATTAATGGATGCTTGCGCAGAGTAAAAGAATAGAAATGGCAAGACAAAGCCACTGTTTTAGAGCTAAGAGAAATTACCACTCAATAAGCATTGGACAAAGAGATACAGCAAAAACGATGGCGCTGGATAGGACACACACTGCGGAACCCAACTGAAAGTATAACACAAACCCGTTTTTTTTTTTTAATTTCCTGGGAGGAGACAAAGAGGAAGATCAAAATATACTTGGAGAGGACAGGGGAAAGCGGAGATGAAGAGGATGAAGGGAAATCGATCGATCTTAAGAGAATGACAAGGAACAGGGCGGATTAGAAAGTGTTGGTTGAATACCTATGCTCCACAGGGAACTGACAGGAAGAAGATGAAGAAAAATATGCGAGATTGAGGCGGTCATAGTGGCCTTCTTCTCTCTTGGAGACTTCAAGAATGTTTTAAAAACATGTTTTGCGGCGTGGCTCACAATGTTAAAGAAAATGTTTGTCCCCATGTTTGCACTTGCAAGGGTCTCCTGTAACCTCACTCAGACAGCAAACATAACAACAAGGACACGAACCTAGTTTTGTACGAGAGAGACAGGAGACAGGTGACATGACCGATTGTTGTCACTAAAAGTTTATATTTTACCTGCATTTTTGTACCTGGCCTAGCCTGCTTCACTTCAAACGTCTGCTCGCTGTCATTGTTGGTGCTGGCGGGGTGTTTCATTGTGGCTTCAAGAAGTGGCTGTGGTCGGATTCCGTTCTTGAAGGAAACCACTTGCATGACGATGTCATTGTATGAACTACGGAGATGATAAAGTAGAGCTGTTGTAAATGGATGTATGTCGAGTGTGTTGGGAGAAGTTGTTGTTGTATGTCGAGTGTGTTTGGAGAGCTAAAGTTGTTGTTGTATGTCGAGTGTGTTTGGAGAGCTAAAGTTGTTGTTGTATGTCGAGTGTGTTGGGAGAGCTAAAGTTGTTGTTGTATGTCGAGTGTGTTGGCAGAGCTAAAGTTGTAGTTGTATATGAAGTGTGATGGGAGAGCTAAAGTTGTAGTTGTATATGGAGTGTGATGGGAGAGCTAAAGTTGTAGTTGTATATGGAGTGTGATGGGAGAGCTAAAGTTGTAGTTGTATATGGAGTGTGATGGGAGAGCTAAAGTTGTAGTTGTATATGGAGTGTGATGGGAGAGCTAAAGTTGTTGTTGTATATGGAGTGTGATGGGAGAGCTAAAGTTGTTGTTGTATATGGAGTGTGATGGGAGAGGTAAAGTTGTAGTTGTATATGGAGTGTGATGGGAGAGGTAAAGTTGTAGTTGTATATGAAGTGTGATGGGAGAGCTAAAGTTCTAGTTGTATATGGAGTGTGATGGGAGAGCTAAAGTTGTAGTTATATATGGAGTGTGATGGGAGAGCTAAAGTTGTTGTTGTATGTCGAGAGGATGATGGGAGAGCTACAATTGTAGTTGTATATGAAGTGTGATGGGAGAGCTACAATTGTAGTTGTATATGAAGTGTGATGGGAGAGCTAAAGTTGTAGTTGTACATGGAGTGTCATGGGAGAGCTAAAGCTGTAGTTGTATATGGAGTGTGATGGGAGAGCTAAAGTTGTAGTTGTACATGGAGTGTCATGGGAGAGCTAAAGCTGTAGTTGTATATGGAGTGTCATGGGAGAGCTAAAGTTGTAGTTGTACATGGAGTGTCATGGGAGAGCTAAAGCTGTAGTTGTATATGGAGTGTGATGGGAGAGCTACAATTGTAGTTGTATATGAAGTGTGATGGGAGAGCTACAATTGTAGTTGTATATGAAGTGTGATGGGAGAGCTACAGTTGTAGTTGTATATGGAGTGTGATGGGAGAGCTAAAGCTGTAGTTGTATATGGAGTGTGATGGGAGAGCTAAAGCTGTAGTTGTATATGGAGTGTGATGTGAGAGCTAAAGTTGTAGTTGTATATTGAGTGTGATGGGAGAGCTAAAGCTGTAGTTGTATATGGAGTGTGATGGGAGAGCTACAATTGTAGTTGTATACAGGATCTAGCAGTTACTATCAGGAGAAACCCAGACAGAAACCATGGGCAAGGTGGGCCCAGCAGCTGTAGCCAGCATCCTTCCTACGTGAAAGAAAACTCCTACGTCAAACTTAGACCCAACTTGCCGAAGATCAAGTGTGTCAGCCACGGCGTAGGTTTAAGGAAAAATTAAGACAGGACACACGCACAAATGCATACTGACTATGCGACCAACGCATCGTGTGTTATGATATTGTTCTTGCCTCTCCATTAATGACAATTCTAGTTCGTATAATCTCAAGACTTCAACGCTTAAGAAAAATAAATTCTTTTCTTTTTCCTCCGCAAGTTTTTTTTTTCCGTCCTCATTTTGTTTTTTCCGTCCTCATTTTTTTTCCGTCCTCATTTTTTTTCCGTCCTCAATTTTTTTTTCCGTCCTCATTTTTTTTTTGTTCACCTCTTTCTTCCACTTTATTTTCTGAGTTCGTATTACGAGTTCTTTATATTTTCTTATATAATTAAATTGTATATCAAGATATGACTACTATTTAAGATATTTGCCTACAGAAATTGAACTTTTTCTTTACAGGACTACTTTAAGTGCCCGTATGAGGAAAAATGCAAGATGGATGTATCAAACCGCAGATTCTGTAAACGATGCCGGTTACGAAAGTGCTTTGAGATCGGCATGCGCAAGGAATACATCCTCACAGATGAGGAGAAGATGAGGAAGCGGCAGAGGATTGAAGAAAATCGGTAACTTTCTGAATTTGTTTTTCTTTTGTTGCCATCGTTTGTTTCTTGAATTATCACAATTGTTAGTGATACTGATCTATCTATCTTTCGTTCGCCTTGGCGTGAGTGCGTGGCATCCTGATTGTTGTAGTGCGCCTTTTGGCTGGTTACCTCCGACTTCAGCACTTAAACTTGCTAGAGCAGACTGTGGTCTTGCTCGGGTGTGGCCAGTCTTGGTTTTCAGTCCCTGGTGACTGTTAAGCCCCATCCATCCCCACGACAAGGAGCTGGCCTTGATGAGGTGTGATACTGATGAAAGTCGTGATAAATTATTAACTCTTTCTGTACGGACGACGCACCATACGCCATGCCGATTTCCGTCATGTACGTTTAGCTGCACAGTGCGTCACTCTTTTGATTAGTGTAAACTGTCATCAAACCATATTCATTTTATATGTTTTGTATTATCTTGGTAGTGGTGAAATCTAATTCCTTATTTAAATATCTAAAAATTCGCTTATATAATATGTTATGTGTTAAATAAATATAAGCATGTAGATTAATATTTAAAAACACTAAAAATTTTGTCTTTGAAATGCCTATCGCTAAATTGATAAAAACTTGCCATACTGAAAGAGTTAATTTCGTTTGTTATTTTAGTTGAAGAGACGGTTTTTATCTTTTAAATCAGCGCGCAGACACTTCAATATGGGCTACATAAATGCGTAAATAAACTGGTCACAATTAGTGAGTAGTGGCTGAAATAATAACTGGTGAACGTAATAGAAGAAGTGGCTGAAATAATAACTGGTGAAAGTAATAGAAGAAGTGGCTGAAATAATAACTGGTGAGAGTAATAGAAGAAGTGGCTGAAATAATAACTGGTGAAAGTAATAGAAGAAGTGGCTGAAATAATAAATGGTGAGAGTAATAGAAGAAGTGGCTGAAATAATAACTGGTGAGAGTAATAGAAGAAGTGGCTGAAATAATAGCTAGTGAAAGTAATAGAAGAAGTGGCTGAAATAATAACTGGTGAGAGTAATAGAAGAAGTGGCTGAAATAATAACTGGTGAAAGTAATAGAAGAAGTGGCTGAAATAATAACTGGTGAAAGTAATAGAAGAAGTGGCTGAAATAATAACTGGTGAGAGTAATAGAAGTGGCTGAAATAATAGCTAGTGAAAGTAATAGAAGAAGTGGCTGAAATAATAACTGGTGAGAGTAATAGAAGAAGTGGCTGAAATAATAACTGGTGAAAGTAATAGAAGAAGTGGCTGAAATAATAACTAGTGAAAGTATTAGAAGAAGTGGCTGAAATAATAACTAGTGAAAATAATAGAAGAAGTGGCTCAAATAATAACTTCAATAAAATCAATGTTTACTTACTCACTTTGGCCGCTTCATTGCGACTTTGCTGTCAGCACTAGCCGGTATGTCATCTCAACTGTTGAAATCATTGCTCGTGATAAACGTCAATAACAAAATGAGTTCTTATCTAAAATGTAAAAAATGAGCAAGGTTAATATGGCACTTAAGAGGTCTTTGTGGCCGGCAACTGGCAACACAAAGTACAAAGATGAGTCACACACGCACACAAAGCCGGCAGTATGGTTGCTGGCGCCCTGAACATGCTGAACTTCGATGCCCTTTTTAAGTTTAACTATAAACATTTTCACAAGGAAAAAATTTGATGGCTGGCGCCCCTAAGGACACGACGCGTTTCGCTGAGTTATCGGTACATTGAGACGACACTGCGCGCACTCACATATATACTGTATATACATGAGCCTATGTAAGATGTTTTAAAGATGTTCGATTTGATAGTGGTGGTAGTTTTTGCATATTTGGATGAGAATAAAATGTATCAGTTAACAATTATCATTTACATTGACTGGTGTTAAATAGTCATTTTGACCTGGAAATGCGAACGTTAATGATGTGCTATAATGATAATGATATAACAACAGATAAATTGGTTCGGCCACATAACAAGACAAAACGAACTAACAATGACTCAAAGAGCCATAAACAAACGCTACGAAAATGCCAGATTAAGAGAAAGACCAAGAAAGAGATGGATAAAGGGAATACTAGAGTCAATATGGAGGGATAACACCAGAAGAGGGCAACAGAACAGCAAAGAATCGCAGATTGTATCTCCCCTCAACGCCAACGACAATGGAGGAAAGATAGAAGTAGAAGAAGAAGAATAATATGATGTCATCAACAATGAATTTAAATATCTGGGAACAATGTTAGCCTCACATGGTAGATGTACAACAGAGGTGAGATGCATGAATGGCTCAGGCAGAAGCAGCTTTCAAAAAGATTAAGAAGATACTGTGAAATCCATTTTTGACAATCATCATCATCATGTGCCATACCGGTAGGCGTAGACGATCGTGTCCTTCCACAATCTTCTATCTACGGTATTGTGACAACTGGGAAAATTGAGGGAGGAAGAGATAGGAGGAAACAAGGAGAAAATATACTAGACATTTTAAGCGAATGGCTTGACAGAAGGTCAACAACAGAAATGATAACTAACTGTCGAGATCGAAAGTTGTGGAGAGACATGTCACCTACGCCAGCAGGCATGATACTTGACGATGATGTCATCAACAAAGAGATGACGCAGGTTGCAGGTATTAGTGATATGGATGCACAGTTGTAGACCCTCCAATTGTACAAATATAGCACTTGACTGGAGTCAAACATCTGTAAACATTACCTACCATTGCTTGTATAACATGTCAGCATTTGGTCTAACACGTTTAGCAGGGCGCCCAAAGAACACGTTGTCCGGTGTTACAGTTATCTGTGGAATGTGTTCTTTTAGTTGTAAACGTTCTATTTTACTTATCTGCAGTATGTAGAAGTGTAATACATTTACTGCAACTCAACCTTTTCGTCGGTATATCGAAATGTAATAGTTGTACTAAACAAATAACACCAGGGCTAAAACTAAGAATAACAATATGTGATATCTTCTCAATATTCCTGTATGGTGCAGAAATATGGACATTAGACAAGAAAACAAAACAGAAAATTGAAGCCTTTGAAATGTGGATTTATAGAAGAATAGGCAGAATTGGATAGAAAGAAAAGAAAACAAATGTTGAAGTTTTAAAACAACTAAAGATTAAATGAAAACTACTAAACACAATTAGATCAAGACAAGTGAGATTTTTGGGGCATGTTGAAAGACACAACAGCCTACTAAAAATAATGGAAAATACAAGGTAAAAGAGGCAGAGGCAGACCAAGACTAACATGGACGAGTAACATCAAAATATGGACAAGTCACCCTATGACAATCTGCATCATCAAAGCAAGAGACAAAGCGGAATGGCGCTCCGTGGTAGCCAACCTTCGATGCGGAGACGGCACTTAATGATGATGATAAATAGTTGTACTGCAGTTGACAAATCTGATAACAGTTTACGATAATTTTATTACAGATTTGAAATATTTTAATTTACAGTATGTAGAAATGTAATAATTTCTGAAATCTCATAAATTTATCAATATAATTTTAAAATTATAAATTTAACAGAAGGTGACATTTTGTTGAACTTAATAGTTTGACAGTAGTTGTCACAAGACAATCATATACAATAATTATATCACTGGAGTTTTATATTTACTGCACTGCCAACTTTGACACCAATCATATGACTATTGATACATGATTCTCTCTTTTCTCCCTTTCTCAGCCATAAGACAACCGGAAAACCAACAGAATGGTGAGAATTGATAATAATTATTATCTTTCTTTCCTTGTGATTAATTTCTACAAATTTTTAACATTTATGAGATGTTTGGAATTGTAAATATATCGCTAGTTAGTTATCTATGCATTTTTGTTAATTTGCATCATATATGTTGTGAAAGTTAGGAAGGAATCATATGAAGTGTTATTGTAATTATAAGTTCCTTTACTCATCATATTGGACTCTTGAACTCCGGACCAAGGTTCGTGGTGAATTAGAAGTGTTTTGAACAAACATTATACCTCATTTGATAAATGTTTGCGTTGTGCAGCATTTCCTCTGTATTTTAAATTCTGCTTTAACAAACTATAATTAAGAGCAAGAATGACACAGAATGTTTCAACACATGCACTATTGCAAATTTGATCATTCTGACTAAAATCAACAAAATAAAAATTCCGGAGTTAAAGAGTTCATTTATCTTTGTCACGGCTGCTTGTGTTAATCTCAAACTAGTATTTTAGTTATAATCACAAAATGTTGTTAAAGGTAGACATGAATATGTCATGAGGAATGTACATTCCACTTTTTCTTAAAATTTATAGTTTACAGGAGTGGTTCAAGTTTGTGGTACTGTACAAAAATATGAATATTCTAGAATAGTTAGTTTTATGCTTTTGATATTTTAATCAAACAGTATTCATGAGAAGAAATATTTCAAAATATGACCATTTCTGGTGTCAAATAACTATAATTTAACCACAAGTCTGAAAAAAACGTCAGTTATTAATGATCATTGATAACATCAGTTATAGCATCTTTTATGATCATTGATAACATCAGTTATAGCATCTTTTATGATCATTGATAACGTCAGTTATAGCATCTTTTATGATCATTGATAACGTGCTATAGGGAGAATTGAAACAACAAATATTATATTTTTTTTTACAATTCTCCCTCACATTTAGTTTTACTGTAGCTTCGCATTTTTATGCATTCATTTGCATTAAACCTTTAACGTGCTATAGCATCTCTTATGATCATTGTTAACGTGCTATAGCATCTCTTATGATCATTGTTAACGTGCTATAGCATCTCTTATGATCATTGTTAACGTGCTATAGCATCTCTTATGATCATTGTTAACGTGCTATAGCATCTCTTATGATCATTGTTAACGTGCTGTAGCATCTCTTATGATCATTGTTAACGTGCTATAGCATCTCTTATGATCATTGTTAACGTGCTATAGCATCTCTTATGATCATTGTTAACGTGCTATAGCATCTCTTATGATCATTGTTAACGTACTATAGCATCTCTTATGATCATTATTAACGTACTATAGCATCTCTTATGATCATTGTTAACGTACTATAGCATCTCTTATGATCATTGTTAACGTACTATAGCATCTCTTATGATCATTGTTAACGTACTATAGCATCTCTTATGATCATTGCTAACGTGATATAGCAGAATTATACTCTAGTCGTGTTTCTAAATTGATAAAATTTACGTAGACTACTAAAATCCCATCAACAAACGACTGTGCGTGTAGACGTGTCAAACATGCACGAGTTCAGCTTTTACTTGAAGTGCTAGATGTTCTGGCGTTGGATCTTGTTGAACATCGTGCGACAGTCCATGGCTTCTAACCAGTGCTATCATTTTAGCATTAATGGTTGAACCATACCCTTTAAGCAGGAACACGTCAGGGCAAACAGTAGCATAATGTCCTCTAAATAGGACTATTTCCTTTATACAATAATATTTTAAGATTATTGATAATATCCTGTGCTCTATACAAGAATATTTTAAGGCTGTCGATTGATAGGATCATGTCTTCTATAGAAGAACATTTTAAGGTTATTGATAGGATCATGTCCTCTATATAAGAACATTTTAAGGTTATTGATAGGATCATGTCCTCTATACAGGAACATTTTAAGGTTATTGATAGGATCATGTCCTCTATAGAAGAACATTTTAAGGTTATTGATAGGATCATGTCCTCTATAGAAGAACATTTTAAGGTTATTGATAGGATCATGTCCTCTATACAGGAACATTTTAAGGCTATTGATAGGATCATGTCCTCTATACAGGAACATGTCCTCTATAGAAGAACATTTTAAGGCTATTGATAGGATCATGTCCTCTATAGAAGAACATTTTAAGGTTATTGATAGGATCATGTCCTCTTCTTCTACCTTTTAGCTCCCAGTGGAGCATAGGTCTTCAACAAACACTTTCCAAGTCGTTCTGTTTTTTGCAATTCTTTTAAGATCATTCCATGTCTTCCCCATCATCTTCATCTCTGCTTCAATCTGTCTTCTCCAAGAATTCCTTGGTCTTCCTCTTTGTCTTTTCCCCTGGGGATTCCAAAAAAGGGCCTGTTGTGTAATACTCTCAGTTGGTTTCCGTAGTGTGTGTCCTATCCATCGCCATCGTCTTCGCTGTATTTCTTTATCCACTGGTATTTGACCGGTACATTTCCATAATTCCACGTTTGTGACTTTGTCCTGCCATTTCCATCCCTTTATTCTGCGCAAGCATCCATTAATGAAAGTCTGTACCTTCGTGATTGTCAATTTTGTTATTCTCCATGTTTCACAGCCATATAATAGAACCGACTTAACATTGGAGTTGAAAATTTGTATTTTTGTATTTAGCCTAATTTCTTTGGATTTCCATATGTTTCCCAGTGCAATGAAAGCTCCTCTTGCTTTTGATATCCTTATTTTGGTATCGTTTTCTGTTCCTCCCTCTTTATCTATATTACTGCCCAGATATATATAAGATTGTACGTCTAGTAGAGGTATTTCTCCTAGTTTTATTTGGTTATTGCCAACTGCATTAATTCTCATAATGTTGGTCTTATCTCTATTAATCTTTAGTCCTAGCTGTTGTGATCTCTCATCTAATATACTCATTTTATCTTGCATCTGTTGGTGGCTGTGTGATAGGAGAGCTATGTCATCAGCAAAGTCTAAATCATCAAGTTGTTTGGTCAGTGACCACTGGATCCCATTTCTGTTGTTTTGAGTTATTTTCATAATCCAATCTATGGCCAGTAGAAAGAGAAATGGAGACAGAAGGCATCCTTGCCTTACTCCTGTTCTTATTTCAAATGCTTCTGTAAGCTGTCCTTCATGCACCACACTACATTTTGTTCCTTCATACATTGTTTTTATCAGGTTAATAAACTTTATGGGGATTCCATAATGACTCAGCAACTTCCAAAGCATTCTTCTGTCTAAACTATCAAATGCCTTTTCGTAATCTATGAATCCAATATAAAGTGGGGATTTTAGTTCTAAACTTTGTTCAACTATTATACGTAGAGTAGTTATTTGATCAGCACATGATCTGTTCTTCCTAAAACATGTCCTCTATACAGGAACATTTTAAGGCTATTGATAGGATCATGTCCTCTAAATAAGAACATTCTAAGGTTATTGATAGGATCATGTCCTCTATATAAGAACATTTTAAGGTTATTGATAGGATCATGTCCTCTATATAAGAACATTTTAAGGCTATTGATAGGATCGTGTCCTCTATATAAGAACATTTTAAGGTTATTGATAGGATCATGTCCTCTATATAAGAACATTTTAAGGCTATTGATAGGATCATGTCCTCTATATAAGAACATTTTAAGGCTGTTGATAGGATCGTGTCCTCTATACAGGAACATTTTAAGGCTATTGATAGGATCATGTCCTCTACACAGGAACATTTCATTTGAGGTTAACATTATCATTAAACTTGAGCATTTCGACAACAATAGCTGAATGTCTCTATATCTAGTCCATGTTCGTTGCTTTTCTTTTATTTATGTTACTAGGTGTTGCCCTTGTTCTGGGCTTTCTGCTAGGAGTACATCGGCATATCTTTGATTGTTAATATATTTTGATTCATGTTTCAATCTGACATTTGCATGACATCTTTAAAGTTCACAATGTGTATATCGAACAAACATATGCATAACGTAGCCTGTGACACTTCTCCTTATCTCAATAAGTGAAGAGTTCTCTCTGTTACATATTATCACTGCTGTTTGTTTCCAATATAAGTTGCAGAAAAGTAGAGAAACTTTTGCCATTTTAGTCCTGCAATTATGACAGTTGTAGTAGAAAGGTAGAGGGAGAGAGAAACGAGAGGTACGAGATGAAAGTTAGATTTCAATAAGATCAAACAATATGATATCAGATTTGCCACATTAACAGTAAAGTCAAATATTATTTTATTTTTGTTAATATTTGACATTGATCATGGTCTAATTCAATATTTTCCAGTAAATTCAGAGAAGTCGAAAGAACTAAAATGCAGAGCATGGATATATCATCATCAGCTGCTCCACAGCTACGAGTTCTGGAACCTGAGGAGGAGATAGCCATTAACGAGATTGTCAGTGCCTATCATCAGAGTCTGGAGATATGTGTGGAGTCTGAAGTGTCTCGGCACCACCCTTCTATGATTGAGCTTGTGAACATCGCTGAGATCAGCGTCAGACGTGTCATTGACATGTCCAAGAAGATCAAGTCCTTTAAGGCCTTGTCCCAGTCGGATCAGATCAGCTTGTTAAAAGGTGGCAGCATTGAACTTCTCATCATTCGTTCAGTGATCACCTTTGACAGTGACAAGATGCAGTTCCTGGATCCCTATGACAAAGAGAAGTACGCCATGACCACTGACCAGCTGAAGATGGGTCAAGGTACTGGACTGTTTGATGAACACATGCGCTTTGTGAAAAGTTTAGCCGTTGACCTCCAGGCGGATGAGACTGTACTCATTCTTCTCCTAATGATTGCCCTCTACTCACCAGACAGGCCACAGATCGTGGACAAGCACTATGTTGCTGAGGAGCAGGAACGGTATGCTCTACTGCTCTTACGTTACCTGGAGTCCAAGCACCCACCTCATGTTATACGCTGGATGTACCCTAAATTGCTCATGAAACTGACAGACATCCGCAACCTGAATGAAGAACACTCCCAGGTGCTGCTGAAGATCAACCCAGAGGGCATTCAGCCTCTCATGAAAGAGGTGCTTGATCTCAACGCTGAGAAGAACAAACTGGCTAAAAATGAGCAGGATCACAGTGTCAAGATGGAACATCACCAGGAGCAGCAAGAGCAACCCATGTCAATTTGTTAACTACAGCCTGCATAGCTGCATATTGCTGCATCATACGGCCGTGTAGCTGCGTCTTGTTGTATCATACGGCCTGTGTAGCTGCATCTTGTTGTATCATGCGGCCTGTGTAGCTGCATCTTGTTGTATCATATGGCCTGTGTAGCTGCATCTTGTTGTATCTTACGGCCTGTGTAGCTGCATCTTGTTGTATCATACAGCCTGTGTAGCTGCATCTTGTTGTATCATACGGCCTGTGTAGCTGCATCTTGTTGTATAATTACTAAGTGAATACTCTATCAGTATAAAAAGTTGAACTGACTGAAACTTAGCGCATCTCTGACTTCCAGGCAGCTCCCCAGGACATGCAGATGTTTTGACTTTTTGGGTGAAGCACGCCACATCTTGCCACAATTGTGAAACTTGATTCCACTCTCCACGTAGCCCAGAAAGTTGTATCTGTTTATGATATCAGCAATTACTTTAGTGCTTGAGGAATCACGATATTTTCTGATGGACAGTTTCACCATAATCACCGTCCAAACTTCTATACACGTAACGTTCACATGTACAGTAAGTGAACTAATTTCATTTCAGAAAATGTAGAAGGAATCAACTGACATATATATCATAACATCATATGACACTTTTCCTAACAGGTCAACGCCCAAGTGACATTTTACTCAACCTCATTTAACACAAAGTTCACAACACAAACTCTCGCAAAATAACGAGCTACACGATAGGTGTAACAACATTGGCTGGTCTTGAACCTCATTACACAGCTCAAGCTATTAGATACAATCAGGCTACGAACTTATTTGTTCTCCTCACATTAACACGCACTAAGAAACCTGTTGTTATATTCCTCTCATATACACACACAGAGTTTGACCAACATAGATTACTGTTCTTCAAGTAGCTCTATTGGTGTTGATATTTCCAGGCAGGGTTTTATTTTATGTGCACGTGTCTGCAAGTATATTTATGTATGTCAGCGCACGTATATCTACACATATTTTTTTTGTATAAGTGCCATTCTCTGCAGGGGAATGAATTAGGTACTTAATGGTAAATTAGTCTTGTTTGATGAGATGTCATATGTTCTAACCTGGAATGAAAACCAGAATAACATAAAGTGACACGAGCTTCATCGATTCGTTAATGAAGCTCTCTTTTAAGTTAATCAATTCAGAGGAAGACGTATGTTTACAGCACTCGGAAAAATGACAAATAATCATCAACAGAAAAAAACGAAGAACAATATATGGACCGAAGCAGGATCGAAAGCAGGACTCCTTCGCACGGCACCTTGCCACGAGAAGCCAAACGCTAGGGAACACTGTTAACTCGGCTAAGTAAAAAAATTTGCCATCATTGGCGATGTTTTTCACGCATGTGTTCTCATGACTACAGCATAGGGTTACGATCACAGCTCGAGAATACATTGTGTATCTGTATTTTTCCTATTAAGACAAGTATCTCCCGGATAAGGTAGGACTGAATACTTGCGTTGCAGACAAACCTCTCTCTTGCAAGCACCAACTTCAAGAGAGATGCCTCACTGTGTAACCATGCACATCTGGGTACACCTTTACCGTTGTGCAAACTGACTTCACGTCATGCTTGTATCTTCTGATATTCAGACTTGAGATGACTGGTCGATACTTAAAAAGATGTTTAATGATCCATGAGACAGATGTGTACATACACAATATGTAACATATTTATCCATTTTTTTTTTTTTTTTTTTTTTTTTTTTTTTTTTTTTTTTTTTTTTTTTTACTAAAGATGAATATGTTACCTGTTTACATGGTGATGGTGAAGTAGTGGCGTAACACAGAAAACAGATGAAGAAGATTGTCGACACAGGTGGATGGTGGAGTCGTGACTTGTCGCTAGAGGATGGTGGAGTCGTGACTTTTGACAGGTGGATGGTGGATTCGTGAATTGTCATAGGAGGAATTAGTCAGAGAGGAAAGGTAATGTAGTGATTTGACAATCAAAAAAGGTGAAACAAATGTCTGACACACGGGTCACTTGGAGTACAGGACTACCTTTAGGGGAAGATGGAGTAGGGATTTGTCACGTGAGGAAGGTGGAGTAGGGACTTGTCACAGGAGAGGGGTGAAGTAGGGATTTGTTACAGGAGAAAGGTGAAGTAGGGGCTTGTCACAGGAGAAGGGTGAAGTAGGGATTTGTTACAGGAGAAAGGTGAAGTAGGGACTTGTCACAGGAGAAGGGTGAAGCAGGAACTTGTCACAGGAAAAGGGTGAAGTAGGGACTTGTCACAGGAGAAGGGTGAAGTAGGGATTTGTCACAGGAGAAAGGTGAAGCAGGAACTTGTCACAGGAAAAGGGTGAAGTAGGGACTTGTCACAGGAGAAGGGTGAAGTAGGGACTTGTCACAGGAAAAGGGTGAAGTAGGGACTTGTCACAGGAGAAGGGTGAAGTAGGGACTTGTCACAGGAAAAGGGTGAAGTAGGGACTTGTCACAGAAGAAGGGTGGAGTAGGGATTTGTCACAGAAGAAGGGTGAAGTAGGGACTTGTCACAGGAGAAGGGTGAAGTAGGGACTTGTCACAGAAGAAGGGTGAAGTAGAGACTTGTCACAGAAGAAGGGTGAAGTAGGGATTTGTCACAGAAGAAGGGTGAATTAGGGACTTGTCACAGAAGAAGGGTGGAGTCGGAACTTGTTACATGAGGAAGGTGGAGTAGGGACTTGTCACAGGCGAATGCTGGAGCAGGAAGTTGTTACAAGAGAAAGGTGGGTGAAAGGCCGGTGTCGAAGACATGTGAAATAGTTGTCTGTCAATTGGAGTAGATGAGACAGTGGATTCTCTTTGATGGAAGTTGGAACAAGAGTCAGTAGCAACGAACAAGTAAATAATCAGACAATGGAATCTAGAAGTTGCAGGTAGTCGGACACCATCTGTTTGTGAAATATATGTTGACCATGATCTCCGCGAGGCTGTGTATTGGTCTAAGGTTAATTGTACCTAACAGTCAGTGCTAGGACAGTTCTGGCTTCTGACCTGGATTCTAGTAGCTCAATGTTTGATGAAGGCCTTGAGTTATTTGGTGGTCATCATCCTTGCACTCCGAACATGTCCTTATGTGCTCAGATCCCCTCCTAAGCATGCCTCGCAGTGTCCAGCGGCTGACGACTCCAGGTCTATGTTGGTTGATTATAAATGGAAGCATACAGACTTTGAGCGCGTATATCTTTGAGTCTATAAGAACTTGCAGTGACACTCTTGGGAAGTACCTTCACACTCATGAGTAGATCATGTTATTGAATGTGATGGTAAATGTTGAATGACTGACCAGCAAGTTACATCTAAACTTTGTCGCTACATCTGATTGTTAGTATTGTTGCTGTTTTGTCACGATAACTGGCATGTCATTAGTGAAGAACTCACATCAACTCTTATCAAGTATGAGTGTGTAGAAATATATTTTGAGTTGTAAAAGTGAGGGTAAATCCATCTACTAGTAGCCAGAGCAAGTCAATATTGTAATATCAAACTCTTAGGGAGTATATTGAACATCACGTATAGAACATCACGTCTGATTAAAGTTGTTAACTTTTGGGAGGTTGAGAAGAGACGGATGTTAGTTACCATTCAACTGACACGAACGGAGCAGACCATTTGACATTGACGTATACAATATGGTTTCCTACTACAATGAATTAGCCATGGAGGCTTTGTACAAAGTTGCATGGGTGTATTCAATATCACTCGTGTCTCAGTATGTGAGTGAATTCAGTGAGTGATGTTTTTGTGAATGCAAAGGTTATTCTCAGTGAATTTTTCGTGTGTCAGTAACTGCCTCATTTGTTAGTTTGTCAATGAATATCTCATTTGTCAGTGAATTTGTTATATGTCAGTGAATTAATAGTTAATCTTCACTCATTTGTCAATTAATAGGTTATGTTAGTCAATAATAATTCGGTAAAGAATCGTCACTTCAAATGTTTATTTGATTCGTTAATGGATGAGTGTTTCCTCATACTTTCACTGTTTGTAAACTTACCTTCATTCGTTTGCTGGCAGTGGTATACTTACTGTATGTGTATAGTGAGGTCCAATGAACAAATTGATTGTTTTAGTTTTGTTTCCCTGTGTTTTTTTTTTTATTTGTCTTTTGTTATCCAAATAATGATAGAATTTCTGAATGTCTGCTGTATGACGTCATGTTTATATGACCGTTTTATTTTATTTTTAAAATATTTTTACAAATATATTTATGTTTTTTTTTAACATAAGTTACACCTGTTTGAACGTAAATATTATGTAGTGTAAAAAAATGCTACACTTGTGATTCATAGAAAAAATTGTGCCAATGCGACCATTTGACTGGTTATTGTTATTTGCCGGTTATGTTCTGTATATTCAATTACTGTAGGTGGTTAGCTGCTTTTTTGAAACAAATAAGAGATGAAGTAACCCAGCTGTGTCAGCTGTCCCTTTTCAATTTGATGCAACAATGGTGATTGCAATAGCTCGCTGGCAGCGCACTCTTTATTTACTCTACATATTTTTTCCTTTCTATTGGAAACATTGCCTAAGCCCCGGGTTCTCCCAGTATTCTTGCTTGTTATCTCAAGAATCGACATGTAGCAGGTCACAACATTAATATGCCACTCTTGGCAAGCAGTCCCTGCTTGTAGGTGTCCACACCAAATATTTGCTTGTCAATCTCGTCACGTGTTAGGTACCATATGAATATAGACAACAGTGTCTAGGGTTCGATGGGTGTTCAACGTCTGTGTTGAAATAACAGTAACTCACGCCCTAAACAAATGTAATGGCTCTGCACATCTGGCTACACACTATTTGTAAAGCAACAATTTCTAGCACTAAATATCACGTACCAACAAGAGCAAAATATAACTAGCCAGTGAAATTAACTCATTGGCGTACAGATGAATCCCCTGTACGTGAGCGGTTATACCACAGCCATCTATAGTTTGTCTATTAATACTATAGATATGTGTGGTTACATTCAACTTCTATTGAAATCTAATCGTGACTATGCTCTAACGTCCAAATATGCAGAGGTCAGTCCTTGTTGTTTTACCTTTCATGTCATATCTACCCTACCTTTAGGGATGTGGAGAATCGCTGGCTAAAGCCTAGAAACAAACCTTACCCTTTTGACAGAGAAAGCAATGCACTAACTACGTGACCACTATTAGCTACCTTAGGGGAACACATAATCATCTTGTTTGTTTAGAGTGAACGCAGTGATGATGGGATTGTATATTCAGCAATTAATAGATAGGTAATCCTTTTACTTTGAGGGGACAATGTTGATCACGTGACTCTGACCTCACGTGAAGACATCAGCTGTTTGCCACTGTAACGTGCTGTTACGAGATCGAGATATTTTTGTTGAAAAATTATCAAACAAATGTCTTGATGTTTTCTTTTGATTTGATTGTGCTGTTTTGTACAGTTGTTTGATAGCTAAACACATTACACAAATGGAATGAATGTTGATGTCTTTGTTCCCGGGGTGAATGCTAGTGATATCTTTTTATTCGACTATCTACTATTGAAGAGTAATGAGCATTTTATATCATGAAATTTATGTTTTGTTTCTTGCGAGCTGTGTCTATTAAAAACTATCATCTGTATATGAACGAGTCCATGTTGGGACTGTGTATTTGCTGCATTATACCTGCCAGTGTCTGATAGTGTTTTTAATGTTGATGTGTGGTGTCACGGATTATCTGTGTGTGTGCATGCGCGCTTGTTTGTTTGCCATCGCGTTAAGTTGTCCTTTGTCGTTTTTAGTTGACAGGTTTATGTTGTAGCTGTGATTTGCTGCGTGTTATATCTTTGAATTGTTTGCTATTACTATACATAAGAGTTAATGTTTGTTTTTTTTTTTCAAATTATTTTTTTCAGTTTTTTTTTGTGCCTTTCTCCTCAGATTGTAACATATGATTATAGCTTCACCCTTTGTAAAGAATACAAATATATTTGCCCAAACTAAGAACGAGAAATGCTAAAAGTGAAATAAATTGGAATCAAACAATATGACCCAGAGGACAAATTAAGTACATTTTGGTCACATCCCGATATATATTTGACAACATTATCTATAAATATACCTCTGCTCACGGGAAAACGTGTGGCGCACTAACGCCATATTCCCCATACGCCACAAGGTGGGACGCATCCTCTTTTTTTTAAATTTATTTATACTGAACTATTTTTGTAGAAGACACCTCCGAGGTAAAATAGATAATTTAGTGTTTGAGTTTACTATCAGGGTAAAGATTTAAATAAGAGAAATAGAACACCGGCTTAATGTAGTCAACTGCGACGCTGAGAAGGCATTTATCGTGGCTTAATGCTTTTTTCAGGTAATATATTTTTATTTCTCTTGACTAGATTGAATGTGTAGATGTAATGCATTTGAGTTCTGGTGACTTTATATGCGAGTTATTTGTTATATATGAAAGCTAAACTTAAGCTATACTTTTGAATAGTAAGTAGAGTTGCTATATACTTTATACATATACGTTATGTGAGGTGTCAATGATAGATTTTTTCCTGAGATTACCTATTTTTGTTCAGCCATAAAATTGTTGCTAATATTATTTTCATGATGTACGTATGTACCTGATATTGTATATAACATTTTTACAGGCTGTCTTTGATGTCAGTTGCAAATGTTGTATCAACAGTTATGTGTGTTTAAAATGACTATTATCTTCTGTCTAGCACATCTTCTGTTGGTTTCATCAAAATTTACACCTGACACCTTTTCGTTGCTGATGAAACTACAAAAGCTTGATTTTACTAGTCTAGTATTTTTGTTTTAATAATTACAGTAGCTTTACAGAAGTCATTCATTCAACAAACTGGGTCACAGCCAACAGGTGTGACAGACAACAAATAGTGGTTACTTTAGTTCTAGATCATTTTTCAAAAGAGTGAGAAGGCCAAGGTCATCACCGTTTGCCTTCCTTCTCGTTAAATATTAATCTGTGAATGCTCCACATGTTCACAGCTCACGTGTTCACAGCTCGGTTCAATTGGAAGATACGCCATGCATAGACAGTAATGACATCGATTATGGGCCCAGACACACATACACTCACACACACCAGCACACTGTAGGGGGAAAACCCATTTTTAAAAATTGTATTTGGAAGAATGCAGTTGCTGACAAACAACGGTAGCCAAATGATAAGGAGACTCTTTATACAGATCTTTGCTACTGGTGCATCTGTTCATCATAATTAATCCTCGAACCAGTATTTATGTGGCTTAGTATTGGTAACATGTAAATTAAACAATTTCAGAAAGAGAATAGTTTTCTTTTCTTTACATTAGCTTCCAGTTGGGGTCCACTGTGTAAGAAATCATCAGCTAAATGACATCATGCTCTGATGTACTGTCCAACTTCAATCTTTAGCTAGATGACATCAAGTACTGATGTACTATCCAACTTCAATCTTTAGCTAGATGACATCAAGTACTGATGTACTGTCCCACTTCAATCATTAGCTAGATGACATCAAGTACTGATGTACTATCCAATTTCAATCTTTAGCTAGATGACATCAAGTACTGATGTACTGTCCCACTTCAATCATTAGCTAGATGATATCAAGCAATGATGTACTGTCCAACTTCAATCATTAGCTAGATGACATCAAGTGCTGATGTACTGTCCTACTTAAATCATTAGCTGGATGACATCAAATGCTGATGTAATGTCCAACTTTAATCTTTGGCTGGATGACATCAAGTACTGATGCAATGTCCAACTTCAATCTTTGGCTGGATGACATCAAGTACTGATGCAATGTCCAACTTCAATCTTTGGCTGGATGACATCAAGTACTGATGCAATGTCCAACTTCAATATTTGGCTGGATGACATCAAGTACTGATGCAATGTCCAACTTCAATATTTGGCTGGATGACATCAAGTACTGATGCAATGTCCAACTTCAATCTTTGGCTGGATGACATCAAGTACTGATGCAATGTCCAACTTCAATCTTTGGCTGGATGACATCAAGTACTGATGCAATGTCCAACTTCAATCTTTGGCTGGATGACATCAAGTACTGATGTAATGTCCAACTTTAATCTTTGGCTGGATGACATCAAGTACTGATGCAATGTCCAACTTCAATCTTTAGCTGGATGACATCAAGTGCTGATTGACTGTCCCACTTCAATCATTAGCTAGATGACATCAAGTACTGGTGTACTGTCCAACCTCAATCTTTGGCTGGATGACATCAAGTACTGATGCAATGTCCAACTTCAATCTTTGGCTGGATGACATCAAGTACTGATGTAATGTCCAACTTTAATCTTTGGCTGGATGACATCAAGTACTGATGCAATGTCCAACTTCAATCTTTAGCTGGATGACATCAAGTGCTGATTTACTGTCCCACTTCAATCATTAGCTAGATGACATCAAGTACTGGTGTACTGTCCAACCACAATCTTTGGCTGGATGACATCAAGTGCTGATGTACTATCCCACACAATCATTATCTAGATGATATCAAGCACTGGTGTACTGTCCTACTTCAATCATCAGCTTGCTCACTTCATCTCAGTCATCAGCTTGAGACCTCGAGTGCTGATGTACCACCACAAGTCAGTCATCAACTTGAGACCTCGAGTGCTGATGTACCGCCACAAGTCAGTCATCAACTTGAGACCTCGAGTGCTGATGTACCGCCACAAGTCAGTCATCAACTTGAGACCTCGAGTGCTGATGTACCGCCACAAGTCAGTCATTGGCTTGAGACCTCGAGGGCTGATGTACCGCCACAAGTCAGTCATGAGCTTGAGACCTCGAGTGCTGATGTACCGCCACAAGTCAGTCATCAACTTGAGACCTCGAGTGCTGATGTACCGCCACAAGTCAGTCATCAACTTGAGACCTCGAGTGCTGATGTACCGCCACAAGTCAGTCATGAGCTTGAGACCTCGAGTGCTGATGTACCGCCACAAGTCAGTCATCTGCTTGAGACCTCGAGTGCTGATGTACCGCCACAAGTCAGTCATCTGCTTGAGACCTCGAGTGCTGATGTACCGCCACAAGTCAGTCATGAGCTTGAGACCTCGAGTGCTGATGTACCGCCACAAGTCAGTCATCTGCTTGAGACCTCGAGGGCTGATGTACCGCCACAAGTCAGTCATTGGCTTGAGACCTCGAGTGCTGATGTACCGCCACAAGTCAGTCATCAGCTTGAGACCTCAAGGGCTGATGTACCGCCACAAGTCAGTCATTGGCTTGAGACCTCGAGTGCTAATGTACCGCCACAAGTCAGTCATGAGCTTGAGACCTCGAGTGCTGATGTACCGCCACAAGTCAGTCATCAGCAGGATGACCTCAGGTACTGATATTCTCTGTTTCGTTACATACAACAAGCACATAGACACGTCGAGTGCACCAACTTTGTGGTCAAGGAAATGCAGGATGTAGCATTGAGCACCAACATAATACTGTATCTTAATGGAAAAAGTAGAAATATACAATATAACTAGGGATTTATTTATTTTTATTATTTATTTATTTGTTTGTTCCTACTGATTTATAACTTAAAACCAAATTGTTTGCAAAGTCATTTAGCCTGTCCTGAAAATTGTCGTACAGGGTATACTGGAGATCATAATCCGCCTTTCATTAGACTACTGATTTGTATCCTCTTGTCCTTCCCTACAACTCAGCTTTGGTCTAGGATCTCCCTTCAGAACGCTTCATACAGGAATCGAGAAGGGGGTTAGTGAAACGAGGGCGGTGCACTCCCTCCATGTTATTTGCCCCAGGATAATAGGCAAATTGAAAGGTCTGATTCGTTTTCCTTTTAATATCAGTTACACTTGGCTGATCGATAGAACCATGTGCCCTAGAGTAATCAATACTGACCTTACAAAGGTTGACAATATGAAATCAGTCCTCATCGTTATGGAGGAGAAAATCAACTGCAGGTTGCTTTCACTTGGCAGTAACCTGATTGAAATCCCACGGCGGTATAATATATAATATATAATATATAATATATAATTTATAATATATAATTTATAATATATAATATATAATATATAATATATAATTTACATACTTTCTTCTTGTCGCTGTTCGGCGTCACTCAGATTTAATTGAGTCAGCAAAGCGTTTTGATTGTTTGAAGACTCAATGGTGTTTTTGATTCACCTTATACTTTCGCTATAAGCAAAATCAAGAATTGTTTAATTAGCAAAGGACGTATGATACTGTCTTGCCACTGACCTCCACATGGTTGTACTTGCTTGTCTTTATGTCGGTACGGTGATCTTCAACTGACATTCGCTACTTCTTAAAAAAAAATTGCTTCATAATCTATCTATCCATTGACCTTTCGAGCCGTAACCGGCCCATAGGGCGTAGACCAAGATACACCTTCTCCTATATGAATTTTTGTTCTAGCAGTTTTCTTTAAAGATATTTTATCAAATCTCGCCATCTGTCTCTGTTCTGTGCAAGCAGTTCTATCTCATTGAGGGAGCCGATTCCTGCTGCTCTTGCCTCTCTCATCAATGTTCTTTTCAGTGTCTCCCTGGGTCTTCCTCTTTTTCTTTTACCTGTTGTTTCCCATTTGAGGGCTTGCTTTGCTATTCGATTATTATCTCTTTTCATCACATGTCCAACGTATGACCATCGTCTTTTCTTTATTACTGAAGATATAATAAATAAATGGGATAATATGAAACAGAAAAGTTACACCCACATTTGTCTACTATCGATATACATATTCACTGCCGATATTTATTTTACATTGTCCGGTGTAATTGGACATTCTTGTTATGATACACATCGACAGTTCAAGGCTGGAACATCAACACGCTCGGTTTTCACGGGAAGCCTTATGGTTAGTGCGCTAGCTGAGAACCAGGAGGTTCCGAGTTTAATTCTCAGATGTGGCCTATTTTCGACCAACATGGCTTCGAGGTTCACCCGGACTCTGAAAACTGGTACTAAAGATTTTTTCTCGGAAAGTATAGCGACCTGGAGTGATGCCGGCCACATCGTCTATCAAATGGTCCGTTGTTCTTTAATATGGGAGCTAACATTATACGCTAGATGTCTTGCAAGGGACGTTTACTTGGTTGGTTTTCAGGGCACGAGGAAGTCCATGTAGAGATTGATCTGAAAAGTATGCCCCCAACGTAAACAGTGTACCGATGGTAGGATTCCAACATTGATCTCTTCTTCGTCTTCTCCACAAAAGCAAACACTGGCATCTTGTTTGCTTGCTTGCTTGCGTTCGACCGATGACCAAAGGAGTGCACCTCTTCATCATTCGCCCTTAAAAGGACGTTAAGTGGGCATGTCTGCGTTGTGTTGTGGCTTGCAGTAAAACTGTGATACTTGCGCTTTTCGGCCCAACACATCCGATTTCAGCATGACATTCTTGAGTACCGGGTTGTCTTCCCTCTTCGATCCCTACTCGCTTGGCCAGACTAGACAGGTTAGTCTGTTACTAGAGGCATCACGGAGAGGTGGAGCAGGGTCTGGATGGTTCTGGTTCACCGATCCTTGCATAATCCATCAGCTGTGAGTCGCTGACAACTTCCAGCTCTAGTGCTGTGAGACCACACTGACATCTAAATACATATATATGTAGCCACCGTAGTTCTTGCTTGTCATTCTTTCGAGAGAAATTAAATAGCAATAATGCAGGATATAAATAGACATTCAACAAATATTTCTCGTATTTAATTAAATAGATATCTTAGGTTTTATTTTACCTTAATCTTTTTTGTTTTTATTGTATTTATTGTTTTGTAAATTTATGCAGATTTCTTGCCTTTAAATGACAGCAACAAAGGCAGAACTACAGTTTGCAGTTCACAGCTAGGATAGGCATTTGAAACATTGAAGGCGATACAAAAACACCGAAGCCGATACAAAAACACCGAAATCGATACAAAAACGTCCAACATTGCATTGCAAACACATCAGTTGGTGGGAATATGTTAGTGTGTCTGGCCCGTCTGTAGTAGTATTAGTAGCTGGTGCCGTTGTTGTGTTGTATGTAGGCGTGCCACGGCTCAAGACACATATTGTACAAAATAGGACGCTATAGTTGTGTATTTTATTTTAGATTTATTGAACAAATGGCATCTTTTGTTGAACTCACTGACATCTTCCCGTGTTCCTGCGCAAGACTCGGACATTCTGACATGCTTATTGGTCCTTATACAGTTCTTCAGTCTTTGATTGACATGCCGCATTCTGTATCGGACCAATCTGCAGCGTTTCCAGAAGTGTTTCTGTGTGTTGTCACTACATCCAGAATTGATATAGAATTATTTTTGTTCTGTTTTGTTTTTATCTTTTTTTTTTGCAATGCATTAAGCAAAATAAATATTGAAATATTGTCTACATTGTCATCAAGTATTTTTGTTTTTTCTTAGTCACTGACGTGCTTGTATTATATGTATTATTCGTAAGTGATGTCCATAGGGGCGAAGACATTGGCGCAGGATAGGATACGCACTGCGGAAGCCAACTGAGAGTATTACACAACAGGCCCCTGTTTGAAATCCCCAGGGGAAAAGACAAAGATGAAGACCAAAGAATTCTTGGAGAAGACAGAAGCAGAGATGAAGATGATGGGAAAGACACGGGATGATCTTAGAAGAATGGCAAGAAAAAGAACGACTTGGAAAGTGTTTGTTGAAGACCTATGTTCCACAGAAAGAAACAATCAACATTTTTCGGATACATCATGAGAAGAGGAAAGTTAGAATACTTGGTTACAACAGACAAAATAAAAGGAAAGAGAGATCGCGGACGACAAAGAGAGAAAATACTAGATGACTTGGTGTTATGACATGGAAAGTAGTCAACAACAGAACTGATGCGATGCACAGTAGATAGAAGATTGTGGAAGGACATTATCGCCTACGCCAACCGGTATGGCACATGATGATGATGATGATGATGATGCTCCATAGGGAGCTGAAAGGTAGAAGAAGATGTCCATAGGGACCATAAAGGTGCGCATCACTTAATACAGTTGATTTATAAGAGCATCTATTGGTCACAAATGTCAGGAAAACAACACATTAATATCATTATAATAGACACATACACACAGGTACATACATACATTTAAAGATAATATGAACATATGCAAAATTTGGATTATGGAGGGGGTATTTCAAGTCAGTTGAGTCATCATGTCCAGATCTTGTGAACATCGCATTCGTCCCTTTCAGCGAAATTGTTGGTCGTCCTGACCAAGCAACCATGTCTTAGAGAACATTCCCGATGAGGAACTAGTTGCTGTCAACATGGAGCTGGAAAACAACCACTGCTGTGTGGGTTTTTCAACCCACAAACTCGATCCATACAGTTTTCATGTTTTCAACCCACAAACTCGATCCATACAGTTTTCATGTTTTCAACCCACAAACTCGATCCATACAGTTTTCATGTTTTCAACCCACAAACTCGATCCATACAGTTTTCATGTTTTCAACCCACAAACTCGATCCATACAGTTTTCATGTTTTCAACCCACAAACTCGATCCATACAGTTTTCATGTTTTCAACCCACAAACTCGATCCATACAGTTTTCATGTTTTCAATCCACAAACTCGGTCCATAAAGTTCATGTTTTCTACCCACAAACTCGATCCATAAAGTTCATGTTTTCTACCCACAAACTCGATCCATAAAGTTCATGTTTTCTACCCACAAACTCGATCCATAAAGTTCATGTTTTCTACCCACAAACTCGATCCATAAAGTTCATGTTTTCTACCCACAAACTCGATCCATAAAGTTCATGTTTTCTACCCACAAACTCGATCCATAAAGTTCATGTTTTCTACCCACAGATACATAAAGTTCATGTTTTCTACCCACAGATACATAAAGTTCATGTTTTCTAGCCACAAACTCCAGCATTATAATTTACATTATCTCAGTTCCTCTATATATGTATTGATTTGGTTAATTATACTCTTAGTTTGATTGTACCTCAACGATAACCATGTAATATCTTCACTCATCATCATCATCATCAAGTACTGGGCCTTCTGGGGGCGTAGGTGATCATGTCTCTCTACAACTTTCGATCTCGGCAGCTATTTATCATTTCTGTTGTTGACCTTCTGCCAAGCCATTCTCTTAAGCTGTCTGCTATTTTTTTTTATCTTTGCTTCCCTCTATCTCTTCATCCCTCAATTTTTGCAGTTGTTACAATATATTCCAGTTGTTCTCTTCTCATTATATGGACACAAAATGACGATTGTTTCTTCCTAATATTGTAAATTAGCTCTCTTTTTGCTTTGGTCTCTCTCAGAACATGTTAATTACTCTTCTTAGCTGTCCATGGTACTTTCAACATTCTTCTACTACATCTTCACTACCCCATCTATATGGCTGCTCACATGTTCAACAAAACCTGTGACTCAAATAGTAACTAACATAACGACCCCAATAATCATGTATCCAAGAGATGTACCAACCAAATACAGCAAACTCGACTATGTGGGCTAACTGTTACCAGGTTTAGTCAGGATAATCAATGGCTTACTAAATGTAATTTTTCTAAAATGAAGATTCAACATGAGTGCAGGAAAGTTTATTGAAAAGAAATGAGCAGTTCACACTTTCTACAATATAAATATGTGAAATAACATTCGGTAGAAACTCACATGTTCGACATTAGTTTGGTTGAGAAGAAAATCTAACTGATATTTTATGTAGCAGCGGAAAGACGGGATTGTTGTAGTAGGTCTAATAGATAAGATTTTTCCTGCCTTCCCAGTCAATGTCGTCAAAGGGACCTTGACATGGTGTTGTATCAGATGATTCATGAGTGTTGCTCCTGCAAGATAATGAACACCAAATGGCAGCACAAAACAAATAGCTTAAATACCTTGCAAGGAGCTAAACTCCCATCCATCAGGACATCTCATTAAGGAGTTGTAGACTAGTTGGATCATGTGAGAAGAATGGACAATAATCATAGTCCTAAACAATTATTATATGGAGAATTTATGGACGGAAAAAATACCAAAGGGCAGATAATGCTGAGAATCTTTACCAGCGAAACCTAGTTCGTTCTGCGGACGAACTTGTCGATTCAATTTTGGCAGGTCCAGTCACGAGAGAAGCTGCTTAGTAAAATAGCATTCAGCATAATATAGTACTATAGATATGTAGAACTATATATACTATAATATAGCACTATAGATATGTAGAACTATATATATACTATAATATAGTACTATAGATATGTAGAACTATATATACTATAATATAGTACTATATAATAAAACAAGTGACAAATTAAGATTGATATTGCTTTCTATCAATTGTATGTCAAGTCGCCAAAGGCTATATATATATATATATACACACACACATGTGGTTCTAAACTGTCCCAAATGCGTTTCTGTAAATATTTATGACATCTTTTGTCGCTGTGCTTCACTTCTCACCTAGACTTTTTAAAATGTCATTGATAACTATAAATTGATAATATATCTGTTGTAGTGTAAGTACACCAGAGCTTCAGGGGTACTACGACATTCTTTTCTGTTTTACAGTAAAGGACTGATAGAGCGGTGAACTATCTTTCAGTGTGTGTATGTACTGTGTGTTTTATAGGCCTTGTTTTGTTCTTAGGTACAGGGTTGTTTTCTATATTCATTGTTCTTATAGTTTCTCTTAATCTTCTTTATTTTCCTTACCCACCTGGTATCCACATGAAAGATTAGCGTTGGAGTCTTCGTTCGCCCACTCTGGGTACAGGACCGATGTACTTTCAGCGATTTCTCCATATATAACTTGATATGTAATCTTGTCTAGTTTATGTTGTTATTATGTTCTTATATATATAGAGAGAGAGAAAGAGAGAGAGAGAGAGAAAGCACATGTTAAATGAGACAAGGTAGGTATGTTTAACCTACGAACTACATGAAAACCCTTTTCCATAATCTTGGAACCTTGCTCAAAGAGAACTATGCAAGAGGCTAAGCTTTTCTAACTAATCAAACGAGCGAATTATTGTTCTTATTGAAGCACTCACAAACTAGCAGTAAAAATATCGCAAGATTCAGACAAACTAAACAGAAGAAGGTTACAGATGATCAGTAATAACTCAACGGTACTTCATTGTTAAATGTTAGGCTTACCTGCGTGTCGATTAAACAGCTACAGTGATGTAATGGTTAGTGCATTCGTCAATTTATCACAAGTCCTTGTTCAATACCCAATTGCAATTTCTTCCGTGAATTCCCCCTATTAGAAATAAGGGTAGGAAAAGTAACTTTTCGCGGACATCCGTGTCTATTATATTAATTTTACAACAGAATTAAAGTTCCTTTTAACTTGATCACTAGTAGCATTTATTCACGTTAATGCGATCACCACAAAATCTGTTTCGCATCCAAGTTGAAAAGAAGACCATCGCTAAGGAACTTAATTCATATAGAAGCCTTACCCCAGGAGTCAGGATCCAAGAGATGCGGACTACTAGTTATCTATATCTCCAATCTTACCTAAATCTCTGATGGAAATTAATTATCTAATACTAACCTTAATCTGTAGTGCTAACCTAAATCTCTACTAGTGCTAACCTAAATCTCTAGTGCTAACCTAAATCTCTAAAGCTAACTATAATCTCTAATCCGAACCTAATAAGTTGTGGATTAAAACTAGGCTCTACTTAAAATAAAGTTAACTTGATAATGGCAGCATTGGGTTTGTAAAATTGATCACTGTAACAGTGTGTGTATGTGGTAAGAAAAATTAAAGATAAATTGATAAAGTTTCTGCGAAATACATTATTATCTTGGATTTAGCTTTAACAAAGCTTTAAAAAAGTTAACAGAATGTGTGAACCCAAATAAAAGACTTAATAACCGCAAAAGATATTAGTTAAAGCAACAAACCGCTTGGTTAATCTTTTTCATCGAAATATCTAATTCATAAACTAATTAATCTAGTTTGCCTATTGGTATATAGTCTGAATATCCGAGTTTACTCTATTTCGGTGCATTCTATTTCAACTCCGTACATGCGCACAAACAAAAAAAGAACGAGGAGCACAAACAAATGTGTTCAAGAAGTCAACAAATAAATAGAATTCAGATAAGCTATAGCCTGAACTGCAAACGATTAGTGCATGGCAAATGTGAATAGCAGTGAAAGATAAAGGAAACAAAAAGATAGACAATATTGAAGAATAGACATTAATTACCTGAAGAAAATGCACTTAACTCGCAAATGTAATCTGATTAAATAAACGCGTATTATCCAAAGTAAAGGACAAACAATAAAAACAGTATTTAGTCCGTTGTACTCGTAAATAAATGTTGAGAATACCATGGACATCTAAGAATAGTAATGAAAACGTTCTGAAAGAGGCAAAAACAAAAAGAGAGCTAATTTCCAATATTAGGAAGAAACAATCATCATTTTTTGGCCATGTAATTAGAAGAGAACAACTGGAATATATTGTAACAATTGGGAAAACTGAGGGACGAAGAGATAGAGGGAAGGAAAGAGAAAAAATACTAGACAACTTAAGAGAATG
Organism: Megaustenia siamemsis; assembly: GCA_032433765.1. Taxonomy (NCBI): domain Eukaryota; kingdom Metazoa; phylum Mollusca; class Gastropoda; order Stylommatophora; family Ariophantidae; genus Megaustenia; species Megaustenia siamemsis. The sequence continues at coordinate 22,001,845 of JAVIAB010000092.1, read as the reverse complement.
GCTTGGCAGAAGGTCAACAACAGAAATGATAAAGAACTGTCGAGATTGAAAGTTGTGGAGAGACATGATCACCTGCGCCAGCAGGCCTTGTTGATGATGATGATGATGACTCGTAAATAAGAGCGTTTACATGACGCGCTCATCATTGGCCATACAACCAACAACTGATCAGTAACAATAAATACTCTCTCCTGTTGAAATAATTGTTCAAGCTAGTCGGAAAAAAACGTAACAAACAATAAGTAACACAAAAGTTAGATCTGTTGAGATTTTACATTAATCGACAGCTTTTGTCATTAAAACTGATATTTCTATGTTTACCCTAGTCATCGTATCTAACTATCCTTAAACCAAAGGCGGATAAAGCCACAAGGGAACCGTCTCCGGCGGGATTAGAAAGCAGGACCAGAAAGTCAGAGGCGGACGTCTTACACTTTGACCACCCAGCCCGTCTCTCGTGACTGATATTGGATAGACAGATCCGACAGTTGAACGAGCAGGATATTTTTAATGTGAATTGTGATTGTAACACTATGCTATAGTCATGAGTACACTTAGGTGAAAGACATCGGCAACGACAGCAATTTTTGAGATAGCAGAGTTAGCCAAGTGCTCTAGCGTTTGTCTTCTCGGGGCATGGCGCTGTGCAACGGAGTACGGGTTCAATCCATTGCTTTTTGTTTCTTTTGTTGTTGATTATTTGTGATTTTTTTCCGACTGATGTAAACATAACTCCTCCTCTGAAATGATTCGCTGATCGCCTCGAAAGTTTCCCTCTACAATAACAATCATAGGTTATGCTAGCTCGCGTTCCCCCAATGACTAAAGGAGTACATCTCTTCGTCATCCGTCCTTAAAAGGACGTTAAGTTGGCGTGTCTGCGTTGTGTTGTGGTTTTCAGTATAACTGTGATATTTGTGCATTCGGCCCAACACATCCGACTTCAGCACGAACTTTTTGAGCACCGGGTTGTCTTCCCTCTTCGATCCCTAATCGCTTGGCCAGACTGGACAGGTTAGTCCGTTACTGGCGGCACCACGGAGAGGTGGAGCAGGGTCTGCATGGTTCTGGTTTACTGATCCTGGCGCAAACCATCAGCTGTAGATCGCTGACAACTTCCAGCTCTGCTGCTGTGAGGCGCGTCTTCTCCTCCAGTTTGATATTAATTGTCTCCATGCTTTTATAGTGACCGACATCATCTTCTTTCAGCTGCGCCTTCTGTCTTCTCACTTTAACATCACCTCTTCCTTCGGTGTCGTTTTACATATATATATTGTTCTCCATGTTCTACGATCTAATGCCAGTATTATAAATATTACTGAAACCAGCTTAAACACTGAATAATATAACATTAAATAACACTGAACACTATAACATTTAATAACAATAAACAATAAAACATTTAATAACACTCAACAATATATCATTTAATCAAAAAGTAATACATATATATTGTTGCTTATTACGATATTGAAACATTATATATAATATAGCGTTATACCCATGCCAGTTTCGGGTTTAGAGTAGTTAAAATCTATCTCGAATGAACTTCAATTTCATTTGAATATATCAACAAATATGTGAACTATCTCATGCCAGTTAGCAGCCGGTAATTATTTATGGGGAGGTGAATGATGTCATGAATATATAACAACTCGAAAGTACTAAAGTTTGACTCTTTCACAATAAATGGCAACATAATACCAGAACTCATATACTGTGAAGACACTGGTCTACACTCAAACGGCGCAAAGTGATTAGAAGAGACAATAGTTTAAAAAGACACGAAGAACAAAACCTTTATCAGAATAATAGCGGCAGACGGTGGGTTCGAAACTTGAGGTGACCATTACGTGATGTGAGTGCTCGGATAGTATGTATCTGGATAATACATAAGACTATTCGTATACTTACTTTAGGATATTACTTGTACAGCAAATTCACTCATTGGTCCTTTTTCATGGTAACATCAACAGAATAAACTTTCCTTCTTTGTCATGTCAGACTGGCAATTTGTGTTGTTCATACCACGAATATTTAAATGTTTTGTATCTACCTTTTTCCCTTTGAGAGATGTGAGCATTTTGAAGCAGGTCTACCCTTACTGCAAGTCAATTTTTCTTTCAGCGTCATTTCCTCGTGAAATGCAAAGCCCAATAATAAACAGCAATATAATATCTCACATCCATTCCTGCAAACTAAATCGTGATCTAAAACCAAAGTAACTCAGCTGGAAAAAAAATGAAAGTGTGCGTCACAATAACTGTGAATGGCTATTGCAATCTAATATAATATAGAATAAGCTGTGCTTAACCAACACTCATCACAAGTGAAATTAAAATGCCTGCTTTCAATTTCTGATTCAACTTATGAAATTTCTAAAATAAAATATGATTAAACCTTCTGTTTTGACAGCTCTTAAAGTTCCTTATCGCTTGGCTACAGGGCACAAGTTGGATTGCTGACGCATGCTCGAATAACAGACTGGGTCATGGATAGAAGATTTCTGTCTTTCTGTGCTGCATGCACTCACTTTTACCTCACGAATAAGCGTTAGGTTCAGAGCTTGTCAGTGGGTCAGAGCTTGTCAGTGGGTTCAGAGCTTGTCGGTGGGTTCAGAGCTTGTCAGTGGATTTAGAGCTTGTCAGTGGATTCAAAGCTTGTCAGTGGGTTCAGAGTTTGTCAGTGGATTCAGAGCTTGTCAGTGGGTCAGAGCTTGTCAGTGGGTTCAGAGCTTGTCAGTGGGTTCAGAGCTTGTCAGTGGATTCAGAGCTTGTCAGTGGGTCAGAGCTTTTCAGTAGGTTCAGAGCTTGTCAGTGGATTCAGAGCTTGTCAGTGGGTTCAGAGATTGTCAGTGGATTCAGAGCTTGTCAGTGGGTTCAGAGCTTGTCAGTGGATTCAGAGCTTGTCAGTGGGTTCAGAGATTGTCAGTGGATTCAGAGCTTGTCAGTGGGTTCAGAGCTTGTCAATAGGTTCAGAGCTTGTCAATGGGTTCAGAGGTTGTCAGTGGGATCAGACTTGACACATTTCCTAATTAAATCTGTTGAGTGTGTGTAAAATGTGCAGCTTATTACCTGAACGGTGCTACTAATACGATTAGTTGGTAGATAGGTAGGCTCGGCAGATAAATATATATGCAGACCGTTCATGTCGATATCAATGATATATAATTATATTGTTATTCAAGAAAGGTACACATGCACCCGGCTGTATTGTAAATAAATTTCTAATGACAAAGGTAGACTACATCAAAATCTCATATTCATAATTCATTTTGCGAACGCCATTGCGACAGGAGAACACAGTCAGTTTTGTCTCATTGGAAAGATGAAAACATACGTAAGTTACAGATAACAATGTGATTCATACCATATAATATATTATATAGCTTTTTTGTTCACCTAGTACTTATGTTACATTCCAGGAGTCTCGTGGGATATAGTTGAAACTTTTAATGAAAAAATAATACGAAGAGTTTTCATGTAAAACTGGAAATTTTTATCAGGAAATATTGACACTTAAGAAATCATATCTAGCCATTGAAAGTTGTATTCATTCTTTCTGTTTCACCAGGGACATTGACAACAAAGGGCGCGGCAAATTTTAGATGAACAGATGTAGTCTCATAATATGTTTCTTTGTATGTACAGGATTCGGGTGAAATATGGCGAGGATTATCCAATTAAACCGACACGGTAACCATAAAAGCCGGATCACCATGAAAAGTCTGCGCCTAACGGGGCTCTTTTACTACTGTGTTTGTCCTGCCAAGTCAATAGTGGGCATTATATTGCTTAGAAATCAACTCAAGATTACAACGGACTGGATGTGTTGAGCGAACTTTAATAATATTAATAATAAAAATAATACAGCTTAAATTTCAACACTAATTTATGGTAGTCTTTGCTGATTATGAAACATAATATAAAAGTGAATTTCAAGAGGGAAAAGAGAAGTGTACTTAAAATGTATTCGATTAAAGATTTTCTTCATTTTTCTTCCTCTTCTTAGCGGTCATCCGTTAAGAGGACGTGGATGTGTTGAGTCGCTAGTGTACATCAACGCCGCGATGTCCGCGGCTTTCGGCCCGTCACATCCGTCTTCAGCATCATCATCATCAAGTACTGTGCCTGCTGGCGTAGGTGATCATGCCTCTCCACAACCTTCGATCACGACAGTTATTTATAATTTCTGCTGTTGACCTTTTTCCAAGCCATTCTCTTAGGCTGTCTGGTATCTTTTCTCTTTGCTTCCCTCTATCTCTTCGTCTCTCAATTTTCCCAGTTATTACAATATATTCCAGCTGTTCTCTTCTCATTGCATGGCCAAAAAATGATGAGCGTTTCTTCCTAATGTTGAAAATTAACTGTCTTTTAGCTTTGACCTCTTTCAGAACGTTTTCATTACTCTTCTTAGCTGTCCATGGTACTCTCAACAGTCTTCAGCTTGGATGAGTAGATTTGCTTAACAATGTTTGCCTGGACAGCGGCAATTATTGGCCTACTCTCTTCGATTTGTAACTGCCAATGGTTCTTTAACGTGCGCGAATGAACACGGGACTTCCTGTATTTCGCTGTTTTTCCGAGAGGGATAAACATTGGAGATCACTACCCTGAGACCAGGGGTGGGTAGAGCCTTGAAGAAACCACGACAATATTCCCACCACCTGTTGTCGAGAGTCTGCTCTTCTCCCTCTAGGCCACCCATTCTTCGATTGAAGATAATTAATAGTTCATCTATAAATTAGGATATTGATTTTACAGAAGAAAGCTTAAATAGATAAAGGTAGTTATCTATCTATCTATCTATCTATCTATCTATCTATCTATCTATCTATCTATCTATCTATCTATCTATCTATCTATCTATCTATCTATCTATCTATCTATCTATCTATCTATCTATCTATCTATCTATCTATCTATCTATCTGTCTGTCTGTCTGTCTGTCTGTCTGTCTGTCTGTCTGTCTGTCTGTCTGTCTGTCTGTCTGTCTGTCTGTCTGTCTGTCTGTCTGTCTGTCTGTCTGTCTGTCTGTCTGTCTGTCTGTCTGTCTGTCTGTCTGTCTGTCTATCTATCTATCTATCTATATATCTGTCTGTCTTTCGACCTATCGAATCGTAGTCGACCCACAAGGCATAGACTCAGATACTCATTCCCTGTTTCGACATTTTCTTTCTATTTCTAGCAGTCTCGATCCTTGCAAAGATCTTTTTTTTTTCAAATCTCGCCATTTGTTTCTATTCTGTGCAAACATCTCGACCTCATTCGGGTAGCCGATTCTTGCTGTATTTGCCTCCTTGATTGTTCTTGTCCATGTTGTTTTCAGTGTTTCTCTGGGTCGCCCGCTTTTCCTACTACCTGTTGTTTCCCACTTGAGGGCTTTGCTATTCGGGTATTATCTTTTCTCATCACATGCCCAACATATGTCCAACGTCTTTTCTTGATTCAATCATCATGTACCATACCGGTTGGCGTAGGCGATCATGTCCTTCCACAATCTTCTATCTACAGTGCATCGTATCAGTTCTGTTGTTGACTGTTTTCCATGCCATGACACCAAGCTATCCAGTATTTTCTCTCTTTGTCGTCCGCGATCTCTCTTTCCTTTTATTTTACCAGTTGTAACCAAGTATTCCAACTTTCTCTTTTCATGATGTGCCCGAAAAACGTTGATTGCTTCTTTCTGATGTTTTTTAGGAGCTGCCTTTTTGTGTTGGCCTCTTTGAGAACTTCCTCATTGGTCTTTTTAGCTGTCCAGGGAACTTTCAACATTCTTCTGAGAAATCCCATCTCATTGGAGAATCGTCTTTTCATGTGTTTGTCTACTGTCCATGATTCGCTTACATAGGTCAGAATTGGTTCTATATAGCACCGATGAACTCTCGTTCTCATTTCTATTGACACAGATTTGTTGCATAAGATATTTTTCATTTTCTGAAATTGTATTTTGGCCTGAGCGATTCTACTTTTTATTTCCGTGGTGCATCTTCCATCCGATGTTATTATTGTGCCCAAGTATTTGACGCGTTGCACTTGTTTCAAATTTTTCCTGTTTATTTTTATAAAAATCACCTGCATGCTGGTGATGATTGTTTCTTCGATATGACCATTACTTCTGTTTTCTTACTATTCAGACTGAGACCTTTCTTTATGCTTTCTTTTACTATTATATTGTAAAAAGTGTCAATGTCCTCTTCTTCGCTATTACTTGTTGGTGCATAAGCTTGAATTATGTTGATATCCATTGGTCTACCTCTCAATTTTACTTGCAGAATTCTATCCGGTACTGGCCAAAATCCTTTCACTGTTTCTTGATTACGTAATGATATTAGTGGTTGATTGGCGAATTCTCTAATTTCCTCGTTTGACGATCAATTGGTAACGAAATGTTAGTGACTTTATTGTACTAAGTCTCGGAGTCATGAGGTGGGGGAGAATAGTTTCCTTGGTTGCTGTCTTTTCTTCTCAGAGATTGTTTCTCGTGCCAGTTAACAAAGGATGGGAGAACCTCCATAACCCTTTAGGTTCAACAAAACCTTGGGATATTCAAAAGGAATGTTTTACTCAATCTTAATTATGCATGCAAGAGCTGGGGAAAAAAAGGGGGGGGGGGGTGGAAGATATAGAATATAAAGAAGACATGTTGGAATACAAAATTCGACAAAAATGTGTTGTTCGGCATTAAATGAAGTCAAGTTGAATGCAGGAATGGAATAAGAGGTCATGCTATGAGACGCTACAACAATAGAAGGCATATGTCGGCCATATGATGAGAAAATACTTCAATATAATGTAATAAGTCAGCCATATGATGAGAAAATATTTCAATATAATGTAATAAGTCGGCCATGTGATGAGAAAAGATAACCAAGAGAAGGCATATATTGGACATATGATGAGAAAATATATCAAGATAAAGCATACATTGGACACATGATGATGAAAAGATAACAAGATCAGGCATATATCGAACATATGATGAGAAAAGACAGCAATATCATTCGAAAAGAAAACCACCACCCCTCTGAACTCTCAAATGACAAGAAGGATAGCCTATTTCAAACAACCAAAAAATGCAACAGAGATATAAAGAATGGAGCCAGTGGTGGGGAGTGTTAATCACTCTAAGGTATGATGATGGTATGATTACAAGGAAGGAACACAACACAAACCTGACGTTTCGGCCTGTGGCCTTCTTCAGAGTACAATGATAACGACAACAAACGGTGAAGCACAATTATCTATAACTACCTGTTAGATGATCAGATGAATGGACAGGTGGACAGAATAGAAGAAAGTAGGATATTAAAAATAGAAAAGGAAGCTACATGAGGGAAGGTAGGATGAGTGTTAAGATGTTTAAAGTAGAAAGAATAGGAGAATATATAAAAATATTTCACTTAGCTCAAATAACTTGTCTGTTCGCCGTGAACGAAACGAATAAATGACCGTATGTGGAACATCACGTGACGGAAGAACGCGATACAGGAATTGTGGGAAAACAATTGGGGGGGGGGGGAATGGCGGGTAATCCAGACCTGTGTCAAAACACCGGTCAAAATAAATAGAAACCAAAACAATAACTCAGGTAAGGCATGACAAAGAGCGGAAGAAGAAGATAATCGGTCTCATAAAACTACTGGAGCCTAACAGGAAAGGGGAGGGGGGGGGGTGTAATCCAAACAGAGGAATCGGAGAGGAATGAGAGGGAGGGAATAATAACCAGAAGAGGAGAAATAGAAAGGAAGAATAAGAAGGGAAAGAATCAGGTATAGGAAAAGTGGATAGGAGGAGAGGCGGTGGGTTAGGAGAGAATAAATAGAGAGGGAGTCACAAAGAAGTGGAGTAATAGAGGGATGGTACGCAGGAAGTAGTGCCTAGAGAGGTAGAGTAGTTGGAAAACGGAGAGACTATGGGGATACTATTAGTGTATATATAAAGTGGAATAGGAAGTATACACCAGAGGAGGAGAGGTAAAAGATAGGAGGAGAGGCGATGGGTCAGGAGTGAATAGATAGAGAGGGAGTCACAAAGAAGTGGAGTAATAGAGGGATGGTACGCAGGAAGTAGTGCCTAGAGAGGTAGAGTAGTTGGAAAACGGAGAGACTATGGGGATACTATTAGTGTATATATAAAGTGGAATAGGAAGTATACACCAGAGGAGGAGAGGTAAAAGATAGGAGGAGAGGCGATGGGTCAGGAGTGAATAGATAGAGAGGGAGTCACAAAGAAGTGGAGTAATAGAGGGATGGTACGCAGGAAGTAGTGCCTAGAGAGGTAGAGTAGTTGGAAAACGGAGAGACTATGGGGATACTATTAGTGTATATATAAAGTGGAATAGGAAGTATACACCAGAGGAGGAGAGGTAAAAGATAGGAGGAGAGGCGATGGGTCAGGAGTGAATAGATAGAGAGGGAGTCAGAAAGAAGTGGAGTAATAGAGGGATGGTACGCAGGAAGTAGTGCCTAGAGAGGTAGAGAAGTAGGGAAACGGAGAGACTGAGGTGATACAAAGAGAAGTGGAGTGAGAGTGGCTGATGAACAGACAAGTGGAGTCCTAGAAGAGGGTTAAGAGGAGACAACCGAGTAAAGGGGAGGGGGGGGGGGTTATTATACAGGAATAGTGAGGGTAGAGAAGTGGTGACACAAGAGAATAGAGAATCCTAGGAGTGTATATATAAAGGGGAATAGGAAGTATCCATCCGAGGAGGAGAGGTAATATAGTGATAAGGTGGAGATGGACATATAGGTAGTCCGCAGAGAGGAGGGAAGGGGGGGGGTTGTTAAAAGGGAGAAGAAGACAAAATAAGGGATGACTCCAAGTGGATAGGAGGAAAAAAGGGATAGATGGGGAGATAGGATGAATAGTACAGGGGTGGGAGAAGGGGACAGAGGAAGAGGGGTCCTCAGAGGGACAGGGATATATTGATGCCACGGGGGGTGAGGCAACCCCAACGAGCTATCAGACGGTGCTCAAGAGTGAGACGACTGTGGTGATCAGAAGAGCATGATACTAGGCCCGTCACCAAGACAGCAGCCTTCCCCCGATGGCCCCTCGAGTTAAAGTGGACTGCTCCAGGAGTGCCCGCTTCTCGGGTGATGTCATGTAAATGTTCACGGCACCTATCCCCGATACATCGACCAGACTGACCGATATAGGTTAACTTGCATCGCTTACATGACTGACATCGCTTACATGACTGACATCGCTTACATGACTGACATCGCTTACATGACTGACATCGCTTACAGACATCTCTTATATTTTAAGACCTACTGAGTTTGGCGCCAACTACCAATAAGACAAGAAAGCCCATGCAAGAATGCAGAGACACTGAACCTAACATAAAAGATGACTTCAAAGAAACCATAATACATGCACCCAGAAATCAATCACTGAGGATAAACAACTTACCAATAGAAATGGTAGCAGCAGCAACAGACATAAAAGTTACGTGGCTGCACAGAATATGCACTATAGCATGGTAACAATTGAACGCACAGAAGACAGACAACAGGCTACTGTCATACCAATACGGGAAAATATAACAAGAGATCTGTGGCTGCCCTGCTGCCCTGCAGGTGAGCTCGGGAGAGTAAAAGCTAAGGGAGGGTACTCCGAAGTAAAACAACCCCACTGCCTTGTGGATGAGACTTTTTAGTCAAAGGCTAGCGGAGTCAACCGTAAACAAACCGACGGAAGGCAACAGAAAACCACCGTCGTAACTTCTTTGTACAATCATGAATCGCCACAAAAGCAGTTTTCCCAAAAAAATGAGGAAGATACTATGCAATCCATGTTTCACAGTCGAAAAAAGAAAAAGAGTTCTTAAATGTTATGTAGAGTAAGTCTTAGCATATGGATGTGAATCATGGACGATAGGACAACAAAAAAGAAAATCACTGGATTCTGTAGAAATGTGGTTTTACAGAAGAATTTTGAGAATACCATGGACAGCTAAGAAGAGTAATGAAAACGTTATGAAAGAGGCCAAAACAAAAAGAGAGCTAATTTCCAATATTTGGAAGAAACAATCATCATTTTTTGGCCATGTAATGAGAAGAGAACAACTGGAATATATTGTAACAACTGGGAAAATTGAGAGACGAAGAGATCGAGGAAAGCAAAGAGAAAAAATACCAGACAACTTAAGAGATTGGCTTTGGCAGAAGGTCAACAACAGAAATGATAAATAACTGTCGAAATCGAAAATTGTGGAGAGACATGATCACCAACGCCAGCAGGCCCGGTACTTGATGATGATAGCAAGAGAGACAGCAACCAATAGAGAGGCATTTCCCATCTCAGTCAAGTAAGGAAGTTATATGCCAAACATTACAAAGAAAAGGTATAAACCAATTTAGAGCTACAGATGGACTTCCTGAAAAAATAGATGTTGTACTGCCACACTATTCACCCTAAAACAGCTAGCAGATAGGATGACATAATACAACAGCTTTCATACACCAAGTAAACGTAGAACAATTATGGGTGATACTAACCACATACAGAGTAAGACAACATCTAACCAACCTATTGAAAAGTCTACATCAACAACAGCTGCACAGTCAAAACAGCAGTAGGCTACACTGATCGTTTTGATGTTAGAACAGTAGCAAGAATGAAGTGTGTACTATCTCCTCTATTGTTTATTTTCTGTGTGGACTACATATGCAAGTTAGCCAACCGGGCGATTGAACACTTATGGATTCTAATTCGTTTGCAGTGCTGCCTTGGCCTTTGATCAGCTACAACTACAACTACAGATATCAAGATAAGGCATATATCAAACATATAGTGTATCTGTATAGGCTATATCTGTATATCTACACATACAGAGTAAGACAACATCTAACCAACCTATTGAAAAGTCTACATCAACAACAGCTGCACTGTCAAAACAGCAGTAGGCTACACTGATCGTTTTGATGTTAGAACAGTAGCAAGAATGAAGTGTGTACTATCTCCTCTATTGTTTATTTTCTGTGTGGACTACATATACAAGTTAGCCAACCGGGCGGTTGAGCACTTATGGATTCTAATTCGTTTGCAGTGCTGCCTTGGCCTTTGACCAGCTACAACTACAACTACAGATATCAAGATAAGGTATATATCAAACATATAGTGTATCTGTATAGGCTATATCTGTATAGGCTATATCTGTATAGGCTATATCTGTATATAGTATATTTGTGTAGGTTACACACATCGCTTTGAAGTTAGAAAAGGAGCAAGACAGAGGTGAGTACTATCTCCCCTATTGTTTATTTTCTGCGTGGACTACATAGGGAAGTTAGCCAACCCATGTGAGACATGAGATTAATGATCTTCTATTCGTAGACGATCCAACACTAAAACATTTTTAAAAATAGATCTACAGGAACACATAACCTACAGGAGCACATAAATAGGCTTAACAGCATAGACAAGCCAATACAATGTGAAAATAAATATCAACCAAACAGCAGTCATGAATATAAACAAATAAAAACCGAAGATCAAGATAATGATAGAGAGCGGACAACTAAAACAAATAAAGGAATTCACTTCTTCCAGTCAATATGGCGGATAGGTGACAGGTGCAGCTGGGGATCTATCTGAAAAGGGTTCCTTGTTGCAGTTTCCTCATATTCCTTGATTGCTGACGGAGCTACTGAGTTTAGTGCTCTATGCACATCATGAGCTGTGTTTTTCATCCGGATCGTGTTTCGATATTCCGATTTCTTACGATGAATGATGATATCGTACGACGAAGGACAGTTCTTCCGTTTGGTCTTCATTTATTCTGTTCATTTTGTCCTTAACTTATTTTCTTTGTTCATTTTGTCCTTAACTTATTTTCTTTGTTCAGTTTGTCCTTAACTTATTTTCTTATTTTCTTTGTTCAGTTTGTCCTTAACTTATTTTCTTTGTTCAGTTTGTCCTTAACTTATTTTCTTTGTTCATTTTGTCCTTAACTTATTTTCTTTGTTCAGTTTGTCCTTAACTTATTTTCTTTGTTCAGTTTGTCCTTAACTTATTTCCTTTTAATTAATTTGGCTCTAACTTATTGCCTTTATTCAGTTTGGCTCTTCAGTTTGGGTACATGAACTTCAGGTATATGGTGGATAGGCAGCAGGAACCATTGAAGGCTATGCATGAAAAGTGTTCCTTGTTGCAGTTTCCTTTATTCCAAGTCCATGGGGGACTGGTTAGTCTCGAGGCAAGACGCCGGCCTCGGGACAGAGAGGTTGTGTGTTCAAATCTCGGCTAGACTGGTTGGGATTTTTATTTATGATTTCTCTCTGCGACAACCACCCCTGGTCTCAGCAGCGAGGCCCGGCTTGAAACGTCAGTTACTCATCGACGGAAAAAAACATGAGTACCTCCGAAGTCGGAGTTATCTGTCTGTGCGGCGAGGGGCCCCTGTGCACGCGGCTGCCAGGGAAAAAATGGATTAACACGCAAAACTCAGTTCCTAGTCTCTAGGGACTTGGTCAGAGTTGAAAACTGGCGAACGCAACAACAACAACAACAACAACAACAATATGTAATTACACACACACACACACACATATATATATATATATATATATATATATATATATATATATATATATATATATGTAGATGTTAAACAAATAAACTATCAACATATAGTCAAATATGCTAAAAATTGTGTAGATTTTTTTTCCCCCAGATCGTATTGCTTCTAATTGTTTTTTGTTTTTTTTTGTTTTTTTTGCTTTGATTGGTAATGTGCGTTCTAGAGTGATGGGATTTTTATGTAAATGGTTTGGGTTCAACTACCTAGGAAGTCTAGTGACAAACTAGAGTTGTTTTTTTTTTTTTTTTAACTATCTTTACGACACATAGTACCATTGCTGGTGTATGTCGGGGGGCTCACAATAGAACCAGAGGGACAAAGGCCGAACGGGTTTCGAACACCGTATGCCGACTTTTCAGCCGGCGAACCTCCGCGCAACTAGACTGTAATTTATAAGCAGCAAAAATTCAAGATGCAACAAAGCTTGTCAAATCATCGGACAAATGTCGCCACTGCTGCCCTAGAAGAAAATAACACTATAAGCAGAACGGGCACTCTGCAACGCAATATTCACCCCAACAATGTACTACCTAAGCCAAATCAGTCAAATAAAATTCCTTACATTATGTAACCCAGGTCGCGATGCAAATAATAACCATAGTCGTTAGGTTTCTATTCATTGCTATATATTGCTTCATTCTGTTCACCGAATGTAATAGATGAAGCATGTTCTCACATATTTAGCGATAATTCAATATAAATACTTCAATCCACATTTTTAAAAATTATTTGCTTTTCCAGAAAATATATTTTATTTTAATTTGTTTCCCTGCACTCAAGTTTTTATTTTTTAATTCTTGTGGTGATAATGGAGAAATAGTAATATTTTCGGTATCAGCTTTTCTCGTGTGTTATAAATGATGAAAGAATTTAAAAAAAAAAAAAAACAATATTCGCACATATGCTCAATAGGTTATCAAGTGACAATACACATTCGTTGATATTCTGTCTGGGGTAGTAATTACACGCTATTGTAACGTTCAACATTATTCAAACTGCAAGTTTGTATGGAGGCAGTCTATGAACATTTTGTAGGATGCCACCTGCGAACCTGGACACATTAACAATTACCGCGACCTCATAGTCTGGATACATCCACCCCACATACTGTAGACATCATGAGAAAAGCATGGGATGTCCGTTTGTACGTGACATTCTAAATAAGGCCTTCGGTAAAGACATCTGACTAAAGTTATTCAAATAACGACATGTGCAGGTCTACTGACTCGGTGGTACCAACGGACGACGCTGTCCACTACCTGGTGGAGTTCCTGAACATCCTCGGCGCTTCTGATTGTATCAGCTGGCGAGCTTCTTGCTCAAGGTTGGTGCTCCTGTGATGTTGCTGCGAAATCTCAACCCTGTTGTGTCTCGGATAAGACATTGTTCATGCCTCGGGTAAGACATTGTCCATGCCTCGGGTAAGACATTGTCCATGCCTCGGGTAAGACATTGTTCATGCCTCGGGTAAGACATTGTTCATGCCTCGGGTAAGACATTGTTCATGCCTCGGGTAAGACATTGTTCATGCCTCGGGTAAGACATTGTTCATGCCTCGGGTAAGACACTGTTCATGCCTCGGGTAAGACATTGTTCATGCCTCGGGTAAGACATTGTTCATGCCTCGGGTAAGACATTGTTCATGCCTCGGGTAAGACATTGTTCATGCCTCGGGTAAGACATTGTTCATGCCTCGGATACCGCTGATAATGTCCGAGTGCCGCCTACCATTCCAGCGGCTGCAGCTCATCTCATTCAGAGAATGCTGTCCCCAGCATTGTCCATGCCTCGGGTAAGACATTGTCCATGCCTCGGGTAAGACATTGTTCATGCCTCGGATACCGCTGGTACTGTCCGAGTGCCGCCTCCCATTCCAGCGGCTGCAGCTCAAGATCTGCCTTACAACAACCATTAACAAATATATGGGAGGGAGGGTGGAGGTGTCACTTAAAGCGGCAGGTAGTGACTTGAGTGAAGAGGGGCTGTTTCTCACTTGGCCATTTCTACATAACTTGTCCCAGAGTGAGCTCACCTAGCAAGCTCGTCATCTTAGTACTTAGGAAAGAATCGCTAATGTTGTCTACAACAAAATCCTTCACTGGAGCAATGGTTTCAGTCTGAAAAACACCGACAGTCTTCAGATGGAACATCATGGCTGTGATGTTATAATATTCATTGACTTTTCTGTCATTGAGACTTGAGCCGATAACAGGTTGGCTGTCCCTGACATTAGCAACCAATTCTCTCCGACCTCACAGTCAGTTTTAACCCACATTTTTCTTTCTTCTTCTTCATTTCCTTTTGTAACTATTTGGGTGCCGAGGAGATTCCAAGCTTTGGTTCTTACCCGTCTGTCGACTTCAGCCATTGTCAATTGTTGTTGTTGTAGCGATCTTTTATGTTGTCTGTCCATCTTACGCTGAGTCTGTTTCGTGCTTTTATTTCTTCTCCTCTTTTAATATATGCTTTGTACCGTAAGGAAAGGAATCGCATTTTTTATAGATGTACGAACCGTTTTATTTTTGTTATAATTTAATTTTGCATGTAGTTTATGTTTTGCTCAATGGCTACTCTCTCTTATAATATTATTTTGTATTCTGTCTTTTTCTGGTCACTCCAAGCGCTTTTCTCAGACATCTCATCTCTGTGGTGACAAACCTTTTTTTATGGTTGGCCGGGAATGACTATGTTTGGCTTTGAAAAGACAATGATGTATAACGAATATACTTTGTATAAGATGTTTCTTGGTGATGATAGGTAGGTATTGCTTTTTGTTGAAGTGTAGGGAATTTCTGAGCAAATATTTCGTTTGCCTTGTTGCATCGGACCTTTATTTCGTTATCAATGTTGCCATCTTCAGAGAATGCTGTCCCCAGATATTTAAAGTTTGTTACTTATTTTATGGAAACACCCAGAAAGGGACCAAAAGAAGATTCGCAATAGCAACACAAAATTTAAATGTCATTAAGAACATATGCCTCAATACCTACAGTAAAATTATTACTGAGGACGTGTCTTGATTGCAGCATACAGTTGTGAATCATGGACAATCTCGCAAACAGCAAGGAAGGAAATCGAATCATTTGAAAGAAAATGCTGCAGAAATACGCTTAAGATACTTTGGATAGTGAAAAATAGCAATAAAGGTATTCTTAAAAAATGTAAACATTAAAAAAAACGAATAAACACCATTCTACATATACAATTAAAATACCATAACCACGTCAAAAGACTGGCTGGAATGAACAATAATAGAAGGCATGGTTCCTGGGCGACGCATCAGGGGAAGAACTAGAAGAAGGTGGTTTAAAAGAAATCAAGGAGGCCTTGAATATGAATACAGAGGAAAGTTCTCTGGGAGATCTGGCTAGAGATAGAGATTCTTTCAGATGGTCTGTGGTGAGCGCAACGTTCTCTGGGAGATCTGGCCAGAGACAGAGATTTTAACAGATGGTCTGCGATTAATGCAACGTTCTGTGAGAGATCTGGCTAGAGACAGAGATTATTTCAGACGGGTTTTGGAGAATGAAACATTCTGTGGGAGATCTGGTTAGAGACAGAGATTATTTCAGACGGGTTTTGGAGAATGTAACATTCTGTGGGACATCTGGCTAGATACAGAGATTATTTCAGACGGGTTTTGGAGAATGTAACATTCTGTGGGAGATCTGGTTAGAGACAGAGATTGTTTCAGACGGGTTGTGGTGAATGCAACGTTCTGCAAATTACATGCGACCCGCTGATACTAGTTTTTTTAATTTTTAATCGGTGTTCTACTGTTGTGTTTAACGTCTATTTTTTGTCTTCCTGTTGACATGACTTCTGCTTCTTCAGTGCATATTTTCATGTTTTTCACTTTGACAACAATTGCTCTTGAAGCTTTGTTTCTTTGCAAACTGTTAGGGCTTGGTCATAAACACAGAGTAGTCAATTAATATATCTCAATTTTCTGATCTGGCATCATTTCTTATTGTGTCAGTGCAAGTGATGAGCAACAGTTGTGACAATACGCATCTTTGTCTTACTCCAGATGTTATTGCGAATGGTTTTGATGTTCCTTTATTTACTCTAATAACAATTCTACAGTTAATATATAAGCTCTTGCAAAATCTCATAAAGTGGACATTTACTGAGCGAGCGTTGATTATAATACATATCTATCTACCCTATCAAAGGATTTCTTTTGGTTCACATATGACATGCAATGATTATATTTTTATTTTCTGTTCTTCTGTACTACCTGAGTATAAATGCTGAATCTGTGCATCTATTTTGTCGAAACCCCTATTTTGTCGAAACCCCATCTGTACTTCTTGTAACAGGGGTTCTGATTTGCCCTCATTTTATCTCGATAATGTTGGCACACATTTTGCTTTCATGGCTCGGCAGTGCCTCGATAGTTTGTGCATTCTTTTTTGTTTCATTTATTCTTCCAAAGTGGAATTATTATTGCTGGTTGCCTGTCAATAGGTGTTTCCCTTTGTATCCGTCTTGCTCTTTCTTTCTTTCTTTCTTTCTTTCTTTCTTTCTTTCTTTCTTTCATTCATTCATTCTTTCTTTCTTTCTACCCTTTCTTTCTTTCTATCCTTTCTTTCTTTATATCCTTTCTTTCTTTCTTCACTTTCTCTTTTACCCGTTCGAGTTTTGAATGAGATACAAAGTTCTGGTTTCCCCCTTTTTGGCGGCTTCAGTCCTTGTTATTTGATCTTTGTTGCTGTCTGTTCACTACTATGGGTCTGCCACTTGCTCTTCTACCGCCTCCTCTTTTTGTATATGTTTTGTATGATAAGAAATCACAACCAAAAATATTGGTTATAAATATAAATATAAGTATATAATAAAATATATTTGGGTTCTTTGGTCTACTTACTATGCCATACTTTTTATAGTTCTTCTCCTCTAGTCCCTTATGAGACACTTCGGTTTTCTCTTCAATAAAAATTTTTTTTTTTTTTTTTTCTGTGCTTCTTACCCCTCATTTATTTTTACTGTACCCCACTCTCAGACATCTCACTCTTAGCGTCTTTTTACACCTGTCAGACTACTATTCGATTCTTTCTCCTTTGTGTTTGCACACTGACCCCTGTGTTTACTCATCTGGTTCTGTTTACATTTACGCACTTTTTCGCACGATTTTCGACGTTCACGACAGCCGCACTTGGTTACGATTTTATTTTGGATTTGACAGGATAGTTTTACTTTTTGTTGTTGTTTTCTTTAACACATTTCGATTGTTTTTGTTTTGGTTGTTTCGTTATTAATTTGTGTGTGTGTGTTTTTATTGTTTGTTCCTGATGAAGGCCTATTGAGCCGAAACGTTGTTTAGTCTGTGTCGTCCACTTGTCACGTAAAGCTTCTTACATACCTTTTTTTATTTTTTAATTTTTCCTCATATTCAGCTTTACTGCAGCTTCGCATTTTTATGCCTTAACCTTTAAAAGAAAACTGCTAGAACAAAAATTCATATAGGTGAAGGTGTATCTTGGTCTACGCCCTATGGGCCGGTTACGGCTCGAAAGGTCAATAGATAGATAGATAGATTAAAGACTTTGGTTGATAAGTGGACACTTTTTAGGGTTTTGAGTTCAACTTTTTGGTTATGAGACGAAATTTTAGGGCTTGTTGTTATATTAGTTGTCTTTTGGAGTAACTTTTTGGACTTTGCATATAAATTGTTGGGGTTTGTGTCTAACTATTTTGAGTTAAGGTTGTCTTTTTGACAAACTTTTGGACTTTGAATGTAACTATTTGGTCTTTTGTGTCTAAATATTCTGAGTTTGGGTTGTCTTTTTGACAAAATTTTGGACTTTGCATATAACATTTATGACTTTCGTGTCTAACTATTCTGAGTTTGGGTTGTCTTTTTGACAAAGTTTTGGCCTTTGTATATAACATTTACGACTTTTGTGTCGAACTAGTATCACTTTGGGACTAAATTTTTAGGGTTTTGAGTTCAACTGTTTGGTTATGAGACGAAATTTTGGGGTTAAGTGTTACATTAGTTGTCTTTTGGAGTAACTTTTTGGACTTTGCCTATAAATTGTTGGGTTTTGTGTCTAACTATTCTGAGTTTGGGTTGTCTTTTTGACAAACTTTTAGACTTTGTATATAATATTTACGACTTTTGTGTCGAACTAGTATCACTTTGGGACTAAATTTTTAGGGTTCGTGTTCAACTTTGTGCATATGAACCGAAATTTTGGGGTTAAGTGTTACATTAGTTGTCTTTTGGAGTAACTTTTTGGACTTTGCCTATAAATTGTTGGGTTTTGTGTCTAACTATTCTGAGTTTGGGTTGTCTTTTTGACAAACTTTTAGACTTTGTATATAATATTTACGACTTTTGTGTCGAACTAGTATCACTTTGGGACTAAATTTTTAGGGTTTTGAGTTCAACTGTTTGGTTATGAGACGAAATTTTGGGGTTAAGTGTTACATTAGTTGTCTTTTGGAGTAACTTTTTGGACTTTGCCTATAAATTGTTGGGTTTTGTGTCTAACTATTCTGAGTTTGGGTTGTCTTTTTGACAAACTTTTAGACTTTGTATATAATATTTACGACTTTTGTGTCGAACTAGTATCACTTTGGGACTAAATTTTTAGGGTTCGTGTTCAACTTTGTGCATATGAACCGAAATTTTGGGGTTAAGTGTTACATTAGTTGTCTTTTGGAGTAACTTTTTGGACTTTGCCTATAAATTGTTGGGTTTTGTGTCTAACTATTCTGAGTTTGGGTTGTCTTTTTGACAAACTTTTAGACTTTGTATATAATATTTACGACTTTTGTGTCGAACTAGTATCACTTTGGGACTAAATTTTTAGGGTTTTGAGTTCAACTGCTTGGTTATGAGACGAAATTTTGGGGTTAAGTGTTACATTAGTTGTCTTTTGGCGTAACTTTTTGGACTTTGCATATACATTTTTGAGCTTTGCATCTAACTATTTTGAGTTTGGGTTGTCTTTTTAACAAACTTTTGGATTTGAATATAACATTTACGACTTTTGTGGTGAACTAGTATCACTTTGGGACTAAATTTTTAGGGTTTTGAGTTCAACTTTTTGGTTACGAGACGAAATTTTGGGGTTAAGTGTTACATTAGTTGTCTTTTGGAGTTACTTTTTGGACTTTGCATATAAATTATTGGGCTTTGTGTCTAACTATTTTGAGTTTAGGTTGTCTTTTTGGCAAACTTTTGGCATTGAATATAACATTTACGACTTTTCTGGTGAACTAGTATCACTTTGGGACTAAATTTTTAGGGTTTTGAGTTCAACTTTGTGAGTATGAACCAAAATTGTAGGTTTTGGAACTAAGTTTTCTTACCTGAAATGATCATCTTTACTGTTGTCTGTCACTCGTTGAAGTGATAAAGATATGGAACTCCAAAGTCTAAGAGCTGAATTAATCACCTTTAATGATGTCTGTCGTTCGTTGAAGTGGGCAACACTGGTATTAAAGCCTTCAGCGGTCAAAATGAGGTCATAGAACTCTTCTGGAATTGGCTCAGGGGTCAAAATGAGTTCAAGTAATCCACCACCCCGCCTTTCTTTCCCCCACCACTGACCCGGCAGCCACTACCTACGCTTCGGCTAACGCGCTTCTCTGATTGGTTAATCCACCTGTCGGTCATTTCTTTGCCCCGCCTCCTATACTAATACTCTTCTCTGATTGGTTAATCCCGATATCAGTCGATGTTGGCATAGTCACTCGCTGATTGGCTAATTTATTCATTTCTTACCAGGCTATATTTAAACTAGACGGCGTTATAAGTTTAGTTGATTCAAGGAAAGTTACTGTTCATTCTAGCGGAGACTATATTTTGCACAGTAAGTTGGATTGTTTTCTCTTAAAGTATGTTAAGGGTTATCGATAATAGGTTATATTCAGTGTAGATGATTGAGACTATATTTTATACTGTAAGTTTGAATGTTTTCTCTTAAAGTATGGTAAGACTTAACGATAACACGTTATTCAACTGTATTGATGTAAAGTAGTTAAGACAAGTAATGTTGAATGTAATGTTCCTTCATTTTTCTTATTGGTTGATTAAAGTATGATATACCAGACAACCGCCATACAGCCCTCATGTCACACTAGACGCCCGGTATACAGCCTTATATCACACTAGATGACTTCCATACACCCCACATACCACACTAGATGACCTCCATACACCCCTCACGACACAGTAGACGACCTCCATACACCCATCGCTGCGATGAACATACTAGCAAAACAGAATGTATAAACTGTAAGGGTGTTAAAGCATACACCAAACGAACGCCCGGGCTTTTTAAACTAGAGTACGAAGGGACAGCTCTTGTTAGCTTATGTAGTAAGACTTACCATTGTAGTGGGTATTACGATAAAATCAGTTGTAAAGGGTTAAGCAAGCAACACAACAAATTAGATAAAGATATGTTTTTAGAGGTTCTCGCCACGCAAAAGGCCAAGGGTGGGAAAAATGTAGGTTTCAAAGTCTTAAATAATTCCATATTTTCCTACAGTCAAACAAGAAATGCTCTTTCCTATTTCTATATAAAAAGAAATGTAGCTGATGATAACGTCTCGACTACGCCTTTAGATATTTAACTCTTTACACTACCAGCTTAGCCTAACCAGCAATCTCTAACAGTTTCACCCCTTATGATTCATTTATGACACAACGCTAAGCAGACACCCAACTACCTATCTATAAATAAATGTTATCCATGTACTATATATTGACTCACTGTACTGAATATTTTTGTAATGTTATATAATATCAATGTATGTTATACACCTATTGAGATAATAAAAGAATAAAATATATCTTTGTCTTCTGTCTTATATTGATCGTTTTTCATTGATGTTGTATAATCTACTAACCTATCACTATCGCTCAAGTACACCAAGCGCTCCAAAGTCAGCACACACCAGACATAAACAGCGCACTTCCCGGGTCACCTGGACTAAAGGTCAACATCCCGACACGAAATGGCATGGTTAACTCCCCCTGCACCTACGGTACATTAGGTGCGCCGCGCACCTACTATATATCTTTGTTAATTTACGGGCCAAATGCTAATCAAATCCTTCCTGCTATACTACTGTTGTTATATTCTGAATCTCCACTATGAGGTTAAGAAGCACCTTGAAGTATTCCTTCCACTAGTTAATTATTTTTACCAGGTCTGTTAGAGGTCCAAGTTCAAAGCTTCTCATCAAATTTAGGTCTTACATAATTTTTGTAAAAATCATACATTTATTATATTTATTTTGCTCGCATTTTTATATCTTCGCATCATTATAATAATGTCCTTCATCATCAATAATTACTGACCATTGCCTGACATGGGGTAGTTTTTATTTATTTATTATTTGTCATTGCAATCAAATAAAATTTAAACTGCACTCAACAATGATATAAACTACTTAAACCCCGTATCGACGCATGGTTATGACACCAGTTCTGTACAAAATTACTTGAATATAACTCTGATATCTTTATAATTGTAGCAAACTACACTTAGTATTATTTCATGACGAAAGGGACAAAAAGCCAGACATAAAATGTACATACAACTATAAAATCCTGAAATCTGAAGTAGAAAAAGCTATAAAAACAATGAAAAAGGGAAAGGCAGCAGGGCCTGACTATATACATATAGAGATGATTCCGGCTCTAGAATAGTTTGGCGTCGAGTGATCACAGACATATGCAATGACATATACCATACAGGATACATACCAAACGATCTAAAAACATCAATTTTCATTGCATTGTCTAAAAAGGACGGTGAAGTTGAGTGCAGTGATTTCAGAACAATAATCCTAATGAGCCAGGTAACACAAATTTTACTTAAAGTTATACAGGGAAGGGAATTTCAGAATAAAATCAATACTGAAATAGATGAGCAACAATTTGGATTCAGGAAAAACAGTGGGACAAAAGAAGCCATATTCAGCATGAGAACATGGATTGAAAAGTACACAGAAGTAAACAAACCAATATATGCCTGCTTTATAGACTACACCAAAGCTTTCGATAGAATACACCATAACCAACTCATAGACTGCCTAAAGGATATAAATCTAGACGACACAGACATAGGACTAATATGTAATTTGTACTGGGAGCAAACAGCATTAATAAAATATAACAACGAGAACTCTACACCCATGGACATAAAAAGAGGAGTAAGACAAGGATGCATCCTATCACCAAGCTTGTTCAATCTATACACTGAGCAAATCTTTAAAAACATCTCAGAGATGTCAGACCTAAACATTAATGGAAAGATAATCAATAACGTAAGATATGCTGATGATACTGTTCTACTAGCAGAAAATCCTAAAGACCTACAACAATTGCTTAATGTGATAAACATAACAAGCAAAAAATATGGACTAGAAATGAATATCAAAAAGACTAAAACTATGATCATAAACAAAGAAAATTCTCAAGACCTACAATTAAATATCACAGTTGAGGGAATACATCTGGAGACAGTCCAGAGCTACAACAACCTGGGATATACTTTAACCAATGATGGAAAATGCAAAACTGAAATAAACAAAAGAATAGGTATGGCAAAAAGTAATTTTAATGCCATGAAAAATATAGTAACAACAAAGCAAATATCAGCAGGGCTGAAACTAAGAATGGCAAAATGTTACATCTTCTCAATATTCCTGTATGGTGCAGAAACATGGACATTAGACACGAAAACAGAACAGAAAATTGAAGCCTTTGAAATGTGGATTTATAGAAGAATAGGTAGAATTGGATGGAAACAAAAGATAACAAACGATGAAGTTTTAAAACAACTGAAAATAAAAAGAGAACTACTAAATACAATTAAGACAAGACAAATGAAATTTTGGGGGCATGTTAAAAGACACAACAGCCTACTAAAAGTAATATCGGAAGGAAAAATACAAGGTAAAAGAGGCAGAGGCAGACCAAGACTAACATGGACGAGTAACATCAAAAGATGGACAAGTCAATCTATGTCAGCCTGCACAATCAAAGCAAGAAACAGAGTAGAATGGCGATCCGTGGTAGCCAACCTTCGTTGCAGAGAAGGCAAGCGATGATGATGATGACACTTAGTATTCGGCATAAAATTATTTGTCAGTCACACTTAGCTATGTTTCAACTTTTAGTTGACCACATTAAATGACGTGTTTGTAAACTTACTGATGTAGTTTGATAGATTATTTATTCGAGTGAATTGGAGCTTGAAGTGACCGTGGACACTCTCTTTTCGGTGATGTCGTTTGAAATTGTCGCCCAAGCAGCCGACTTGAGTTGCACTGGAGTTCGACATTACTAACGGCTGCCAACGGACAGCGAAAAATCAAAATGGCTGCACGTCGCCCTGTTTTGTAGAGACTAACGCAGTCGCTTAACTCTTTCCATATGTTTCCACGCACCATACGCCATGCCGAATTCTGTCATGTACGTTTAGCCGCACAGTGCGTCGCTATTAATTTTATTAGTATAAAATAAACCGTCATCAAATCATATTATTTTTACTTGTATCCTCTTGGTATTGGTGAAATTTAATTCCTTGTTTAATTATTTAAAAATTCATATATAATATGTTAAGTGTTAGATAAATATAAACATGTAGATTAATACTTAAAAACATGAACAATTATGTTACTGAAATCTCTACCGCTAAATTGATTAAAGCTTTCCGTACTAAAAGAGTTAAAACGTTTCAGTTGCTTGCTTTGTTTTAAATGTGTTTTTTCTTTTAGGAAACTTCAGTAAGGAATTGATTGTGCATTCTCTACTTGATAGAAATCGTTTGGAATCATCGCTTGTACGCCGAGATTAGGGCTGCGTGGTAGCCAACCACGTCAACAGAATTTGCCACAGTGCTTTGGCGGAAGCTATGACACCAGTGGAGAAGATATGGGGAGTTCCCGACTGCAATAATACTGATTTCATGAACAGAACAAAACAGATTAGATTGAAACCAAAAATTGCGTCTATAATACGATGCAAGTTTTCAAGTAAATAAAGGAAACAGCGATTTGGTCAATCCTGTATTCTGATATTACTGAACAGCTTGTCTTTTACAAGCAGAGAGTATTAAATTACCGATTAAATCATCTAAACCACACTCAAATGAGTTCAAAAATATAACTAACTGAAGCTAAATTGTGAAAAAATGGCAACTGCTAAACTTTGGAAGAAAATAAGAAAGAGCCACGTCACGCACAGAGACCTATAGGAAATATGGTGTTGGTGTCTATCAGTGATTTCATATTTACTATAAAAATGTTTAACAGAACTCCGCCATCCCATAAAACGGGTAGACTGGCAGCAATACTAGTTTGTAAATTGTTGATAAAATGTTTATTTCGGGATTCTTCAAACTCTAAAAGTTTACTTGAACATTTTCCGGTTGAAAAAGATGCCCTGGTGCCGACAATTTTAGAACCATTGGTGACACTATTATTGGGGGGCTATGTCTTCGGTATTACACCAGTGACGCTTTTTTTTTTTTTTTTTTTTTTTTTTTGCCTAGAGAAATCCTTTACACCATTTGCGACTGGGTAAATCTAGAAAGATCAGGATCAGAATCGAACACCACCACCAGTCTTTACTAGTCCAGTTCACTAACCACTGAGCTATCAAAGTTCATAAACACATAAAGAGAAAATCTATAATTAGAATAATATAAATAATCTAAGGTATACTGATGATACAGTCTTAATCGCTAAGACTGAAAATGAGTTACAAGAAATGTTAGACATTATAGTGAAAGAAAGCAAAAAAAAGACTCAGCCTTAATAGCAAAAACACAGAAGTAATGGCAACAACAAAGAAAAAGACATCACATCAGTGCAAAATAAAGACAAGAGACAAGTGGAATAATATTAAAACAGGTAAATGAATTTAAATATTTTGAAACTTTGTTGACCTCAGACGGAAGATGTACAACAGAGGTGAGATGCAGAATGGCTTAAGCAAAAGCAGATTTCCCCAAAATGAGAAAGATACTGTGCAATCCATTTTTGACAATAGAAACACGAAAAAGAGTTCTTAAATATTATGTAGATGTCTAAACATATGGATGTGGATCATGGACAATAGGACAACAGACAAAGAAATCCCTGAAGGCTATAGAAATGTGGTTTTACAGAAGAATGTTGAGAATACCGTGGACAGCTAAGAAGAGTAATTAAAACGTTCTCAAAGAGGGCAAAGCAAAAAGAGAGCTAATCTCCAGTATTAGGAAGAAACAATCAACATTTTTTGGCCATGTAATGAGAAGAGAACAGCTGAAATATATTGTAACAACTGAAAAGATACCAGACAGCTTAAAAGAGATGGCTTGGCAGAAAGTCGACAACAGAAACGATAAATAATTGTCGTGATCGAAAATTGTGGAGAGACATGACCACCTACGCCAGCAGGCTTGGTACTTGATGATGATACTTGAATGTTGAATTACACTTGGATAATAACCATAATATGGAATAATTAATTATATATCACTGATATTAAATTGTGGTTAATATTAAATTGCTGAATTACACATAGTTAATATTAAATTGTAGAGTTACATGTTGTTAATATTAAATTGTACAGTTACAAGAAGTTAATATTAAATTGTTAAATTACATGTGGTTACTATTAAATTGTTGAATTACATATAGTTAATATTAAATTGTAGAGTTACATGTTGTTAATATTAAATTGTACAGTTACAAGAAGTTAATATTAAATTGTTAAATTGCATGTGGTTAATATTAAATTGTAGAATTACATGTAAAAAAAAAAAAAAAAAGTAAAGTGCCCCCGTCACGCCAAGTGGCGTATGTGGAATATGGTGTTAGTGACCATAAATTTTATAGACCTTCGGCACATGATTTTTAGGGTAATGTGATCGGTATTTCGCCGTGCTGCTTTACTTTCCCAGAAAAAAAAATCCGGTACCCATTAAAGGCTGGGTGAACCGGAAACCATCGGTTGGGATCGAACCCTACATCTTTTCCTTTGTAGTCCAGTTCACTAACCACTGAGCTATCGAGTCTCCAAGAGTTACATGTAGTTAATATTAAATTGTTGAATTACATTTAGTTAATATTAAATTATAGAAGTATATGTAGTTAACATTAAATTGCTGAATTACATGTAACTACTTTTAATTTTTGGAATTATATGTAGCTGATATTAAATTGTTTTTATTGGGACATACACTGCGGAAGCCAACTGAGAGTATTACACAACAGGTCCTTTTTAGGAAACCCCAAGGAAAAAGACAAAGAAGAAGACCAATATATTCTTGGAGAAGACAGATAGATGCAGAGATGAAGATGATGGGGAAGTCAAGGAATGATATTAAAAGGACGGCAAGAACAGTACGGCTTGGAAAGTGTTTGTTGAAGACCTTTGCTCCAGAGGGATGTGAAAGGTAGAACAAGAAGAATATTAGGTTGTGGAATTACATGTAGCTGATATCAAAATTGTAGAATTACATGTAGCTGATATCAAACTGTAGAATTACATGTAGCTGATATCAAATTGTAGAATTACATGTAGCTGATATCAAATTGTAGAATTACATGAAGTTGATATCAAAATTGTAGAATTACATGTAGCTGATATCAAATTTTAGAATTACATGTAGCTGATATCAAAATTGTAGAATTACATGTAGCTGATATCAAACTGCAGAATTACATGTAGCTTATATAAAATTGTAGAATTACATGTAGCTGATATCAAAATTGTAGAATTACATGTAGCTGATATCAAATTGTAGAATTACATGAAGTTGATATCAAATTGTAGAATTACATGTAGCTGATATCAAACTGTAGAATTACATGTAGCTGATATCAAATTGTAGAATTACATGTAGCTGATATCAAAATGTAGAATTACATGTAGCTGATATCAAATTGTAGAATTATATGTAGCTGATATCAAATTGTAGAATTTCATGTAGCTGATTTCAAATTGTAGAATTACATGTAGCTGATACCAAATTGTAGAATTATATGTAGCTAATATCAAATTGTAGAATTACATGTAGCTGATTTCAAATTGTAGAATTACATGTAGCTGATATTAAATTGCACTGTAGATAGAAGATTGTGGAGGGACATGATCACCTACGCCAACCGGTATGGCACATGATGATGATATTAAATTGTGGTGTAACTACACGTGGCAAACACTAAATTGTGGAATTACCTCTAGATGATATTAAATTGTGGAACAATTACATGTAGATAATGCTAAATTGAGTGGGGGGGGGGGGGGGGATTTACTAGTAGCTAATATTGGGATATAAGAAACGCTAAATGTAGCTAATAAGGAATTGTGTAATTACATGCAATCAACACCATATTCTGGAAATATTACAAGTAATACTGAGTTGTAATAAAAATTGCAATAGATAATTTAGAAATACGGGAATCAGTTACATGTAGATTATACTTAATTGAAAGAGAAAATATGCAAGTAGTTTATGTTGAATCATGTAGTCAATTGTAAGTAAAAATTACTCAACTGAATTAAATTACAACCAGATAACGATCGATACGTGTACTTTATTAAGTTGTGCATTAGTTTTCAAACGCATAATACTAAATTATTTACTTTGCACATTTTTGTTTACTTATACAAAGTTAATTGTGGAAACGTGTGTATCGGACAGGAAAGGCGTATATATATATATATATATATATATATAGAGGCGCAATGTGGCGTAAACCAGCGACACAACGTATTTAGTTGCACTTAACTTGTGAAGGAAAAATGCTAACAGACAATAAGGATATCATAGATAGATGGCAGGAATATATAACAGAACTATTTCATGATCAAAGGGACAAGAAACCAGTTATAAAATGTACATCAGGCTATAAAATCTTAAAATCTGAGGTGGAAAAAGCTATAAAAACAATGAAAAGGGGAAAAGCAGCAGGACCTGAAAGCATACAGATAGAGATGATACAGGCACTTGAAGATTTTGGCATTGAAGTGATTACAGACATATGCAACGACATATACCACACAGGATACATACCAAATGAACTAAAAACATCAACTTTCATTGCATTGCCTAAAAAGAATGGTGCAGTTGAATGCAGTGACTTTAGAACAATAAGCCTAATGAGCCATGTTACAAAAATCTTGCTAAAAGTTATATAAGGAAGGATTCAGAATAAAATCAATACTGAATTAGATGAGCAGCAATTTGGATTTAGGAAAAATAGCGGGACAAAAGAAGCCATATTCTGCATGAGAACATTAATCGAAAAATACACAGAAGTAAACAAACCAATATATGCCTGCTTCATAGACTACACCAAAGCTTTTGATAGAGTACACCACAAACAACTTATAGAATGCCTAAAAGAGATACATCTAGATGACATGGATATACGACTAATATGCAATCTATACTGGGAGCAAACAGCAATAATAAAATATAACAAAGAGTTCTCTACACCCATTGATATAAAAAGAGGAGTAAGACAAGGATGCATCCTATCACCAAGCTTGTTCAATCTATACACTGAGCAAATCTTTAAAAACATCATAGAGATGCCAGGCCTACAAATTAATGGAAAGATAATCAATAACCTAAGATATGCTGACGATACTGTACTTCTAGCAGAAAATCCTAAAGATCTACAACAATTACTTAATGAAATAAACATGACAAGCAAAAAATATGGACTAGATATGAATATCAAAAAGACTAAAACTATGATCATAAACAAAGAAAATACTCAAAACCCACTAGTGGATATCAAAATTGAAGGAATAGACCTGGAGACAGTTCAGAACTATAACTACCTTGGACATACTATAACCAGTGATGGAAAATGTACAACTGAAATAAACAAAAGAATAGGAATGGCAAAAAGTAATTTTAATGTCATGAAGGACATACTAACATCAAAACAAATAACACCAGAGCTAAAACTAAGAATAGCAAAATGTTACATCTTCTCAATATTCCTATATGGTGCTGAAACATGGACATTAGACAAGAAAACAGAACAGAGAATTGAAGCCTTTGAATTGTGGATATATAAAAGAATATGTAGAATTGGATGGAAGGAAAAGAAAACAAATGACAAAGTCTTAAAACAACTAAAAATGAAAAGAGAACTTCTGAACACAATTAGAACAAGACAAATGCGATTCTTAGGCCATGTTAAAAGACACAACAGCCTACTGAAAGTGATCCTGGAGGGGAAAATACAAGGTAAAAGAGGCAGAGGCAGAGGCAGACCAAGATTAACATGGACGAGTAACATCAAAAGATGGACAAATCAACCGATGACAACCTGCACCATCAAAGCAAGAGATAGAGCAAAATGGCGCTCCATGGTAGCCAACCTTCGTTGCGGAGACGGCACTCAATGATGATGATGAACTTGTGAACGCTGAATAATATGAATCCTGGAATAAATTACACATAGAACATACTCATTCGGTCATTAATTAATAAATTCAAGTAAGGTTACCTGTAAACAATACCAGACTGTATATTAATGCACATATTTCTTGTTAAATTGTGTATTCACAATTATGTACATGATGGTAAAGTACAGGGATCGGATTTTGATGACGTGTCATATTTTTTCCAGACACGTATTTTGGAAATTAAATTAATTTTAACATGTTTCATGCCTTTCTGAATACTCTGAAGCTGTTTTTATTGCTCATATAAATGCATATTTTAATCATAATTTAGGTTGAGGTCATATTTTGACTGAAATGGCGACATATTTATCGCCGTTTTAGGTAAAATAAAACCTTCATTTACATGACGTTTTATTTAAGCAGAAAAAATGTGGGATTGTAATTTTATTGCTAAGAAACACTAAAACGTGCCTAAACAAGTACAACGTTACATCTGAGTTAACGTAATTCAGAATAAGTATTTTGATAGAAAGTTAAAGAAACAACTACTTTTAGTTGATTTACCGAATGTTAGGATAAATGTTTGAAATTCAAATATAAAAGAGACAATAGGTGAAAACAAAGCAAAACGGATACTAAGGAAAGAATAAATGTGTCCAACAATTGAAAAAAAAAAGTCAGAGAGATGCGCCACCTCAGAAATCGCTCCTCAACAAAAACAAAGACATGAAAGCAGAGCCCGGCGCAATGATTGTGGATGAGGCCAATTGAAAAATAAAACAAAACCAAAAAAAACAGAAAAACTGGTTAATTCTATCCAGAATACACTATATGGCACATGTAAAGACAGTAATAATTTGATTGTTGTATCAAGTTGCAAGTAGAAACATTTTTGTTGATTTACATAAAGCTAAACCACTTTATATCGTTCGGAGTCTGGTTCGTATCGAGGCAAGACGCTGGCCTCAAGACAGAGAGGTTATGGGCTCAAATCACCAGTTGGGATTTGTATTTCCGATTTCTCTCTGCGACAACCACCACTGGTCTCAGCAGTGAGGCCCGACTTGAAACGTCATTTACTCATCGACGGAAAAAATGTGAGTACCTCCGAAGATGGAGACTTGCCTGTGCGGCGAGGGACCCCTGTGTTCAAGGCTGCCGCGGAAAAATGGATTAACACGCAATATTCAATTCCTCATCTCTAGGGACTTCGTCAGAGGTTAAAATCTGACGAACGCAAAAAAAATATAAAAAAGTATATCGTTCATTACATTACAGAACGACATAACTACATTATCTATTAGAGTGTAAACAAACAATATTAACTGTTTGCTGCAACAAATCTGGCACATTAAAATGTGGGTCAGTTAATTAGAAATAAACTTATTCATTTAATACGATAAATTACAAATTTTGAATCAAGTTATAATTTAGAAAGCATTAAACTGTGTAAAAAAAAAAAGTAAAGTACCCCCGTCACGCCAAGTGGCGTATAGGGAATATGGTGTTAGTGACCATAAATTTTACAGATATGATTTTTGGGGTAATGTGCTCGGTATTACGCCCGTGCCGCTTTACTTTCCCAGATAAAAATCCTGTACCCATTAAAGGCTGGGTGAACCTGAAGCCGTCGATTGGGATTGAACCCTACCTCTTGTCCTTTGTAGTCCAGTTCACTAACCACTGAGCTATCGCGGCTCCCTATTATACTGTGTACTAATTTATAAATAGATTTTGTCAAGTGAACCATTTTCCGTGCATTGAACCAAACCTAAGATGCAAACAGAAACAATCAAATTAACAAATAAAATGGTGTTTCAATGTACAAAGAATGCTACGCGATTCCTTAGCATACAAAGCATATACTAAAAGAGCAGAAGAGAGAAGAATAAGAGGTAGGCAGACTCAAAGTAAGATGGACAGACAATATAAAAAATGAACACTACAACATCAAATGCCAATGATTGAAGCCTCCAATAGGACCAAAACTTTGTGTCTCCCACGACACCTGAATTGGCACAAGAGGAAGTGATACTTTCATTAAAATTCTTCCATTTCTAGAGTCTAAAGGTCGCATGCCCAGTGTAGTCGTTCAACAGCGTACTGGTCAGAGTAGTTATTCACCAGGCTCACTCACACACACACGCACACACACACACACACACACACACACACGTAGAGAAAAAAAAACTTTTAATTAACTCTGCCCGATTTTTACCCGTATCCGCCTGACTGGAGGTGACAGTTTCCAAAAACGTTTCTATGTTTTCCTTCTTGCCACATCAGAGAGTATACAGGGAAGACTTTCTATTATTTTTATTTTCATTTTATTTATTTTTCTGGTTCGAAATTATTATATTGTTTTATTATCTTTTATTTTAAATACATATTTGTATGTGTGCTCCTGCTGAAGGCCCATTGAGCCGAAACGTCGTTCTGGTTTGTGTTGTCCACTTGTTATGTGAAGTTTTAACCTTTAAGTTTTCTTAAGTTTTATTTTTTTCATTTCTCCTCATAAAGTTATCAACCAGCTCAAGCTATAGAAATAAATAACAGTAACCATAAAGTTATCCACCAGCTCAAGCTATAGAAATAAATAACAGTAACCATAAAGTTATCCACCAGCTCAAGCTATAGAAATAAATAACAGTAACCATAAAGTTATCCACCAGCTCAAGCTATAGAAATAAATAACAGTAACCATAAAGAACGGCAGCAGAGGAAGGATAGAAGAAGAAGAAGTAGAAAAAGAACCATAAAGAAAGAAATCATCATCATCAAGTATCGGGCCTGCTGGCGTAGGTGATCATGTCTCTCCACAACTTTCGATCTCGACAGTTATTTATCATTTCTGTTGTTGACCTTCTGCCAAGCCATTCTCTTAATCTGTCTGGGAATAGGCAAATAGTTGCGATGCTGCGGTAAAGCTGGAAGCAAGGAACCATTGGTGGGGAGTGTAAACACTCCAATTCTTTTATCATGTAGTTATAGATAATTGTGTTTCATCGTTTGTTTTCGTTGTCCTTGTACTCTGAAGAAGGCCTCAGGCCGAAACGTCAGTATTGTGTTGTGTTCCTCCCTTGTAAAGCTGTCTTAATACCTTGGAGTGTTTACACTCCCCACCACTGGTTTCTTAATCTGTCTGGTATTTCTTCTCTTTGCCTTCCTCCATCTCTTCGTCCCTCAATTTTCCCAGTTGATACAATATTTTCCAGTTGTTCCCATCTCATTAGTTACATGGCCGAAAAATGATGATTGTTTCTTCCAAATAGTTTTGAGGAAATAAGTAAATAATGCAGAACATAACAAGTATATAATACAATAATATACATCAAATACAATAAAGTTCTAAATTATACAATCAGTTAATATAGATTATGTAAACCTTACCTATACATAATTACTTATGGTTAAGTACCGTGCTTACAGGCCTCTGTGACTGTGTCTCTCCCGAACTGTTATCCTCCTGATTTTGTTGACTTTTAACCAAACTATTTTTCTTAAACTACCTCGCATTTTTCATTCTGTTTTTCTCTTCTTGCGTATTTTTTTTTTCACAATATATACCAGCTGTTCCTTTTTCATTAAGTGGCCACACACAAAAAAAACAATATTGCGTCCTCTTGATACTGGTAACACATTTACCTTTTGCTTTGGCTTATTATAGAACGCATTCATTACTCTTTTATTTGTCCAACGTATTGATTTGTGTCGGTAAAACAGGTCTGCAGTTTTCAAGACTTTTTTTGTTTCTTCTTCAGGAATCACTTCCATGTTTCAAGACTTGTTCGACACACCAGAAAACTCTCCTGGACATTATCACAACATTATCTAAATCTGATGTTACGTTATCACTAAGTCATACATTCTAAATTATACTTCATCCTCATCGTCATCATTAAGTATCATGCCTGCTGGCGTAGATGATCATGTCTCTCCACAACTTTTGATTTCGACATTTACTTATCACTTTTACTGTTGACCTTCTGCCAAGCCATTCTCCGGTGTCTGGTATATTTCCTCTTTGCTTCCCTCTATCTCTTCATTCCTCAATTTTCCCAGTTGCTACAATATATTCTAGCTGTTCTCTTATTGCAAGGTCAAAAAATGATGATTGTTTCTTCCTAATATTGGAAATTGGCTGAACGTTTTCATTACTCTTCTTAGCTGTCCATGGTATTCTCAACATTCTTCTGTTTTTAAAATTATAGTGATTCAGTGATTTTGTTGTCTGTATATATTAATTATACTTCACATTACCAATAAACTACGGGCACGAGTGTGTGAGTGTGCGTTTGGATATCACAGCTGTTTTGTTGCTGATACTTTAGTTTATTTGCTTGTTTGTGTCTTTCCATGAAGATAAAATCACAAATTTCATCTTTTCTGCATACAGTACAGAGCCATTACAAGTAGTTGTATTTTAAAATGTTATCAATTTTTTAGTAAGATCTTCAGCAGGCTACTCTAAACATTTCACCATTAACTCCGGAGTAAGACAAGGCTGCGTGCTTTCCCCTTTACTTTTTATCACATATATGGACAATATATGCAAATTAGCATGCTCAATCAAAGGAAGTATACCAACAAGGATGATAACAAGCGATAACACAAAAGAGAACAAAATATACGTACTAGAAAACAGCGGAAGAGAGGAAGAAATAAATGAAATAGTATTTGCAGACGACCAAGTTCTGATACATGAAACAACTGAGGACCTGCAGGAACATATGAACGGGCTAAACAACACTTGTAAACAATACAACATGAAGATCAACATAAACAAAACTGAAGAAATGGCATTAGCGAGAAAGAAAGAAAAACTAAACATTATAATAAATAATACTACTCTGAAACAAGTAGACAATTTTAAATATCTGGGTAGCACGTTAACACAAGACAATAACCAAGAGACAGAGATAGATATAAGGTGTAACAAAGCATGCCAAGTTATAGGCCAATTATCAACACTATTGAAAAACAAAGCAATAACTACGGAAACAAAAAGGGCAATATACAAATCAATTTTTCTCAGTGCTATCAGTGCCAGAATTGGACGCTGGACTCTAGAGAACAATAATAAGAAAGATAACGACCACCGAAATGAAATGTGTCAGAAGAATGACAGGATACAGCTTAAGGGACAAGGTAAGAAACACCGACCTGAGGAAAAAAATCGAAATTGAACCAGCCATCAAATACATAAAGAAATAACAGATAAACTAGTTCGGCCACATAACAAGACAAAAAGAACTAACAATGACTCAAAGAGCCATAAACAATCGCTACGAAAACGCCAGATTAAGAGGAAGACCGAGAAAGAGATGGATAAAGGGAATACTAGAGTCACTAGGAGGGATACCACCAGAAGAGGCCAACAGAAGAGCAAAGAATCGCAGATTGTATCTCCCCTCGACGTCAACGGCAATGAGGGAAGGATAGAAGAAGAAGAGGAAGAAGAATTTTTGTGTGGTTAAAAATAAGATATTTCATCCCCCCGAAATGTCTCAAATTTGCCAACCTTTGATTCTTTTATTATGAGCATTATTTACCAAAATATCATTCGTAGAGATATATTTATTTTAATTTTAAAATGTGCCGTTGTGCATGTGGTGTCACAAAGTGAAACCTCTTGTATAAAACAGCAGCTTTAAGAATGAGTGGGATGTGCTAAATTCAGGAAATCTTCATACACAAATGTTGCTTAGTTTATCAGAAGAGAAGTGAAATGCCACATTGAGATAACAACTAACAGCTCTTATATATATATATTTGTGTGTGTGTGTGTGTGTGTGTGTGTGTGTGTGTGTGTGTGTGTGTGTGTGTGTGTGTGTGTGTGTGTGTGTGTGTGTGTGTGTGTGTGTGTGTGTGTGTAAATGTATATTTACTTGATTTTTTCACAATATGTGTGTATATATATATATATCTGCAATCAAGACTCAATCAGAGTAGGATTCCAGACTCTCTCATGAAGGCAGCTGTCTGTTTAAGCAAATCGATTGCCCCACATAGTTCAGCTGTTTCTTAAAACCTTTCCGGTCAGCGGTAGTTTCTGTCATAATTAGAGTCTGTTAGATCCAGTCTGATTGATTACTTGTTAAAACGTTGCACTGTGTTCTGCGCCAGTGGCCCAGTGCATCCGATTTCAGCCAAGCATTTTATTCAGGTTATCTTTCCTTAGCCTTTGATTGTCCCCAATCTTCCTGCAAGGCAGCTGATTGTCTTTTCTGTAGGGGAATCTGCCCTAAGATTGTCGACCCTCCTAGGTTTACGAGCACCATCTGCCACTATATATATATATATATACTTGCTTTTGTCACTATGTATATATATATATATATATATATATATATGTAAATGTATATTTACTTGTTTTTTTTCACTATATATATATATATATATATATATATATATATATGTAGTGATAAAGCAAGTAAAGAGCCCCGTCACACCAAGAGGCGTATCGGAAATATGGTGTTAGTGATCATAATTTTAAAAGACCTTCGGCACTTGACTTTTAATGTAATGTGGTCGGTATTGTGTACGTGTCGCTTTACTTTCATTAGAAAAAATCCGATACACATTATATAGATATAATTAACGCATTCTAAACATTGACCATATCATCTTATTACATTATGTTCTAAATAGCAGTGCATCTGAAAAGTTCTATATGAAAATCCTATTTTATCAAACAAAGCAATACATGAAATTACAATAATGCCAAATTAAAATTATTAAATTACTAATAAATCATGTTGCTTCATGTTTTAACTAACGTGGGATTGTATAAGAATATATAAGCAAACGGAATATAATTAGGAGCCGCAATAGCTCAGTGGTTAGTGAACTGGACTACAAAGGACAAGAGGTCGTGTACGATTATGATCGACGGCTTCCAGGTTCACCCAGCCTTAATTGGGTACCGGATTTTTTTCTGGAAAAGTAAAGCGGCATGGGCGTAATACTGACCACATTACTCCAAAAATCATGTGTCGAAAGTCTGTAAAAATTATCGTCACTAACACCATATTCCTTATACGCCACTTGGTGTGACGGGGGCTTTTTACTTTTTACTTATAATATAATTAAATCATCTAACTTATTCATTAGATCATCTTACTATAATACCAAGCTATGCTTAAATTATCATGATATCATTTAAAAGCACTTTTATTTTAAATTTACACAAAGAACATAGAAACATAGTACTAAGTCACAATTGCACTATTCAAAGTATATATTAATTTAAAACTATAGTCCATTAAAACTACCCTGCACTATACATTAATTTGCTATTACCTCTTGGTAAATGCACTTAGAACCTCTCTTCTACCTTTCAGCTCCCTGTGGAAGCATAGGTCTCCAACAAACACTTTGCAAGTCGTTCAGTTTCTTGTCATTCTTTTAAGATCATTCCATGCCTTCCCCTTCATCTTCATCTCTGCTTCCATCTGTCTTCTCCAAGAATTCCTTGGTCTTCCTCTTTGTATTTTTTCTTGGGAATTCCAAAAAAGGGCATGTTGTGTAATACTTTCAGTTGGCTTCCGTAGTGTGTGTCCAATCCAGCGCCATCGTCTTCGCTGTATCTCTTTTTCCACTGGTATTTGACTGGTACATTTCCATAATTCTATGTTAGTGATTTTGTCCTGCCATTTCCATCCTTTTATTTTGTGTAAGCATACATTAATGAATGTCTGTATCTTCATGATCATATCAAGAAGATACAAGCACTTAGCATCGTTCCACCTAAATGATCAATTGACTG
Organism: Megaustenia siamemsis; assembly: GCA_032433765.1. NCBI lineage: Eukaryota > Metazoa > Mollusca > Gastropoda > Stylommatophora > Ariophantidae > Megaustenia > Megaustenia siamemsis. The sequence goes on along the minus strand of JAVIAB010000092.1, from coordinate 21,964,097 downwards.
GCATTAGATAATAGACATTATATGTCATTTACAATAACAACACTATACCGGGGGAAAAGAATGTGGAAAATCAAACATAAATGATACAATAAGAACATGTTGAACGACAATTAATTTAAACTCAATTAATGATTTCTTATTTGTACTTTCATTACCTTTAGATCATATTAAAGTTTGTTTCTACTTACAACTTGTTTTGTATTTTTATTTTTCAAAACTATAATTTATTTTTACAATTATTTTGTTTCAAAATATTTTTTTTAATGTCTTGAAACCATACTAGATTATACTCTAATTTCAATATTAAATTGCCTTTGAATCATTCTAGACTATACTTAAATTACCATTAGATATACTCTACTAAACTATATAGTAAACTGCCACTTGACACCACGAATAAATTATCACTAGATCATGTTAATCTATTAATAAAGTAATGCTGGATCATACTAAGCCGTTAAAATATACATTTCAACTACCATTCGATCAAGTGAAATTAAATATATTGAACTACCACTTGATTACGAAGAACTATAATGGAATTACCACCACCACATCGCGCAAAATCACATTCAAATCAAAGTGTATATAGAATTATAACACAAGCGTTAGGGCGGCATAGTAAATGAGCAGACACATTTTTCGGAAGGATTAAATGTTCAGAACTGCTTCCTGTTACAATATGTGTAGTGTATAATAAATTACTAAAATAACCGTTACGTCATCGCACTTAACTTTATATAAATTTACCAGAATGCAGTAGGGCATGTTCAATTATAATAATTACTGAATTACACAAATATCATGGCATGGTATTAAGCCAATTAAATAACGAATTAGAACTGTGGTAGAAAAGACTATAAAAAAAACACATTAAATTAATAATTATTGATAAATTAATAATTGTATCTTGTGCAACGATGATTGATTCTTATTAGAAACAAATTAAACAGAACACGCCAGTTGTACATTTCATAAATGGCTTCAAAATAAAAATACATGTACTCAACAGCAGCTAATGCGCGTTTTAACACAATTTGAAACACATGTGTAGAGAGTTAACTGTATTTTCAACTGTAACTTCACTATATATATATATATATATATATATATATATATATATATATATACATAGTAATTTTAGAGCTTAAATTCAGCTGAAAGAGGCCAGATATAAACAATACACCCGTTCGTACTTTCTTAAACTTAAAGTGAAGGAAAACAGCAAGTTTTTTGGTTGCAGACTGCAGCCATATTAATTAACTTTCGGCAATACATTACTCATAACTTTTCATTCAATACCATTCTTTTGCTCCTATGTATAGATTGTTTTCCAACAAAACTAATATAAATAAACCGTGAATTTAATTAATTCGAATGATTTTTTCGTAAAGTCTGTAAATGTTTTTTTAACCCCCAGAGATCTTCAATTTTGTAACTTCATTTCTCAAGACAGGAGGGTGAGAAAAGGGGCGGTCCCAAAGTTGGGTGAGAAGGCGGGGCTAATCTTAACAAGTCTTTGCTGAGTGGCAGCTGACGTGAACTGAAAGCTTGATTTGGGTTGCAGGGTTTACGCTCACCTGTGGTCTGGGGTACACACTTTACACGTGTCGGTTTAAAATATAAAAAAAAATAAAATAAAAACAAAAACAAAATAAGAAGCGGGTTCTGAAGAGAATTTAAAGATGGGGAATTTTTGTTGAAGATTGTTTCATAAAGTAAAGTCTACAGGATGATGTATCTACGCCAGGTAAATAAATATACAGACATCTTCATCAACGCTGTTGTGAAAATCAACATTAGACAAGCATTGCCGCTAGAAACTACAGATAGCAACAATAGCAATCAAGGACGTTGCTGGAATTAAAATAGTTTCAACTTTATATATCCGTCCCCATTTTTACAACCCTCCCCCCCCCCAACTCATATATACAACTAGGGATAAACATTACCTCTATCATGCAAGTTTGTAAATAAACTTAACATGAGAACACAAAGGCGCATGCAAGTTAACCATATACTGTAACATACAAGGTGTCCGGAAATTATCATATTCGTAATGTTATGAAAAGGGCCCCTTTTACTTATAAATTAAATTAGTAGAGGACCACACAATCCGAGGGGTCTAAAAGTTTTCAGAATTTGTCTTAGAATTACACCACTTTCATACCAGTATATTATTTCAAGTAATTTTAGGACGGAGGGGTGGGGGACGGAAGCCGCTGCAAGTTTTATTTTTTATTTTGCTAAGGGCCTCTCTAGTTAAATTCGGCACTGGATGTGTGTGTGTGTGTGGGGGGGGGGGTAGTTTATTATACAACACATTTTATGACGCACGCAGTGTAATACCTCGCTTTTGTTATCTACATATTCAGCTGACAAAGTTTCAATTCCTCTATCTCTATCGTGTGTACTGAACTAGGTAAGGATCGCACTCACAAATCCTGTTATCGCCAAATAGCGCTCTAACCACTACGGCACTGGCCAATACATTTGTAGTGGCTGAAGCTTAGATATTATGTGTTAATGATGCAAGCCTGATAGACAACAAATATGTGAAGTGAGGTCTTCATTACTTTTGGGTCGCCGATCCTATCTGACTGGACATTGGTTATCTCAAGATTTCCAGAAAAGTGATTAGATTTCGGTTAATTTTTGCAAACAAATATTTTATTTATTTATTTTTTGCTTCTTTATTTGTTGGTTGGTCGGTTAATCTATTGGTTGGTTGATCTGTTGGTTAGATGATCTGTTGGTTGGTTGATTTATTGTTTGGTTGATCTATTGGGTAGTTGATCTACTGGTCGGTTGATCTATTGGTTGGTTGATCTATTGGTTAGTTGATCTATTGGTCGGTTGATCTATTGGTTGGTTGATCTGTTGTTTGGTTGATCTATTGATTGGTTGATCTGTTGGTTAGTTGATATATTGGTTGGTTAAACTGTTGGTTGTTTGATCTGTTGGTTGGTTGATATATTGGTTGGTTGATCTATTGGTTGGTTGATCTGTTAGTTGGTTGATCTATTGGTTGGTTGATCTGTTGGTTGGTAAATCTATTGGTTGGTTCATCTATTGGATGGTTGATATATTGGTTGGTTTATCGGTTGGTTTGGTTGATCTATTGGTTGGTTGATCTGTTGGTTGGTTGGTTAATCTATTGGTTGGTTGATCTGTTGGTTTTTTTTATCTATTGGTTGATTGATCTATTGGTTGGTTGATCTGTTGGTTGGTTGGTTAATCTATTGGTTGGTTGATCTGTTGGTTGATCTATTGGTTGATTGATCTATTGGTTGGTTGATCTGTTCGTTGGTTGATCTGTTGGTTGGTTGATCTGTTGGTTGATCTATTGGTTGGTTCATCTATTGGATGGTTGATATATTGGTTGTTTATCTGTTGGTTGCTTGATCTATTTGTTGGTTGATCTGTTAGTTGGTTGATCTATTGGTTGGTTGATCTGTTGGTTGGTTGATCTATTGGTTGGTTCATCTATTGGATGGTTGATATATTGTTGGTTTATCTGTTGGTTGGTTGATCTATTGATTGGTTGATCTGTTGGTTGGTTGATCTATTGGTTGGTTGATCTATTGGTTGGTTGATCTGTTCGTTGGTTGATCTATTGGTTGTTTGATCTGTTGGTTGTTTGATCTGTTGGTTGGTTGGTCGACAACCGATCCAGCAGCCGATAAAATCCCTGCTTCATGACCAAATGCATAAAGGCAGTTCCTATAACGGAATAT